>CAHIKZ030000646.1:2980000-3200000 GCA_903632075.3 Acanthosepion pharaonis
TAAATTGGCCTCAGAAAATCTTTTTATGGTGGCCTCAAAATGACATTATCGTCAAATGGTCACGTGTTTTAAGGGTTGTCTTCTTCTTATTGGAAAAGCCCATTCAACTTTTTGGGACTGCAATTCTTTCATTTCATTTCTGTTTCATCGTGTCTCAACAGGCTTTGAAAATCTGTTCATCAGTGAAAAGCATTAAATATATCTTCAAGTATATGTACAAGGGACATGACTGTGCTTTTGTTAAAGTAAGAGACAACCCAATGGCCGATCGTGATCAGAATGAAGCTCACGATGAAATTACTAATTATCTTGCTTGCTGATATGTTTCTCTCACAGAAGCTAGGTGGAGACTGTCAGAGTTCAATCTACATGACACATCTCACAATGTCTTCTCTCAAACCATGACATGCATTGCCAGGAGCTGCTGCCTATCGGATGCCCTTACAGTTGCTTGTTATGTTTGCTGCCCTGTGCACGTATATGAAACCTGCAAATGCTTTTCACCTGTGGACCACTCGCAAGGAATCTATTTCTTGCACTAAGTTTTTAATGCAGACTATGCATAAAACATGGCACTGAACTCAATTGATGCAATTCTGATAGAGAATGGCATTAATTGTTTAGCAATTGGGCTGCCTGAAATTATTGGAGTACAGCAGCCTCGCCATCATGATCACCCAGGCATTGCAATACTTACTAACGAACAGAGACTGATTGCTAATGCTGTATTTGAATCTGTAGAAGAAAATATGTGACGTGCCCAACTACTCCTGGTTCTATGTAAATTGGTTTGGTTTGTTTTGTTTTACGGCATATCAACCTCAATGGGTTATTTAATGCCGACAAGACTTTTATTGCTGGTAATATTTTTTTCCAGAAATGTATTGTTGGTAATATTTTTTTTTCAAAAAAGTATTACTGGTATTAAAACGTATTTTTATACTTTCATAGTGTTTTGACCCCTTTTTGGGGTGGGGGTGTAACTATTTGCCCATAGCTGAGACCGTGACAGATGCTACCACCCCGGGTCAGGGTGGACCCGGGAACATCAGCAATTAAGAACTGGTTCCACGCTCCTCAAAATCTCCTGATCAAAGACCTTGCTGTGTCTCGGATGTAGTTTATCATCTTATCAGGATGCTGTGTCGGATGTAGTTTATCATTTTACCAGGATGCTGTGTCGGATGTAGTTTATCATCTTCCCAGGATGTGGATGTAGTTTATCGTCACACCCAGGACGGGTTTGTGGTAAAACTAATATCTTTAATAACAACTTATCCGCGAAAGAACTGCAACGTGTGCTTGGACAGGCATTACCTCTTCACTATTGTCAGGTGAAAAGACTATTCATAGTTTGTTCCAGTTTGGATGAGGCTTCTATGATCCCTTCATTTGTTCTTCATACTATTGATAAAGCCTTGTGAGATATCACTGGCATTGCTGCTGTTTTTGGTGGTAAATTTGTGCTCTTGTGGGGTGACTTTAGGGAAGACTTACCCATATTGCCAAGAGAAACTTGTGAAGCAATCATTGAAATCTGTATTAAAATTTCTCCACTGTGGCTGATTTTCACTCAATACAGATTAAGCCAAAACATCTGGACAACAGCAGATCAAAGGGAATTTGCAGCATGGCTCTTGAATCTTGGCAATGGAAAATCAACAGCTTCACAAGATCTTAACCTTGCTGTTGATGACATAAAAGTGCCTCAGATTTTATGCGTTGACGGCTCTGTGGTGGGTGATACCATCAACAATACATATGAAGAAGAGAGAAGGAGCAGAGTAATTCTTTCGCCAAAGAACTCAGACTGCCTTCTGATTAATGAAGAAGTTTTGAGACAACTTCCAGGTGACTGCTCCATCTAATATAGTACAGATAAAGTTTTCTCAGATGACCCGGCTGAGGCTGAGCTCTAACCACTGGAAGGGGTGTCCATGCATCAAAATTCAATTGAGGCTTCCTTGATTATCGGCTAATTGACAGACTTGTTCTCATCCCCAGAATAAAGCTGGCTCCAAGCGACTCTAACTTGCCATGCACCTGGGAGACAACCCAATTTCCTGTCTGTTGGTCATATGCCGTGACTATTAACAGACCACAGGGATAGACATTTGAGAAGGTGGGATTGTTCTTACCTCAGCCAGTGTTCAGTCATGGGCAGTTGTATGTGGCATACTCTACTCACAAATTCTCAGATGTAAGGGTTAAAGTGATGGAGACAGACAGACAAGGAAGGAGAAGAGGGCGAACTGTTAATAAGAACATTGTCTACCGAGAGTTACTGACTTGAAGGAGTGGAGTGTTTTCAGAAATCCTGGAGACCCTTCATTACATTAGGTATGTGTCCTTGGTTTATATATATATATATATATATATATATATATATATATATATATCATATAGTTTTTTTTACATATATAGGTATATTGTTTTCTGTATTCCTATTGGAGGAAACTGGCATGGCTCTATGTTGGGAGTGGGGAGTAACACGGACTGATTGGCATTGGCAATCTTTGCACACATGGTGGACACTCCTAGGTATCTATTTGTGTTATTTATTTTCCTAGCCTATGAGTATTGTATGTTAAAAAATGATAGATGTAATAGCTAAACCATTTACATTATTCAGACTATTGTCCTCATCTTTGCCACCATATTTATTACAACGTTTCGGCCGTTGTACGCTCCGGCTTTCTTCAGGTGGTTGGAATGTCGAATTGAACCCTCAAAAACACATGACACAGTGGACAAAGGCGTTAGTTAGATCCAGTGACAGGACCCAAAGTGTGTGAGTTCAATACCCGGTTAAGGCAGTGGAGAACTTTGAGAGGGGAATTAACAGGAGATAACTGATAACTGACATCCATTAGACATGGCAGGTGGAACTAGAACAGTCTACCCCAGTGAGCGAAATAAAGGGTTCAGTTCGACATTCCAACCATCTGAAGAAGTCTGGAGCGTACAACGGCCGAAACGTTGTAATAAATATGGCGACAAAGATGAGGACAATAGCCCGAGCAATGTAAATAGTGTACATAATACCTCATTTCAGAAATATAGACAGATATTAATAGCTAAACTTTATGTACTTGTAAATATACCTGTACAAATATACGCAATTTTGCAATTTGCTGCCTAAGTATCTCATTCTATTTCCTATGTAGAGATTTTAATTGCTCTTTCTTCAATGCGTTATTTTTTTATACATGCATATATGTAGAAAAAGTTTATCGTTTCCTCAAGATTCTTTTAATCATTCCGTAGAAATTCCACGGGTCCCGCTAGTATTAATAATTTTAGTGATAAATGTTTTTTACTAACCATGTCGGCCATTTTTTTTCTCGCATCTCATTATTGTCCAAAGGGGAGAAACTTAGCCCATAATAAATTTTAACTAAAAATCAAATCTCTTCTTAAGATTGTTTATTTCAATTTTTGTTTATTTCAATTTTTATTTTTTTCATATTATTTTCTCTGGTACTGTTTGTGGTCATAACGTAGAAATTACATTGTCTTGAAAAATGTTTTAATATCTTTATTTAATGAAAGAAACTTAACATTTCAAAATCTTATAAGATTCGTGAAATTTAGACATCGAGATTAAAAGCGGTTCCTGCTGATGTCACTCAAGATGTCAGCCCATTTCCGACAGAGGTCTTTCAGAAAATAAATACTTAAAAAATATTTCCCCATTCATTCAGGATCACTGACTGTGGCTATGACTTCCAACTTTAAAGAGTGAATATACAGAAAGTGGTTGAAGAGCAGCTATAGACATACGGCAGATGGATGCTACAATTTATTATAGAAATTAAACAATCTATATAATTTACTTCTGTCTGTTTTCTTCATTAGATCAAAGCATGGTGCGTAAATAAGTGAATGCACGCATCTCTTTGCTTCGAGGAACTCTTATTTTTAAAAAAAGCATTCATGTAATTATTTGCAGTTCTCAGAAATTGCGACTGATGTTAAGATAAAAAGGACCGACAATAAATTTACATTAGCTTTTTTTTTTTGTTTGTTTCTATATTGTTCCAATTTTTGTTTCTTTTCGGTTTTGCATATCAAATGCCACCCTTCTCTTCTTGACTTCTTCCCCAATTTCCGGTTCCATCGTTTCTTTTCGTTTTGTTTTTCAGTCATCCCACTTTCTTTTTCTGTTATCTCCGATCTTTTACTCTTTCTCTCTCTTATTTTTTTTATCTCATCAGTCTCCATTTCACATTTTCTGTTTTATTATTTTCTCTCTTTTTTTATTGTCTTATTCATTATTTTTTATGCCTTATTTTCTTTAGCATGCCTGTGTCTGAGTTCCTGATATTTCAACCAATTAATAAACAGGAACGAAAAAAAAAAGAAACGAAGAAAAATAAAATAGTGAAAAATAATCACAATAAAACAGCATGGTTTATTTTGTAAATGATTTTTTAATTAAAACAGGATTTACGTCCTATTTTATTAGGGAAAATATTATAATTTATTCGCGATAAGCTGAATTTTTAAGACTACAAAGTTATTACTTTGAAGAATTCTTAATGCTTCATGAAACAATTCCCTTAAAGTTGATCCCTACTTCTGGCTTTTTTAATAGCATCAAATATTACGATATTGTGCAAAATTTGTACATAAGCTCTCTTGAATCAAATATTCTCTTTTAAAATATTTGATCCATTTACGAAGCGAAGAACTATCGTAAGGCTGAAATTCATAGAAAGATGCATTTGAAGATGTCATTATTTTACTGACGGCTTCTTAACTCCAAAACTTGAGTATGACAGTCATACGGTATAATAGAAATAGCCGAACTAGTAATTCTTAAGATTTTACAGTAAAAGACGAATTTTTTTTTTTATTTTGTGAATTAGTAGAACGACTAAATGTATAAAATTTTAAAGCAATCTCATCAGCATTTATGTTTGGTAATTTTCAGTATAAATATTCGTGCGGCATTTTTAATTACACCCCCGCCCAAATACTTATATATTAAGACGTATTTAATTTATGAAATATGTCGTCGGCATTTCAGGTAAGTACTAAAAAAATCTGGAATATAAAGGAAGGATAGTGAAGACAAAACGTAACTCAAACTATGTTTTAGTACCATTGACATCAAAAGTGTCAAAAGAGAGGAGAAAGCAAGTCACCGGAATTAGTTCCTATGTCACTCATAATCATTTCCATGTTAGCTGTGTGGAACGCGGAGAGGAAGGATGTGTATCCTCACTCCCACTCAAGCAGAATGGGGCACAAGTTCGAGTTTAACGTGGGATTGGACCACAAGCGTACATGGGCTTGGAACAAAACGTGCTCAAATCCCTTCGGTACTTCCCCTTTCAGATACACATTGAGCGCCAGGTGATTACACTACTCCTCCCAAAGGAGAGATATTGCCTGTGGGGAACGAAAACCCTGTGTCTGGGAATATTATATGATTAACTGATTTACTGACAGTTCAATGATAATAATAATAATAGTGTGTTCTTGAATTCGGTGTTACTTTTATACGAATGTGCCACGTGACTACATAACTCAGAGAAGATATTAATTGTCTAAGCGTAGCTTAGATGTGGCACAAGGCCGAAACTATGGGGGACCCAGTGAGGATCGAACTCACTGTTCAGTTGTAACTATTTTAGCGAGACAAACTTGCTAACCATTATACCACGTCGAGGTGCCCTATTTTCTAAGCGAGGCTTAGATGTGGCACATGGCCGAAAGTATGGGGCACCCAGTGAAGATCGAACTCACTATTCAGTTGTAACAGTTTTAGCAAGACCAGCTTGCTAACCATTACACCACGCCGAGGAGCTCAACTCAGAGAAGATAACACCCCACCTTTGCCACCCTTGTTTTATTTCCACGTGAGTATGTGAATATTACAGTAGAATTAAAAAAAAGTAAATAAAGACATTTTCGTAACAGTTAGCCACTAGGCTATTATTGAAATTCAGATCCGCCAGTTACATAAATGGCGAACTCTCCTTACCGTCATCAGAGTAAGTGATTTTAAGGTTATAATAAACACAGAATAGTCCCATTGTTACAGTTACCATTAAATACTACTACTACCAACTGAGAGAAGGAAAAACAAGAAAAGCGACTGTAGAAATTATTCTAAGAGTTGTATGTGTCACTGAAATCGTTGCTTTTGGATTGTACATATGAAGAAGGCATTAGAATAGATCGACCTAAAAGCTGTGTTAGCAACAAAATCAAGACAAAAATAAGTTCAATAGTCTGAACAGTTATTCTCAAAATTAAAGACAGTAACACTTTTGCTTAAAATCAGAAAGCAACAGCTGAAATTTTTGTGACACGTCACAAAAAAAAAAAGAACTGCAGAAATCGTTTACCAAAGAAAAATTCCTTACATTTTTCGCCGCAATAAAATTAAATGCAACATACATTTTGAAAAATGGCTAAAAATTATGCGAATATGATTATAACTATTACATGTTTCGTTGAACAAAACTGACAAGGTATTTTCGTTTATTTTGGGGTGGGGGGCAAGTGTTTTCTTTCCTGTTCTTAATGTTTTTAAAATTCTCAGTTTTGTTCTAGGAAACATTTATTAAAAAGAGATTACTGCCCAAATATACAACAATTATAACTCCTAGTTTTAACCCGTAAAAATCTCACGATTTTCCTATTTGAAAGTTCTGATTAATATTAATTAAGTTAATGATTGAATGAGCTCATGACGAGTTCTACAATAAAATATCTGTAGAAATCTCCCTAACGCATCGTTAAAGATTTAAGCTTAACAACTTTAACAAAATATTGCAATAACAATCATAAATATTAATGCTGGTCGTTATTTTAAGAAGTTAGGCAGTACAAATAAAAAAAATCTGAAATTGACAATTTTTTCCATTTCATGCAAACAGACGTTAAACACTTCTATCTTCCCTTCTTTCATTTTATCACTGAAACCAAGTAGCGTCTTTGATATCATTTGTCTTCTCAAGCGATCAAAACTGAATACGCCATTATTTATGAGGTATTGGCAGGGAGTAACGGTCGGGCGAATTAACGAATGGAGGGACAAGCTCAATTGTTATATGATTATATATCGTAGTATTTATAAAGAATTAATGGATTTATTTTTAATCCAATATTTTTATTACTTCCAACGTTATTTTTTCAGTGGAAACCCGTATTTGAAATTAAGGCCCCATTTTTATTTTAAACAGTATGTATCACATCTATCGGCCTTAAAATTTCTCGAGTGCGCAGGCCGATAGATGTGATAAACTCAGTTTCAAATTAAAATAATGAGGCGTCTATTTCAAATACGGGTCTCCACTAAAAATAATGTTTGAAGTAATAAAAAATATATCGTGGTATATAATTCGTCCAAAAAACGCAACTGCTATAATGCCATGTTTAGAATAGCATATGGAATGAAAATGAAAATCAATGAAAGCATTTTTTATGAAAATTTCATAAAGTCGGACAAATGTTCCCAACAAATTATTTGAGACCTTTTAGGGTCATGAGATATCGAAAAACCTTCCTTCCTGATGATAATTGATTATGTGGAGGGAGAAGCCTCAAGCCCAGGCGTTTTACATGTAGTCTTCATCATGAGTTATTTGCTCTTCTCTCTTATGTATTGGCTACTTCCTTACAACATTGACGGCATCAGGTTTCCCCTTCCTTTATTACTACCGGCTATAAATCACTCTTCAGAATGTCTTAGTACGACCGGAAGAGATCAAAATTAGATTTTAATCATTTTGGTGTCAACAACTGACAAAGGAATGTTACAGCACACAAATTCGGAAGCCTTTTTTTCTGTCTAGTAGAGTTTCTTATTTTCAACGAGTTGTTCCAAAATTTAGTAAAGGTAGTGTACTGTAGAAAAGAACAGTACTCTCCCAATTTTTTAAATGTCGTTATTTAAGGGAAAAAGTTCTTTTAATTTCATTTTCCTGAAAATGAAAGTAAAACAATATTTTTTCACTTAAAAATGAATTCGTTTTCACTTAAAAGAAAAAAAAAGAATTTTCAATTCTTTTTTGCAGTCACAGCTTAAATAACTGATGATGTAACCTGAGATATAACAGCGCACATTTATTAAACAAACCCATCAAAACTTTCGCGCATGCTATATAGTGACACAACAGAGTAAATATTTATGGCGGTAATGGATTTTGAATTTGATTATTAATCAATAAATTTATGGCATTTAAAATGTTGTATGGTTGGTCTATACTGTAAGTGTTTTGAAAACGATTATGTCTGTTTTCTTTTTTTTTTTTTTTGTCCAGAAGTTAGGATAAGTAAGTATATGCATCTTATCAATGGTCGAGCTGAAGTCACCCTTGCGCTGAGTTGGAACCACCAAAGAAAAAGCTTTACTTACTTTTTAGGTGAATGTTTTGGAAGACCCGTCAAGCGCCAGCGCGTTGAACAGTGAAGTTGTCGGTGGACCAGGGAAACTAACATTCCCCAGTAATTACTACGCGGTTCTACATATTGGAGCTAAAAGGCGATAGAGTGAAGTAGGAAAATGTTTGTCTTTTTACAGACTTCAACAACGCTACCTAACGGCGTTTTACAAAGCCAAGTGGGGTAATCATATTTCCGGTCCCTTTACTCTTAGCATCATGGGAAAATGTATTTCTTTTTTTTATTCATTATTATTATTTTATTGGTCGATTTTATTTCATTTTCCGACAAACTTAGCCTTTTTTAGTTCGAAATTTGTTTTAGAAAGTTTTATTATTTAATCTGTATGCAAAATGTATATTGAAAACCAGAAGAAATAGTAATTCCTCATCGCTAACAATATAATAGAATATTGTTGTATATAGAGAAAGGTTTATTTGGGTGAGTTGTTTCTGAATCATTTCATTATCCATTACAATCTACACATGTCATAACTAAAAGCATAAGTTTGACTCTTTTTCAATGGGGGAGATTCTATTTGGAAGACGGATATTTGATGGGTTCTGATATCTATTTAAGAAGTCTATGAAGTAAGTACATAGCCATGAACAAAGTAGCTCTTGTTGCAGTTTGTTGGATTACTGCACCCCCCTGATGATAAATGCCGACGGTGCTGTGCTTAGTTTCTTTATCCTTCTGTAACATGTCTTGTTAGTACATTTATTAATTATTGTTTACTTGAATACCATATTTTGTAACCATTTTTCTTCCGGACTCACTCGAAATTTCCTGCGGGTTAGCTGCAATGACAGACACCTGAAGAAGATCGGAGGGCACAACGGCCAAAACGTTGTGATGATAATAACAAAGATGAGGACATTAGTCTAGATATAAATAATGCTAATTCTTCATCCCAAAAATTCAGACAAAAATTAGTAATACATTCCTTGTTAGTTTTCTTTGTCCTCGGTGCATTGAATCACGAGTTGAGACTATAAGTTGGACGGTTCAGGGGTCCGTTTTCTTCACTTTTACGTTTTTCTGTTTGACTTTTGAACGTCCTGGGTATGATGATAAACTACATCTGGCAGCAAGGCGTCTGATTGGGAGGTTTTGAGGAGTATCGAATCACCTCTTAATTGCTGTTGTTTCCAGATCCACCCTGACCCGGGGTAGTAGCATCCGTTAGGGTTCCAGCTATGGGCAAATAGTTACCCCTCCCACCGCAAAACTGGGTCAAAGCACTATGAAAGTATAAAAATAGATTTCTATAGTAAAAAATACCAGCAATACATTTTGGAAAAAATATACCAGCAATATATTTGACTTTTGACAAAAACTCTCTTTACAAAATTACGTCAAGGAAATCTGTTCTCCGACAAAATGATTTATTTAAAATATATATATATATATATATATATATATATATATATATATATATATATATATATTCTATTGATAACAACCTATCAAAAAAATCTTGCCGGCATTAAATAACCCATTGAGGTTGATATACCGTAAAACAAAATAAACCAAACCAAACCAAGTCAGACTTTAGGGAGGGGGGGTTTATTAGTCCGTTTACTTCCCTTTTACTTTTTCTGTTTGACTTTGAGAAAAAAAAAACAGATTACATTATGGGGAGACATTATCTTGTTTAAAGTATCCATGTTCAGTTTTTCACTCAGCTGAAATACGAAGGAAAAAAAATAAGAATTCAGAAAAACGACATAGGAATACATTCCTGCATCTGTTTCGATAAAACATGGCATATTAATTACATCAAGTTCTGATTTCTATATATGTTTACTTATTCATTTTCCAATTATGGTCTGCGTGTGTAATTCCCGGACTATTTAAGAACCTGAAAACTCGAGTCATGTTCTCAAAATTTTAATATGGATACCATACATGTCGCCAAACCCATTCAAAAATATCTAACCTGTCTGCTGTATACAACCGCTTTCTCAGATCAAATGGTGAATAAAGGCTTTGTGCGAATGAAACCTATGTTTTAGCGAAGACCATCCTTCTTCGAAACTTGTGAATTATTGCTACAGAATCACAAAAGAAGAACTGTACCAAATAACAGAAATATAATCACTTAAGGACTTTCAACAGTAGTAGCAACTAAAATGGATATCTAACATAACTGGAAGAGAAAATAATGATATAGTGAAGATGTTGACGTTCCACATTAATTCAAACAAAACGTTAGAAAAGAAATTCTCATCAACTCTAGAAAGAGCGATAACAGCTATTGGATTTGAGAATCGTATTTTACTGAAATCTTACACTCCTCCTATACACTATCTTTACAAGAGCCAGATCAAACCAAAAATGGAGTAATACTGCCATATTTGGGCTGGAGTTGTCCAGTCCTTACTTGCCTGTCTTGATAGTGTTTCAAAGCGACTACGCGGCCTTGTGGGTGATTAATTATTTCCCACCTTACAACCCCTTTCATACAGACGAAACGTCGCGAGCCTCTCGCTGTTCTATCGCTATTTACATGGCATGTGTTCTGAGGAATTACATTCCCTAGTTCCATCACCCCCGACCATTACAACTGGGACTTACCATCCCACATACACAAGTATGAATCATCCTCATTCCCTTCGTATTCCAAGTTCCATTTGGACAGCTTCTTCCCAATAACTGCTACTTTGTGGAACAGACTCCCGGCAAGTCCCCCCCCCAATCACTATCATCTTGACCTTTTTCAGTCTAGGGGTAATCGTTATATTTCCCGCATAGATCCATGGATTTCAATCCATGCCTTTTCTTACGCTCATACAACATCACATAGTAACCCTCCACATTGAAAGCTTTTATAAATTTCAACTTACTGTAGTACTGGCTGTTCGGTGAGAGAATGACAAACGTTTCCTTATAAGAAAACGGCTAATATTACCATTACCATTTGGAAATTATCGACCCGCCATGTCACACACATTGTGGCGAACCGCCCTCGTCCCCTTCATATTCCATTGGTGAGATGTAAGTTCCACTCAAGCAGCTTCTTCCCACGAACCGATGTTTTGTGGAACCGACTCCCAAGATGATGCACCCTGATCACTACAATCTTAATCTGTTCAAGTCTAGAGTGAACCTTTATCTTCCTCATATATCCCCATAAACTGTGCCTCTTACTCTGTAACCATCGATCTCGAGTGGCTCTTGGGCCTTGTACAAAGTGAACATTATTGTAAAAAAAAATTCTTCACGATGCCTCACCACTTGCCGCAGTCGCTACGCCACACTCAACCGAATCCTGCAAACAATATTCATCTCAAGGCCGTCACCGAATTTTGTGGTCACTCTGTTGAGTTCAAAGCAGCGTAATCCGAAATTTCGAAATCCTCAGCTTTCCAGTCAGATTTTCTAACGAAGGTTCTTCTTATAGCGATTTTTTTAGACGGCCTTTTGTTTCCATTAATTCCCTGTCTTCTACGTAATTTTAGTCATAGAGTACAATGCGTGATTAGTACATACTTAAACAAATCAACCTTATTTGCCCAACTAATTCAAATAAACTACTTCCTTTTACCTTTATATACTATCAGAAGATCGACAAGACAAAGCAGTTTCAATGTTTTTTGACCGAAATCTGCTTGGGATTTAAACTTTCAACTGCCGATATGAGACAGATTAATTTTATTTTCATTTCTATGTATTCCAATTAAATAAAATGACATATTAATAAAAGGAATGAATTGCAGAAAGGAAAAAGGAAAAAAAAAGAAAGTAAAGAAGTTGATGCTGAAAGAAAGAAAGAAAATTAAACATGTGCATATAATACTTAAAACAATGAAAACAACTAGTATGGAAAAAACAGAAAAGGCAAAGAAAGAAAGAGTATGAGAGAGAAAAAAAGACAAAATATAAACGACATCCTGGATAGTCTGGTGCGTCCACTTTTACACTAATGCACATGGGAAATAGTGATTTTCCAAGAGTAGCTTAGATGTGGCACAAGGCCGAAAGTATGGGGCACCCAGTGAGGATTGAACTCACTACTCAGTCGTAATTGTTCTAGCGAGACAAGCTTGCTAACCATTACACCGCCTCGAGGTGCCCATGCACATGGGAAATACATGAATCCGCCCCAAGCAAACAAAAAAATATGGGTTAAATAGCAAGATAGACTGGGCTCTATAGCTTTGGTTGGCAACCAGTTTAATATAAGGAAAATTCTTCTATTCCAATCTATGGAGAAGGCAACGGGAAACCACTTCACTGTCTTTTCCAGTATGCATTGCAATTCACAGATAATAAAGAAAAGAAAACAGTGGAGAGTTATGATCGCGTATATCTTAAAGGGAGGTGGTATTATTTTAAAAGAAAATAGGCAGAAGAAAGAAAAGATTATTTAAAAAAAAAAAGAAAACAAGAAAAAAGAAAAACAAATATATTTTTAAGATAGAAGGAAAAGAATTGTGTCATTATCTGAGGTACTACTTTCCGGCTGAAGTAAAAATTTTAAGTACCCGAAGAAGAAAAATCTAGTTAGATCCACCGTTACGCCTAATGTCAATTGTTTAGCTTTGAAACGATTCCACTGTCTTGAGAACATTAACGAATATATTTACGATAAAATATACTAGTGCTGATATTGATATTTACACTAGAATATTGGGGGTTTAATATTTACCATAATTAAGCTAATAAATTCCCTTTAGTTTCATCAAGACTTTTTCCTCTTTTTCAAAATTTAGGCTGCTGTCTACAGTGACTTGCCTGTCGTTGTTTATTGCTCTTAGCATTACTTAATTTAACAGGAAATACCTCTTTCCAGAGTTCTACATAACAAGACCACGCCTTTCAAATGACCTTTCCTTCAACATGATCTCGGTTTGTTTTGATAAGAATAAATACAAGTCTGAAATTAAGTATTTTCCTCGTTGTGGTTAATAATACTTAATCGTTGCCTATTTTCACAACAATGAATATGTTTTTTAGTATCGTCGGTAATATAAAAATGCACGCAGAAAAGGAAGAAAAAATTGTTTAGAAGATTTTGTTTTCTCAGTGGAGGAATTTTTGACAGCGTCCTCACGTGACACTATCAGAAGTTTTTTCAATTGATGTTGCTTGTAAAATTTGCTTTCGTTACTTAAGCATGACACGTAGTTTGCAGTATTTCCCCATTTTATTTCATTTTGTGCATTTTTTGAATGTTAAGAAATAAATGCGATTCGTTGCAAAGATTATAGAATAGCTGTTTTTTATTAAATGAAAATTGCCCATTATTAACCCTGCATTGAAAAATATTATAGTTTTAATTACAGTTAAACAAAATCGAAGTGAATAGAAAATAGATGGAGATGTATGTAGTCAGTATTATAGCGTTATTTTTTTTTACGAAGATCAGGTATTGTTATTGATCTTCCTTACTTTTTTCGCTAACTCCTTCATTCTTAAAAAAAAAAAACATTTTATCTCTTTGCATTAATTCTCTATTACAATCGAGCAACAATATCCAGGCTTGTGAGAAAAGAAATTTTACACGCATCTAATGTACACACATGCAAACCTACATTTGTTTATTCATATCGGTCTGTGATTTATCTTTTTATGTAGATTGATGTTATACAAGTATAAATAACGTACACAGGCACATGGAGAGTAGAATATCATCTCATCTGTGTCTCTGTCCAAAGAAGGAGACGCAACTGGGGAAAAATACTGAGAGGTACTTGATCCCGAGGAACAGATACTCGCAGCAATACCCCTTCATTCCACTTTAAATGGGGATCGGTACTCATACCAATGCCAGCGCAACCGCTAGATGGCCCTGACACGGGTGTATGTACTCGGGATCCCCACATTAAACTCGACATTGTGTCATATTATATCTCAGTGGAGAGACTGGGTAAAAACTACAAGAACCAAAAAACCTCAATCGTAGTGAGGGTGTTCGTAAAGAACACGAACTGTAAACATAAAATTTAATTTCTTTTCACCTTGAGACGAAAGAAAAGACTGTAACTTGTCTTGAATTCCATTTCCGTTCCTATTGGAAATAAAATAAAAACCACTGAACTCTCGAATCGGAACACAGCCTTATAACTATCAAACCGTGCTGCTATCAAACTATCAAATTTTGCTACAATCAAGCTATCAAACTATCAAACCTTGCTACAATCAAATTATCAAACTATCAAACCTTACTACAATCAAGCTATCAAACTATTAAACCTTGCTACAATCGTTCTGTTATGATATATTTATCTCTAGAATATTCCACCAAATAAGTAAAGCTTCCTCAGGTAGTCTTTTTACACCTAACTAGATTAGCTAATGTTTTAATGACTGGGGCTTAATCAGAAAATTTTATACTTTCTTATTTAGTATTTTTTCATTAGAGCTTTTTTCTTTTGGTGCATATATTATATGTATTTTTACTTTATAATATTACGATTAAGTCTTATATTGAATATTATCAGAGTGTCTGCTGAGAAGTTATCAATGGATTCTTTTAAACATTTATTAATAAGGTCCCAGCTTCCATTGAAATGACAGTTGTTCCAAGTCCTTTGCACGTTTCTCTTTATATCCTTTCTAGTACTTCACATTTTGACAACTCATCGGCAATTCACAATTATTTATTTTTAAAAAGGAAGTTGGCAAATCAGAATATTTTTTGTTCGTTTTATTAAAGTTGCTGCTTTTTTTATGATCATTCTGTTAAAGTGAATCCATTATTTTAGAGCAGTAGTTCTCAACCGTTTTCACCCAGTCCACCCTTTTCACCATAAGTCAGAATGTCATTCCCCACTTTCCAAGATTGACCAACTCAAGAGGTCCGTTCCAAATAATATGCATATATTATTGAAAATTCCTAATTCTTTTCTATATTGGTACATAAATTTACATGGATTATTTTTATAGAGAAAATTTTTTGCATTCATATTCTGTAAATTAAAAAAGTAAAACCCTTCCCAGGGGATTGACCCAACGCCGGTTGAATACTCCTGCCTTAGAGTATTGTGGCTTGCTTATTACCGAAAAACCTAATAGTGTACTGATAATAAAAAGTAAAATTAACAACGATGATGCAAGAAGCTGTTCTGTTGTTGTTATTGTTGTTGTTCTTCTTCTCCTTCTCCTCCCTTCCTTCCTTTCTCTATATTCTCCTCTTCTCTCCCCACACCTCTTCTCTTTCTTATCACCTACCCCTTCTTTCTCCTTCTACCCTTTCTCATCCTCATTAATGTTATTGTGGTTATTGTACATGAACCTGCAGACGGATCAAACTTCTCAAGACTCCTACAACCTTCTTAATATCAATCACTACTTTTTATTTTATTCACAAATTGTAAATATTTAATTTGCACCCTACAACAAAAACAACATATTAAATTCACGGAACACAGAAGCAATTTATTCAAAGGATTAACATTTACCTGTGTTAGAATTGTAGATAAAATGTAGGAAGAAGGACATTGTAACAAATTCTTTTGGAAAATGTTTGGAAAGGCTTCGGCTAATTAACTTGTAAAATAATTGCCAACTGACCAAAGGCATTGTTGACTTGTACATTATGTGCTTAACTGCGCTAGACCGCAAAAAAAAAAAAAATTGAGAAAATTAACAATAATAAGTTGACTTTCACCAGTTAACTTCAACTTAGCGAGACAAAACAAGAAACTGCACGAATAATCTTTTAGTGTTTCTTTCCTTCTCGATAATAGAAAAACACTTTGGTAATTGTTTGGTGCCAAGAGAAATCTGTCAAAATGTCAAATGAAAAGTCGCGGTCACTGTCAGCAAGTTGACTGGTTCTTCTGATCTGCTTTCCATAAAGCTTGTGTCTACAAACGCTCACCAGTTAGTGTGAGTAAGCACAGCATTCTGTCTACTGAAAAGAATTCCACGATGCCAATTTAGTTCTATTTCTTCCTCTTTTTGTTTTCTTTGTAAATGATCAAATTGATTGTGAATTGTTTTGTCATGTGCTAAACCAGATAGTGAGAAAGCGATAATAGATAATACACATGATCATACCACGTAAACGACATCTTAAAACATTTAGACGCATATCTTCACATTTATAAATCAATAAATATTGCACAGCACAATTTTGGTACCAGTTTCCTTTCTTGGATTTCCTGCTGTAGAGCAGTCTAGACTTGTAGATATTTCTAATGAGTTTCAGCCATATTAGGTGTTTTTCGACTCGGGGAAGCTAAGCCAATTTATCGTAATCATTTAATATACACTTAATATATGTAGTAAGGTTTCCGACAGTTTCTAGAAACTATAGAATTAATCCCTGTTGCAGCTACCTACTCTGGTACATTTATGTTTGTTCAATATCCACAGAAGCAACGTGTGGTTGATACTGCAACTAAGCTGATTGGGCCTGAGTTGCAGTTTCTGGAAGAGCGTACAAGGCGACTCCGATCAACAATGATTTTGCTCTAGTACAACCATCGACGGCTTGCAAATAGTTACGTCTACCCAATTTCACTCATAAGGATTAGGTCAACTTAAATATGCCGCATCCTGGGATCGTCTCCCCAGGCTGATGTTATTTTACCACCTTGAAATGTAACCACTGTGGTTATAATGCAATCGTTCAAACGCACGTGCTATATGAGTGTTACTAAAATTTGAATTTGATCAACGCGCATGAACCAAATGCATTATGGGTTTTTGCTACTACCATTTGTGAGTCAGCGTATACATGCATAATGAGAATATTTCAGAAGGAACCAATGGAAACATGGCACGGGTTAGTAATTTTCTTTTTTGTTTTTTGGTTTTTTTGTAAAATCGACTGAACTTTTGGATAGCACCACACATGTGTATGCATATATATATATATATATATATATATATATATATATATATATATATATATATATAGTCATATTTGAGTAGACACAATATTTATTTATTTTCGTTTAGCGGCCTGAATATTCGAGAAATCTTATTAAATAAAAATATTCTTTCTTCAGTAGGATTCGAACTTGCGTCCCTCTGGGCAGAGGGACCGTCGTTAGATCCATCATATTTTAACCAACTCGGCCACGAAGAGCCTTTCTCGAATATTCAGGCCGATAGACGAAAATAAATAAATAAATATATATATATATATATATATATATATATATATATATATATATATATATATATATATATAAAAGTGAACATAAAGTCAACACTTAGAGGCGACAGTCTGTTTCATGTTGATGCAATCGTCAGACTCGTGGCCTGACGATTGCATCTAGCATGAAACAGATGTCGCCTCTAAGTGTTGACTTCTATGTTCACTTTATTTACACACGCTCTATCTCTGATATTGAGCACTTTATCCCATAAATATAGTACATCTTATGACTATATTTCTTCATATATATATATATATATATATATATATATATATACTATATTATATATATATATTGAAATGGAAAAATTAGAAGACTTATTTTTGCAATGTGTTTCGTTCCTTCCGAAACTTCATCAAATCAAAATGCATAGATTTATTAAGAAAATAAAATCTATATTTTTTAGACACAAAAAAGTATTGTTGAGAAAATGGCATGATGTCTTCAAATTTTAAATCAGAGCACATTTAGAACTATTCGTAAAGCATTGAACATTAAGGAAAGAAAGGAAAGGTAAACTTATTATCCCCTATAATTTCCTTTCATTTGCATAATTCGTACACATATCAATCGCTATATCACGAGCATCCAAAAACTCCGGTTATTACCGTAAGACAAATACGAGTAGATAACACCAAACTATTATACAAGAGTAATTGTATAGAGAAAATACGCCAAATAATCGGCATTATCATTCTGCAAATAAATCAACCCATATTAAATAAAATATCGTTCAAATTATTTTAAATGCGTATAAAATATTTAATAAAACTTTCTTCCTCTGGTGGTGCCAAACTCTATGAAAAGCTGTTATATTTGACATCACTTATACGATACACCTATATCCAAATTTGAAATGCAACATTGTTAAAAATGCCAGGATGAAGCTATTTTTTTTCGTGAAATTGACGTTAACGTCCTTGATAATGACCAAAGCTGATCGAATGTACTTGAACAAAAAACATTAACTTTGGACAGTTTCTCCTACAAATTTGATCCGAGTGTGCAAAAACTTATTTGTGAATTGAAAATTATAATAAAAAAATTAGACAATCACACTTTGCCCGTTGAGTTTGATAAAACATGTTTGAATTCGCACTGCGTATATATATATATATATGTGTGTGTGTGTTGTGTCTGCAGCAAAATTTCAATCCCAAAAGTTTTATTAAATTCAGTTGACAAGATCTACCTGCTTAATTTGATATATTTCCAACTTCAGACTAAATTAATCAGGAATTGTAAAAAATTGTATATATATATATATATATATATATATATATATATATATATATATGTGTGTGTGTGTGTGTGTGTGTGTGTGTGTGTGTGTGCTATATATCTACATTTGGCACTACTACCCTTAGTAAAAAAGCATGAATCAACTTCTATTTCGAATCAAGGATTACAGGTGTATGTTAGTTGGATAGATCATAGACATGAATGTCAGCAATTAACTCCCATTGCTCTAGAAATGTCATCGTGGTACCAAACGATGACTTCCTGTATCTTGCAAGAATTTGATTACAATTATAAGTCTTAGTTATATAAAATAAATATTGTATACTCATGCGTATCTAATTTATATATATATATCTCGATGCATTTGTCACATACACACGATAATGAGCACAATGCCCGTAACCTATCAGGTTCGTCGGGGCATCAAATGTATTTCATTCGTAGCAACACTGGGTGAGCCTAGGACAGGATAGTCTAGCGGTATACTACCTTTTCGGGTTTAATTATAAAGAAACATGAAAAAGTTTGGGTTACAAAGTTGTTTTTTTTTTTTCAGAAGTTGATTGCCTTACCAAGGCTAAAGAGCCCAGTCTACCCTATTTGAGTTTGAATTCAGAGGTTTTCTTCTGGATCGGATGCTACCCAACGCAAGAGAACATAATCTGCCTTGCTATTTATTTAATTAGTGAATGAAACACTCAATTTGAACTCGGCACGCAGAATCCACTTTCAGCGCCGATAACCGTTACGCAGCCCGCACATCCACCACACATACTTGCGTGCAGTTTCACTCATATACTCTGCCTCGTCGAACCTCTAACTTATAGCCGAGACTGTCTGTGCTCTTAGCCAACCTGAGGATATATAATTGCGTTAAGTACATGTTGTCAGCTAACGACCTTCATGTTTGTGAAAAGCTGGAATTAAATGCACCAATTTTGACGGAGAACAGTTACGGCTGCAATGGTTTCTATGCCGATAGCGATTAAGAATACAAACACTAACACCAATACTAACATCAATATACCTGTTTTTATTACTACACGTATCAGTCGTAACGCCTCTTTGGTTTCCCATACACTACTGACACAATCACATTGTAAATATGTTGACATGTGTTCATCAATCAGCAGAACACTTGAACCAAACAGAGATCGTATTTTTCGGTTGAACCAGTTTCAAGAATTATTTGATGACTGGAGTCATCCTGAAGACCAGAACTAATGATACAAAGCTATCATATAAATTTACATAAACTGAAAAGTATTTTTTACTGATAAAGTCTTAATTATATCAATTTACAGAAATACGAGAATGTAGTAAGTGTTAGTTGAAATTTTAGGGCACATAATGAGGAAAGATGTATCGGAGAATTTAACACTCACAGGACATGTCTATATTTCTGAGATGAGGTATTATGTACATTATTTACATTACTCGGTCTATTGTCCTCATCTTTGTCGCCATATTTGTTACAACGTTTCGGCCGTTGTACGCTCCGGCCTTCTTCAGGTGGTTGGACTTTCGAACTGAACCCTTTATTTTGCTCACTGGGGTAGACTGTTCTAGTTCCACGTGAGCGAAATAAAGGGTTTAGTTCGACATTCCAACCACCTGAAGAAGGCCGGAGCGTACAACAACCGAAACGTTGTAATAAATATGGCGACAAAGATGAGGACAATAGTCTGAATAATGTAAATAACTCACAGGACATATTTAAGACAAAAGGGACAAAGGGGAACAGCGAATAACTTCCATAAGAAGCTTGTGTAAATGGATGACAGAACAGAAACAGAGAGAGATGGTGAAAAGAAAAAAATAACTAAGAGTTACAAAGGATATGAAGTTGTGGAGAGCTATGATCCCCTATATCTTGAAGATGCACGACACATCGCCATAGAGACTCTTTTCAGTCCATATTTAAAACCAAAAGAGATTAATTGAACATGACATTTGGTTAGTGATTAAGATAGCCTACATAAACACACGCCAGGTATTGGTGAAATTCTCTTACAGATTTGTTCTCCAGCCTCAACTGACAACTAATCTAGAAAAAAGGCAAATGTGGAGAAGGCAATTGAAAACAATCTAACATATTTTCCAAGAACAATAAGGGCAATTCACAGAAATTAAAGGAAGCTGTGGAGAGACATGTTCGCCTACGTCCTAAAAGGATATGGCACTTCAATAAAGATATACACTCAGCCGAAAGAAAATTAATAGACTACCCAGGGAAGAAGAGAAAGACAGCGTAGCCGCTTGTGCTTGATTCATTCACATGTAATCAACTAGAAAAGACAAATCATCTCGTCTTCCGAATTTTGACATTGGAAGAATCCCCAACTCACGATAAAATAAAGTTAGGAGATGCCACATTTTACTATACATACATTTATATATTTTTTTCTTTGAACACCATATCCCTTCAGGATGTAGGCAAATATAACTCTTTTTCTTTGTATTATCCGTAAATTGCCTTGATTTTTTGGGAAAGATAATGTGGTGGCTTCCCGTTCGCCTTCTCTATAATTCAGAGTAGACTGACTGCTAGGCTAAAGAACCCAGTCTACTCTGTTATTTAATCCATAGCCGGGTGTAGGTAGAAGAGATGGATTCATGCCTTTTCCAAGAGCATTAGTGCTAAGTGGATGCAACTGACACGATTCAGAATCTGAACTCGGCTCGCCGATTACAATCTTCGTGCTAATAACAATTACGCTCCATGCACATCCTCTTCGTGCATTCGTAATCTATCATCAAAAATCATCAAAGACTCCATACATAGAGAGAACTCATTCGCTACACGTTATTCGATATTTCTACTTGCAGCGAGTGTGAAAAATAATATGCCTCATTTGGTAGAGATGGTTGAAATAGCACGTATTTCCCAGGTCATCGTAATCGAGAGTTTCAAGCGTAATGGCTTTTTTGAAAATATTGATCACGCTAAATTATGCGCTTCCTCATAAAAAACTGTAATTGAGGCCCGCACATCTTAGTTTCAGCATAAACCATAGGTGGGTTCTATGAATTGAGCAGACGATTGTAATAGGGTTTGGCTGGCTGACCTAGAAGATGGGTGTGCGAGAAAATGATTAGTAACCGGACATTACAGTTTTTTAAAAACGAATATTTTAGGAGAGTCCTCATTCGGCCGTATTATTTGTCAGTATCTACTTACTTTACCAAACTCTTGGAAGTAATTTCGTTTAAATCTTTTACAAATAAAGCTTTGTGCTAAACTGACTTCATCCAACAGATACCCACTGATCCAAATAATGCAAAAATAAAACTGTTCTAAATACTGGTACATAAGCTATGGTGTTCATTGTAGATGATATTTGATGAATTTATTTATATGAGCTCTCCTAAGGTAGAATGGGACGCAAGATCTTTTTATGGAGGAGTTCCCATATGCGTTCAGATTATATTTTATAAGTAGTGATGCGCAAAAAATGTTGAAAAGATTGACAGATGTAACAAATTTAGGGTGTGGGATTCGATTTATAAAAAATCTGTGCTAAAAGAAATTAATGCATTGATACTGGATGAAGTACAGTATTCTTTTCTCAGATCCGTCCTGGGTATGACGATAAACCACATCCGCGTCCTGTGTAAGACGATAAACTACGTCCAACAGCAAGGCCTCTGATCAGGAGGATTTGAGGAGTGTGGAACTACCTCCTAATTGCTGATGTTCCCAGGTCCACCCTGACCCGGGGTAGTAGCACTCTATTAGGGTCCCAACTATGGACAAATAGTTACCCCCCAACCCTTGCTGAAAATATGAAAGTGTAAAAATAGGTTTTAATACCAGAAATACTTTGTAAAAAATTATTACCAGCAATACATTTTAGAAAAAAAAATATTGCCAGCTATACATTTTTGAAGAAAAATATTACCAGAAATAAAACTTTTGTCGACATTAACGATATATCAACCCATTGAGGTTGATATGCCGTAAAACAAACCTAACCAAACTCTTCTCAGACATAACAATACAAATAGTAACAAAAAATACCAATGAAGCAATAATATGACAATACGTTTTCCCGATTGTCCTTTATCGTTTATAAGTACTTCCTCTCTGTAAAGGCCAGATAAAGCCGCTCGAGCGATCGCTATCGTCCATTTTATGGAGGAGACGCAAGCATCAGGTCGACAGAGGTGTCTGTGCACAACGTCCGTGTCATGGGACGCTGGAAATGACAGACTTGGTGAGCCTCGAGGTTGGCTGTCCTACTCCGCGCATTGACAGGAGATTCGATTATGGCGGGGATTGTTAGGGACGCGTTCCCTTTCCTTACTATCAGTCCCCCATCTCGCGGGTTGAGCGCCATCGTAAACCCCGGGATCAATCGGATTTCCTTCGCAGGAGTTGGTCGGCCTTGTTGGCTGTTCCTTGGTTTAGTGACCTAGGAAGGTCTTCTATCGTCATCTAGTGGAGGGGGTCGCGAAGGATCCTCTACGTGAGCGGCTCGACTTGTCGGAGGAGGAGTTTCGCTTTTTCTGGTCTTGGGCGCCAGCGGCGGATTATCTCAGTAACCCTGAGTTTTCGCTTACCTGGCGATTGGCTCGGAATCGGCTGCCTCTCAATGACATGGCTTTCATATGGGGCTTGGCGGATTTGCCAGACTGTCAACGGTGTGGCCTTGGTTTAGAAGCAACGGCTTCGCACGCCTTCTACCATTGCACCATGTCGGCGAGTTGACGGCTCGTCTCGCTCCCAAAAAGCTCGTGCTCATTGATCACGCATACGCGTATGACAATGTGTCGCCCCCGTATTCTGGGGTGAAATGAATGGTGTTTCTTACGCTGCTGGCCACGGTCCGAATGGTGATTTGGACGATGCGAATGGAGGCAACCGTCTTTCTTATCAGGATCTGATCCGATTCTTTGAGCATCAGCTCAAGATGAAGATTAGAACTGATAGAAAACGCTTGCATTCGACAGTCCTCAGCGAAAGGTGGGTGAAAGAGGCGAGCTTGGTTCGTTTGAACGGGGCTAGCCTTGATTTTCTCTTCTAGGTCGGCCTACGTCACATCGGGGTGGTTTTCTGCGGAGCCCTCCCCTTGGTTAGGTTAGACAAGCTTTTGTGTACCTAGTTAACATGAATAAGTGTTATCCCTGGCCTGTTCCCGGCTATCTCTTTGGTTATGATCCAAGTCGAAATTCCCAACCTCCCCAGTTTGTTTTGGCCTCTTTTTACCTCGACTGGGTCAGCTTTTCATTTCCCGCATATTTTTCTCCTTTCCCACTCCCTTAGCCAGAAAGTCTCTTGATTTTGTCCAAATGGGTAGAATACAGCGGCCTCTCTTTTTTGAGGGTTGGACGGGCCCTACTAACATCAGTTATGGTTAGTTTGTTTTGTGTTAATATTTTAGTTTGTTATTGTCATCTCCATCCCCTCTCATTTTATTCATTTTTATTTATTTATAAACCAGACGGAAGCCTTAAATGTATTTGAGTAAAAACATTTTACAAATATAATGACCAAGGTCGAACAAATGGAATTATCTATGAATGGACCTCAATGATGCGTTGCAATAAGATAAAAAATGAAAAAATAGAACAATTTAAGAATAAGTAAATCAAAAATCTTTATTGACACTTCTCAAAAAAAAAAATCTAGAAACAGATATGAAAACAACATCAATATCAAACCTTGGCGATAAAAGTGCTATTAATATGATTTTTGCTAAATAACAGCCAAATACAGAATCATTAAACGTACAGTTTTGACAAAGTAATCTCTGCTGTTTTTTAAAACGTACTAAACATATGCCCACATTTGACAAAATATGCAACTTATCCAATCCTAATTAAGTCTTGTATTGGAATAAATTTCTACGCACACCAAACAAAAGACTTCGCCTTCTTTGGATTCATCATTTTTATACGTTGTTTGTTGTCTTTTATTAATGTCTCTTTTCCCATTTTACGTTTTTTTCTGAACACTTGATATATTTAAAGTTTGTTTTATTTTGCGGGTTTTGAGTTTTTTTTATTATTTTTGTTTCAATTGCATTCTTTTCAAGAGTAGCAGTAAGAACAACTGAATTTCTGGTCTTTCTGTTCATCGCTTGATGAACTTCAGGTTGTTCTTTGGGTAAAGAGTAAACGTTTTCTGGAGTCAGGAGGAAACTCTTTAAGCAATAAATGATTCTTGCTTAGAGATACAATGTTTTGACCAAACTCTGCTTTCTTGGTCTTAATGACAGCACTACATGTCTGTTTGACCCAAAGCTTTGAAGTATCAATGAAACGCTTCTTATAGTAGTAATTCCAGGTCGACCAGGTCGCAGATATAATACTGTAGTGCTTACATTGCGAATCTGATGCAAAATTGTAATCAATGCCATAGCATTGCAAAAAGTGTTTGGAATTATGTCTGTAGTGTTTTTTTAATGTATCTGTTTGTTGCTATGTACATTTTCAGATCAATTAAAAAAAACTGTGACGACAGCGACAGCCTCACGACATCCTTGGGTCATCTCTACAAATATTCTGGAGACTAGTAAGATATTTCACCAATCACTTGCTTTTTTACATGAACTTATAAATCAGATTTTTTCCCACTATATGGCGATGTCATTCTTGCGTTGTCACCAACTTCACAATTGAAGGGAGGTCATGTATTGCCATTGACTTTGCAGGATTATTTTTCATCCATGTGTCGTGTGAAGCAAGAGCGGGTTTTTCCGGGGACCAAAGAGTTCTGTCAAGCGGTTAGATTAGAATACCTTTTCCCTCCGAAAAATAAGCAATCTCACTGACAAGACAAGACACGCGGTTGTCAAAGATTAGCTTTTCCTTTTGTGCAACGTACAAGGCTTCACAAAAGGCTTGATGAATTCTCGAGTTACTTCATCGTCTATCCGGATTGGTTAGCACCACCAATACAACCAACTAGTCTATCTTGTATAAAGACCTCAACTAAAAAAATAAACTTTCTGGGAAAGATCAGGCATGGATAGAACAAAAGCACTAAGCAGCAATACAATGTTAATATTTGACCACGTTCAATAAAATTAGAATCCAACTTAGGTTCTTTTCATTGCCACAATACTTTCAGATTTCTGAACAGTTGATACAACAGTTTCACCGTTGTTTCACATATCAACTACTTCGAACTTATAGCGGTCGGTGACAGATTTATTAAAAAAAAACTGAGCAACATTAATTGAGGTTAAACTTATAGCTAGAGCCAAACTTAAGGCTAAGCATACGCATGGATAAATTTTGGTGAAATAAGTTGTAAGCAATAAAGTTTATGAAATTTTACAACTTTTCTTCCTATAGCCGAGCGGTTCTATTCAAAAACCACTTAGCACATCGAAGCGTGAAATTCCTCATTTCTTTTGATAAGTCAAAATTTTAATGTTGTAAAGATATACTTCTCCAATTTCACTTCTTGTTTATCAGTGAAAACACGAATTTTTTTAACCCATATTTTCCTTTCAAATAACGCCCTTTTCCATATATTGTGACCATTTTGATTAAATTCGTATTTTCATGATTTCAGATGAATATTTGGAAATTTTCCAACAGTGAGAATTATATGTCTGTCCATATCGCTGAGATGAGGTATTATGATTACTTACATTATTTATATTATTCGGACTGTTATCCTCATCTTCATTGCCATATTCACAACGTTTCGGCCGTTGTACGCTCCGGCCTTCTTCAGGTGAATGGAATTAAAAATGCACTAATAATAACAGAAAAATGGCAATATGAGCACTGGTAAAATGTTGCTGGGACATTAGGTTTATAAGTCCCCAAAATTCACATACATATCCTCAAGGACATATGGCCCAGTTGATAAAGACGTTGGTTAGATCCAGTGACTAAACCCAAAGTCTTGTGAGTTCAATACTAGACCACAGTAGAGTAGAGAGTTGAAATAACCGCAACATCCGGAAGAACTAGAACAATCTACTCTGGTGAACGAAATAAATGGTTCAGTTCGAAATTCCAATAACCTGAAGAAGGCCGGAGCGTACAACGGCCAAAACGTTGTGAATATGGCAATGAAGCTGAGGATAACAGTCCGAATAATGTAGTGAGAATTATAGTTTGTAATTATATTTATATATATATATATATATATGGGGATTATACATATCCTCCTGGCGTCAGTTTAAATATGGATAATTTAACCAGCCGTCATTTTCCACTCCGTTTTTGAACATATCCGTTTAGCTCCAGATTCTACTGATCTGAGGCTTCTGTTTTCACACAACATTATACCATCAGTTGCAGAAATGTATGCTACAATAGTATATTCAAGCAACAAAACAGAAAGACATTGGCCGGTATGGAAAAGCGAAGTGAATTAAGGTCTTGATAGTTGACTGGATTGTGCATTGCATTCTGCATCGGTCATATCAGGTGAGAGAAAATAGAGGTCTGGATTAGAAAAGTAGTCACTGATAGATTAACACAACTGGCTAGGCGGCTTACTTTCTGCGCTTTTCTTCAGACGGTCACGTGATGTATTTTTCCCCTTGACATGTGTACAAATAACAGCCGAGTCAAGGGCAGAAAACCAAAGTTTTGTAAAACTACAAGCCTAAAATTTCTACTCGTGTTACAAAGCAACTTTTGTTTAAAAATCGGTGAATTTTGATTAGTATGTATAAATCAATAAAATTTGTTAATCAATGTAAATAAATATATATGACTTTTATATCACTGAGAAGATTACAGTAGAGACTTTCAAAATGTTAAAAATGTCATACGGATCAAATTTGGACTGCCATTGGTTCTGATCCAAAATAGGTACTTTTAAGTTATGCATATTATATTCCTACACTATTCTCATGATATTTCTCTGGTGTAAGTTGATAAAATCAACTCAACCAGCCTCAAATACATTATTATGTCTAATATATATTTCATGAAAACCTTTTGTCAGAAGCTGCTTGTTGTAGAGCATACTAGCAGGCTTCGCCCGGTCGCTATCGCTTCGCAAATATTCACTACTTGAAATCTTTGAAACAAAAATTTTAAATGAACATTTCATTCATAAATTTGTTTGTTATATTTCAGGAAAGTTTTACAAATAGATGCCAACTTGTTGAAGGCCAATTAAAATGCAAATTTCAAACACTTTTCTGTACTATATAAGACGATATTCCTAAACAGAATTATTTTTTATATGAAAATCAAAACAATCCTCGAATAAAAGAACAGTAAAGAAGGACAGTTAATTTATGAAATAAACTTTTTTTTAAATCAATATGCAAATTAGTCAAACCTGAAGAGTAATATTGCCTAGAAGTAGATGATAAATAATACAGATATTGAGCTTTTAGCGTGTAGATTACTCGACGGTTGCGGGGGCTGAGGAGAATTTTTGTTCCTGTCCCGGGCGTACGCGCTCGGGTCCCCACCTAAAAATAGACCTTGTGTCACATCTCGTTCTAGTGGGGGAACAGAGTAAATACCGGGTGTAAATTACTATAAAGTAGAGCTGGAGCTTTTTAATCTCAGAATTCGTACAAGAATTGAGCTCATTGATTCATATATATTCCATAATATCGGTTTTATTTAATTAGCTATCATGTTTCTCTAACTCTTCAAATGTTGAATAGAAACTAGTTCTATTTTCCCATCTTTACGCTATATTAATTTTATCTTATAAATTGTCCCCTGTTCTGTCACCCATGATATAAAAATAATTGTTTGTACGAAAAATAAGGATCTACGTACATCAAATCGACTTTAAATTAAGTGGCAGCAGAAGAATTATCGTTGAACTTTTAAAATGTAAGCTTAAACATTAATTCAATACTTAAGTCCAGCGATAAATTTTGAGTTCTTCTGTAGTTTATTGATGCCTATCGCATCTACTCCTCCCTAGCTATTGTGATGATGGCCAAACTAAGAGTACTCCACACGACAGAGCGGCTTTTAAGCTAGTTTATAAGAAAACGTGCACTGCAATTTTGGATACAAAAGGAAAATAATAGTTCTTCTTGAACCATAAAAGCAACGATAATGGCTAGTATAATGTATTAATATATATTTTTAACCTCGCATAATTTGTTAACACTAAATCTGAGCTCAACGAAAATCGTTCCTTGCGCCTAACTTTTCTAGGGCTTTTGAATGAGCTATGAATCATTGAAATCAGACCAGTGGGAGCGGAGGAGTTGCTTGGACATACACACGCACAAACACACACACATACACTGTACTTTATATATAAGATATACTGTTTATCGCCCTTCTCGCAATTATCTACTACACTATCATCAACCAAGTCATGAAATAGACACATGTTTGTCAAAGTGAAAAAGTTACCCGGGTGGAAAGAGAGTTTTTCATACAACAAAATTCATGCTGACAGCACATGTGACACTAAAATGAAAAATGGTAGAAACATTTCGAGGTTAAGAGTGGTGCCATCAAGTGGTGGAAAAAATTAAAACAAATGATTTAAACTGCCCCATGTACCAACCAACACTGATCTCCCCTACACATTTTTATAACTACAATGCTAATAAAAAAATAGCGAGCCTTATATAAAAACCCTTTTCAAAACAGCACACGAAATTTGATATAATTTATTTTCTCAGAGACTATTTGTAAGGTCCTTTATAACATTCAGAAAATAAAATACATGATTGTTACGCGCTTAGAATTTAAAAAATTAGAAAAGGGAGAGGTTTTCTGAAGCTTTTATTAAATGGACAAACAATTTTTCCCTTTAGAATCGCAATAATTGGAAAGTTTAAGTAAACATGAGCACTACTTAAATAGACTGGTCCACTCGTAAAAATGGGGAAAATCATTTTGGGGACTAATTTTTATAGATTACCATTCATTAGACTTTCCTCAGGACACGACCTTTTTTCAAAATTGAAAAAATATTTATTTTTTAGCGATTTAGAAGGGGACCCTATTCATAATATCGATACTGTGTAAAATCGATCCCTGACTTTTTACAGAGTTATTGGACTACACTGTTATTTAAAAATGTCAAGTTTAAAACTGTGCTTACGTCATTGATATCTGACTTAAAATTTAGAAAATTAAAAATAAACACTTTAGAAAAAACTATTTTAAAACTTTTGTGGATGATGTTCTTTTCCAGAATCACATGCACAAACATTGAGGATAATAATTATTTATCTTAAGTGAAGAATAAATACATATATACTTTTGTTAATTTATGCAAGTTTGTTCTTTAATTAAAAAAAGTTTTTTATAGAAAAAATGTTTTTGGTTGATTGATTGATAAGCCGTAAGAAAAACAAATCAACCTTTTTCAGGTTATTTAAAGCCAGAAAATATTTTGAATTGTAATAATTTGGGGATAATAATGTTTTAATGACAATTCCTACTAATAAACACATAGCTGGTTGGAAGAAGAGGTGGATTCATATCGTTTTATGGGTATTTGCGCGTAAGTGAATATATAAGTGAAATGGAACTCGGCTTTCTGATTTCCAATTCTGAGCCGTTATTCAATACACCACCCGCACATCCAAATTTACAGCACCTGGTATTCCCAAACTATCTAGGTACTGACGTTGATTAACTTCGATGATCGTACGAGAACCGATGAGTTTATTTTCATACGCAGAACAGCTATGTAAAAAGTAATGGATCGATTTCACACTGTGCTTATATTATAGACAGAACCCCCAACTTATGAAATGATAAAACATCAATATTATTCCATTCTGACAGATGTCGTGCTTTGAGGACGGTCTAATGAAGGCTAATATACAAAAATTATTTCAAAAAATGTTTTCCCTGTTTTGTTTTGACGCTTAAGACAGTTCACTTAAGTAATGACCAAAATACAAGAATTATTAAAATATAGTACCTTGTTTATTAACTTTCTAACATCTTTTTTCTTAAAAGCCAGTGTTTGTTTACGTAATGTTTTTCTATATGCCAGTGTCTGTCATAAGAGAATATATATATATATATATATATATATATATATATATATATATATATATATATATATATATATAAGCGATTGCTATTTTATATACAATAAGTTTGCTCTCACTATCTTCTTTCAATGCGTACTACACGTATAACTATGTACTTCGTATTCGCATACATACAAGCGTATTTGGGTATAATTTCAACTTGGAATACCATGTTTTTTAGTTTTCAATCTATTCAGTGATTATTTTTGAAAAATACTCTAAAGGGAAGTTGGTCCTTGACCGAAGTAAATCTAGTGGAAGGGCTATATTCTCAAGATATAAAATCGCGATTTATTCAGTTTGATATCTGTTTAGATTAGAAATAAATTATTGAGGAAATATCTTGGACAAATGTTCACCGTCGGCATTTTGCGGCTGAAAACGTGGGCTTCTAATTTATGCAACAGCTAAAATTACTGAAATTGGATTTTGTGACGTACTAACATGGTACTCGACAAAAAAAATTACTTGGACAATATATGCATTGATTGGTACTTCTGCTTTGTTTCAGAATATAGTATCTGTGTATTCTGTAAAATAGTGGGCGTGTGGCCAAGTGGTTAGCAAGTAGTTAGAACATCAGCATTCGAGCCATGAGAACAGAGTTCAAATCGTATCATGGTCGAATTATCAGGAAGGTGACTTCTTGATAATATCGACCCTGGGGAGATGATCCCAGCGTGCGAAACCGTTTGGGAAGTGCCTGGAAACCATACAATCGGTTGACCCAACTCGTTTGAATGAAATTGACCAGACGAAACTGTTCGAAAGACATCGATGGTTGTGCTAGCACGAAATCACAAGTCATCGTGACCGAGTGTTTCAGTCTACTGAACTTGTTCTACTACTGATCATGCTAAATTACGTGCTCTCTCCTAGAAATTTGTGACTAAGCTACGTTCAGCATGGTTGCAGTATAAGCCAGAGATTGGCTGTATAGGTGTTGGATGCCTGAGCACACGTCTACAAAATGGATTAGCTAGCCACACTAGAAGACGAGCATACTTAAATACGAGTGTGCAACCATACCATGTAAAAATTGTTATAACCACACATATGTATGGGTATATTAGGTTTTATATATGTAGATAATTTCACAGCAGATTCGTTAAGCTGTTGTGAAATAAGATGATGTCCAATGAAAACGAGATTGAATTTGTTTCGTTTTTTTGTTTTTTTTTTGTTTCAATAAATAAAAGACCAAGTACGAATATCTTCGTTTTACATTTTGTATTTAATAAATATCCATAAATGTGATAAAATGTTTCGTGGATTTGTTCTGGCTTTTAAAAAATTCTAAGTGAACGATGGAACATTCTAATGGAAAACAGTATTCATTGATGAATCACTGGTTGCAGTTTACCTAAAGAAAAGTAATTCTAATGTATATAAAGTAATATTGTTAAAAATGATTGTACTGAATATGTCATTTAAACGAATGTTGTATAATTGTAAAACAATTTTGTCATTATTTTGGGTTATAGAAAGGTCGAACGGCATACCTCATATATAGTGATTTTCTAAGCGCTGCTTAGATGTGGCACAAGGCCGGAAGTATGGAGCACCCAGTCGTAATTGTTCTAGCGAGACAAGCTTTTTAACCAGTACACCATGCCGAGGTGCCCACAGCATACCTCATGTATTGTCAGACACTGTGCCACCGATGGCAAGCAGACATCTAATCATGAAAAAATATAGACATTAAAAAAAAAAAAAGAAGAAAAGCATGAAGAATCCTTTGCGTGAATATTTTTGAGGTTGGTTCACTTGATTAGCAAATCAAATTAGCGTACCCATTTTCTTTTGCTTTTACAAGCAATAGAAATGCAAAATATGTTTGCGCGAATGTGATTGATAAAAAAAATAAACTATCATTTTCCGAAAAGTAAAATTGCAGATACAGACTGGATTTTTCAAGAATTGATAATTCTTTTCTATATTTGCACACTAAAATCAATTTAATTAATCGAAAAAATTAAAAATAATGTTATCTGATAGACTTGAGGTAGGCTTCTACAAACAATTCCTTACAGATAATTTTCATTAGCAGGCATTAATCATTCTTTCTTTTTTATATTTGTGGCATTATATTCGAAAAGGTTATATAAAAAAAATGGATATATGCTAAAGGGCCATTGAAATTAAGTTTGCTGTTTCCTTTCAATATCCCCCCCTCGAATGTAAACCCTGTATCTACGCCTCTTTGTAAGAAAAACAGACTGCAAAGATTTCTTCTTTGTAAAAAATACGCCTTTTAATACGTATACACGTGAATACGCATGAGCTGAGAAACCTACCAACATGTGTTTGGTTTGTTTGTATAAGTTTACACTGGAGGTGACACTGTTGATATCATATGCCATAAAATTTAGTGCAGCCTAAGAACGTAGGGATCTCAAGTAGGGTTGGGTTGTCCTTGAACTCTTTTCCCTTTGCTCTTATTGCAAAGAACTTTACTCCAAACCATTTTGTCTACATTTTTCTTTTTTAATATTGCAAAGTTCAATTTCGTTCAATCTCTCTTAAATATTTCCTTGGTGCGAATCAGTGATAAACAATTACTACAAAGGTGATATACTATGAAAATATATTTATTAAGCCATTGCTGTTTAATTCTGCAAGATATATATATATATATATATATATATATATATATATATATATATGTGTTGAAGCTTGGATAAGCATGGAATAATAATAATACAACACAAAATGTACGTAAACAAAAAATGTATTGAAACAAGGAAAAGGTACACAATATTTACAGTTAGTTTTGGTATATTCTTGGAAAGACTGTTCCTGTAGAATGGGTTGACTTAATCGCAGTCGGGCAGAGTCTCTGGATTGGATCTCTTGTCACTTCCTTCACCCGTCTTCCCGGTACCTACCATATTTATATGGTCGGTACTCCAATATAAATTAGGTGGATCGTACCACAACAATATATATATATATATATATATATATATATATATATATATATATATATATATATATATATATATATATATATTATACAAAGCAAGCAGATTTTTTTTCTCCTGATGATGGGCATGTTGGCCAAAACTAGTAGAGGAATCTAAATGAAATAATAATAAAAACGAAAGAATATTAATATACAACCCAGTGTGTCTGAAGATTTTAATTTTCTAATAATTTTTTAATGTTTTTATTGTTCAAACTGTGATTTTATATGAATCGCATCAATATTTTGAAGAAACAACCGTTCAAAAAGATTGCTAATTTTGAAATGGCCTTATTAAAATTCTTTGACCCATATCGTCATGGTGTTTGTTTAAACTGAAGCCTTCTTTTTTTCCATATATCTAAATAATAATTGCATAAACTATAATTTTTGAAAATAAGAATTTCGCTTGGAATATGTTGGAAAATTTCCAAGTTTTTATCTGAATTGAAGAAAATACGAATTTTAAGCAAAATGGTCACAATATATGAAAAAAGTGACGCAGGGAGGACATGAGATAAAGAAAAGTAACTTTAACCCCATGAAAGTGATTTTTTTTCTTGGACAACAAAGAAAACAAAAGTGGCTATCGTGACAACTAACTTCTGCATTTCAGTGAGTAATGACACGAATAAAAAGATAAACACTTTTCTTGTTTTATCTCTAATAGAATGGGGCAAAGTGAGCATTTTAGTCAAAAGAAAAAATCACGAATCTTCTATCTAAACTGGTATTTAACGCCATTCAACCAATAGCTGTCTTTAATTTATCGAAAATAATGGAAGCTAAATAAACGGTTTCTGAACATCTTCACATTCTATGATTTTGTCCCATTTTTACGAGACATAATAGAGAGACACTTCAATATATATCAGACTCTTTTTTTAGAAACTGACATTGTGTGACAGTTATAAAAGAGCCATACACCCGAAATAAATGCAAAGGTTAATAAAAAGTAGTAAAAGGAAAATAATTGATTTTAACAATGAAAAGTTATCGTTTTGATGTATCTTCTCAGTTGTTGTCGTCAATGAGGCTTTAAAATGTTTCATCACTTCTTGCCATCCCTTGTATAAAATGAGCCCATTTTGTTAATTATACGGACAAAAACAGCCTATGTGTCCTCGTGAGCGGACAAATACGGTTTATAGGTTTTTCATGATTGCATTGATAAACTGAAAAACAAAAAATCAACAACAGTATCTCAATTTTACTCTATTATTTTGATAGGATATCTATACGGAAGTCTTGCTATTGAACCTTAATTTACTGACACAATCTTCTGAAAAACCCACTAATTTATACGCACGCAAGCTGGAAATAAATAATTACATTTAAGTTTTAAATTCGTCTACACTGTTTCCTGCCTCGTTTCTACACTTGAAACAACGAGATACGAAAACGCATTACACTGCATAAGTGCGCATAATCCTATTATATCATGTATCATTAATGAACTAATACATTTGTACCGATATTAATTATCTGCCCTTTGGCGATGAAGAAGAGGAATCTTCCTTTGTAAGCCACCGTACTGTACAGAGGTGTCATGTATCTTCTTTTACAGGCTACCACGATGTACATACGTGTCATGTCGAAATATGACACGCCCTTATAGCGTGGTAACTGGAGGAAACGGAGACATTTCATTCTTCGTCGGTCACTACGCTGTACGGATAAGTCTTGTTTCACTTCGCGCTGGACTCAACATCATGAATACATTACTGTCGTTTGATCTTCACTTCCAGTCGTTTCAACATCAATTTCGTCGCAGGGGTAATTATCGTACTTATCCGTTAAATAAATTACGCTATGCCCTTATGAATAAAGTATTGTTTCGCGTGTGACTAAATTGCCTTTACCTATTTATAGTGCACACACCGGGGGTTGCTTTATAAAACGTGGGGGCATCTGATTCCAGGCAGGTGCACTTCAGATGCTGTAGGCATTATGAGTTTTAACCCAATGCAATCAGATTTGGTATCATCAACTATGAGTAAATTGAATCTTGCTGAATTTAATAATCTATATAATAAATGCGAATGTCACTGTGCCAGAGCCCAGCATATTATACTATTTTGGAATCTGGCCGATTCCGTGAGCAAATTAAATATATTCCGGGCCAGATCTGGACCCGCAATCCTGAAATTTTAGATTCCCAAGTTTTTATTACTACGATTGTTTTCGGCGATTTTTTTCACATCTTTTTTTTTTTTTTGCGACGAATTTTTTTTGTACAATAACAATTTTTATAACTTTGAGAATAATTGAAATTAATTGCGAAATTCAGTGAAAGTCATTCATGTAATAAAAATAACTGTTTTGACGGAAAGTAAGGACCTACGTACATCAAATTGTATTTAAATTAAGTGACGACAGAAGAATTATCGTTGAATTATTAAAAGGTAAGCTTAAATATTAATGCAATATTTAAATACAGCGATCAATTTTGAGTTCTTCTGCAGTCTATTGTTGCCTATCGAATCTACTCCTCCCTACCTATTGTGATGAAGGCCCAATCAAGAGCCCTCCGCATGTGATAGCTTAAATGCCGCTCGAGAGGGCGGCTTTTGAGCTAGTTATAAATAAAAATGTCTCTTCGGATATCTAAATTTATAAACCTATCATTGATTTATTCGCATATTTGATCAACTTACCGAATTTGCATGTAAAGTGGTAATGGTAAAATTAACAGTTTCCATTTAAAGGAAATCCGACATTCATTGGCCTACAGTTAGTGCTACTGTTGGTTGAAATTTAGGAAATCTTTTTATTAAAACATTTTTAGGAAATTAGACTTCTCAAGTCCATTAAATGTTATAGCTCTATCTAATATTGATGAGACTTACGACAATATCACGGTGAAACATCGGTTCTAGTACTATCACCGAAGTTAAGCAACGTTCGAATCTGGTTAGTACTTAGATGGGTGACCGCTTAGAAATACTAGATGCTGTAAACTTGGATGTGCGGGTAGTGTAATGAATAATGAATTGGAAATCGGAGAGCAGAGTTCCTATTCCAGTCTGGTTCGTTATATTCAAATATTCTTGGGAAATATATGAATCCACCGTTTCTCCCTCAGCTATGGGTTAATTAGTAGAACTTATATTAGTAACGCATTATTATCTCAAAAAATAAAATTTATAATTTAAAATATTTCTAGCTTTAGATAATCTGCAAAATGTTGATAAGATGTGAAAAACAAATCTATCAAGCAATCTAATTTTGATAAGAATTTTCTTTCAATCTTCTTGTTTTTGATAATGTGGTAAGTGAGCAGCATGATTATGTCATTATTTTCTCTTCTAGTCACATATTTACAGCTGTTGTTTTTGAAAGTGTTCAAGTGATGTGGTTTTATTTTGGTAAAGATCTAAGATCTTTTTTGATTTTGTAGCGCCAAGCTATAAGGCCTGATGGAGAATCGTCTTCTTTCAGATTTGAAGGATTATTTCGTTTAAAACCATTTTAATCACTGATCTGAGGAAGACGTTGTATAAAAATTCTAATGTTAGCTTCATTATTCATTGATCATCGTGCTTGACGAAAAGAAGCCGGATCTAGTGGTGCATAGATAACTTCATATCGAATCATGTTCTTGCATCATCGCTGCTTCCTCTCATAGTCCTTCCCATCTAGTATCTTCCTTGATTCTTTCAGATTTCAATCCAATAGAACTATACATATTAAATTCAGTTAGGTTTGTGATAAATAAAAAATATTGCTTTATATAATTATGATGCAAGATCAATCACTATAAACAATTTAATCCAACATCACTTGTTTCTAAAAATAGATATGAAGAAAACACAATTCGATGTCTTTTGGTAATATAAATTACTGGAAGATTTTTACTGTATCGTTCAAACAACCTGTTTTCTTATTTCAGATTTCTACGTTTTAATCTGTTGGTGTATTTTAGCATAAAATGCACACTTTTGTTTTATTGTCTGGCAGTTTCTTGTCGAATATTATTTTGCTCGCAAGTCTTTTTAATAGCGACTGCAACTGGATTCTGACGCCTCTTTTCAGTCCCGACGTCTCCATCTTGTGAGAAAGAAGTTCTGACGTCCATTACAACTACCAAAATGTTGTAGAAAACAACGTAGTTTTGTATAGAGTTTGTTGATGCTAAATTTGGTGCGCAGTTAGATAATGTTTTGCAGATTTAAAAAAGAAAAGAAAAAGAAAATGTAAGTAGATGTATGTAAACCGTCTCGGTATATATTGCCTTCTGATTATTTGTGATGTGTGGATGGGTTAAACAAGATGAATAGAAAATGACTTACAGAACCGAGACGTTAACATAAATTATTTATTTATCAAAGATTTAATCATCCTAAAAAAACTGACTTGAACATTTTTCTATTATATGTATAATTTTTATTTCTTTATATCGGGATTTTGTGCCAGTAGTCGGCAAAAAACAAAGAAAGTAAGCTTTCAAAGCAATTACAACCTTCTCTTTTCAAAGAATAGCGCTTATAAAATCTTCCTACTCATTAAGAAGTAATACATTTGTATTTATGTAAACTCTACAATACCCCATGATCTATCTATATATTTAAAATTACACATACTTAAAAAGATTGTCTATTAATGTTTTAGCGAACCATTGGTGTTATTTATTTGTCCCCTGTTCAGAATTGGGTTTCTTGTTCCTTTTAAAGTCTACTTTAGCTCTATATTTCTAAAAAAAAAAAAAAGTCTTATTTACTGTTTATTTATTTTCTCTTTAATAAGAGTAGACAGGTTCACCTAGCGTCCTGTTCTCACCCCTCCCCGATCATTTGAACGGGAGTAGAGGTTTATCCCTTGTTCCCCGTTTAGGATTAAGTTTCTGGTTCTTTCCAAAGTCTTTTCATTCTCTTTCCCTCCCAATATCTCCTTATGTCATAGTGGTATTATCACCTTGCTTGGAGTCAATTGATTAATATATATGTATATATATATGTGTGTGTGTGTGTGTGTAGTTTTGCTAATACAAAGCTCGAGAACTGTACACAGTAGAGAGAGAAAATGGTTCTAATGAATAATGTGGTGTGTGAATGAAAGAGCAGGTAGTGGGATGTGAAGATTATGAGGATAAGGAGGATAGATAGCGACTAACTATCGAGTAGTGTCTAGGGAAGCATCCATGCAAGAGTCTGTTCCATAAAACGACAGTTCTTAAGAAAAAGGCTGTCTAGGTGAAACTTTCTTATATTAGGATGTAGGAAAGGAGAGTGATTCAAACTCCGTGGAATTAGCATACCGTCTCCTCGCTGTAAAAGTCAGAACTGATGGAACTAAAGAATGGAGCTAAACTGAATATTTGCCATGAAGATAGCGATAGTGTATTGATAGACTTGCAAAGAAAGTTATTTAGACCTATCATCGTCTTTGTCTTGAAGTGAGACTGCACATAAAAGCAGAATATATTGCCATTTTTTTCTTATTATTTTTGGTATGATTTCTTTGCTAGAATATATTTGATTTGTCATAACATCCTTCCAAACTTTGGGCATTTCAGTAAACGCTGTATTTTTATCTTCGGTTTGTGGATTTTTACATCTATAGAAATATACAGATCCAAATTTCAAATCTTTAGCGCCTGAACAAAGCCTATTTTACACATAAGGTTACGCTACTTCATACCGCCAATGAGTGAAACAGTGATCATGATTTAGTCATGAATTCAGTGTTTGATCCTTGCTAGATTTTCGATAAGAAATTAATTTCCTTGCTGTCAAATACATGAAGGTTATTGCTATGGCAAACAGAATCGGCAAATCGGGTTCAAATTTCGGCTGAGACTGCTCATTATCACTTATTACTACTATTACACTTAATATTGGTAATGGGGAATTTAACAGTTTACGTACAGGAAACATTCGGCATTCGTAGACCAAACAGTTAATATTTCTTTTGTAGGCAATTTAAAGCCAGAAAATGTTTTTACTTTGTAAGATTTTTTTTGAGAGATAATGATTTACTGATACAAGTCCTATTAATTAACCCATAGCTGGGGGAAGAAGAAATGGATTCATACCTTTCCCAAGAGTATTTGTGCGTAAGTGAATATAACGAATCTGATTGGAATTGGAACCCGGGTCTTCGATTTCCAATCCCAAGTCATTGTCCGTTACACCACCCACACATCCAAACTTACAACAACTGGTATTCCCAAGCGGTCACCCACCTCGATACTGACCAGGCTCGGCTTTACTTCAGTAATCGTACAAGGACCGGTGTTTCGACGTGATATGTCTTGGTTGAAATTTATTAACTTTTTTCTTCAGTTTTCAGGAAATAAAATTTCTCAAGTCCACTGTTATCACTCTTTCTAGTACTGATTTTTAATTTAGTATGGAAAGTCAACATCTTGATTATATTATTAACTTTCCTCTAAATTACATGTGTTATCCATTTTCGTTGCTGCTGCTGTTGGAAATGTACAAACGATGTGGTTTTTGTTATTTTGTAAAGCACTTTGTACTTGTGCATCGCCAATCTATAGTGTCTGACGAAGGATTGTCTTACTTTCCACATTACCTTAGACAAAAGGTTTGGAACGAAACCCCCATCGTTACTAGAAAGAGTTATAGCAGTTAGCTGATTTAAGAAGTTTAATTTCTTAAAAAACTGTTTATAAGATTTTAGAAAATTTCAACCGACAATAACGAATACCGAAAGTTTTCTGTATGGAAGCGGCTTATTTCATCATTACCATTACCGTTGCGAAAAGTATGAATTCATATCTAAGCATTTGTTATTATTGTCAGATAAAAAAAGCTAATCACTAGTATGCTACGATGTTTTGTAGAGAAGGAGGTGCGTCACACTTGCGCAAATCACTATCATAAATACCACACAAGTAATTAAAAAATTGTAAAATATTGTTATACCCATTGCCAAATCTAACAAGTATCTGTATATTATTGCGTGTAATATTTAACTATCCTTCTTATGCTCGAAAAAAAAGTTGTATTTTTAAAACCTCAAAGGAGTAATAAAACTAAAGGATCATAAAAGACAAATCTTTCTGTCTTGCTTTCGTCTCTATCCTTCGTTTTCATACGCTTTTCTTTTATTTCTTCTCTATCTTTCTAACTAAAGTCTTACCTTTCATCTTTTCCTTCATCTTTTTTCTTATTTCTCCCGGTCTTGTTGCGTGAATACGAACAGAGAGATAGTTGATGGTTATGTATATATGTGGAAGGCCTAAAAGTTCAAGGCCAGACCCACTTCCCAAAATCAGTATTGTGGTGTTTGGTCATTGAAATGTTGATTTGAGGAAGTGGATTGCGCTGAGATTTCAGCACCCTTCAGTTTATATGTATGTATATATATGTATATATATATATATATATATATATATATATGTATGCGTGTTTTTTTTTCTTTTCACAGAACGTACAAAAATCAAAAAGCAATGCGAACTCATCGTGGTAAACAAATTTCGAAACCATTGAGTATTAGATTTAAAGCCCTTTCCCCTCCAAAGAAAAAATTAAAAAAAAAAAACACTTCGATGTCGCAGTGTAGATGGGCGTTGGTTAATCAAGCGTTACTCTCATCTATTGGTCGTGAGTTCAGACTCTAGATCAGGTAGCGAAATCAATATACTCTAGTTCACAGGAAGGAACAAGAAATGGCAGCACAAAAACAAAAATAGCACAATACTCAACACATAGGAGTATTATCCTGTCAGACAAAATAATGGACACCTGATGATTGGCAGTTGGTACTTGACAGAGACATTGTATAATATCATCTATAACAATAAAATATGTGAACAATAGTTCGAATAAGTCAAACAAACAAATATTAAATTGATTCAAGGCGGGTGCTGGAAAGCTATAGTGAATCTAGACAGAGCACACAGATACTTTGATTTTAAGCAAAATTTCCTATCATATACAAATTATCACTTCATTTTTACGAGTACTATCCACGTTATTATATATATATATATATATATATATATATATATATATATATATATATATATATATATATATATATAGCCTCTAAACCAGTCAAATAGTATAAGCGTGGTATTGGGCTTTTGGCACAATGATGGCAACAGTCAGTAGAGCATGATGGGATATATTTTGAAGAATAAATGCTTTTCGTGTGTAGTTTGTTTGAACCATTAATTAAAGCTTGAAATACGAAAAAACCTGACTCAATCTAGTATTTTAAATGTTTATGTATGCTTATTTGCCGTCACTTGTATATTCGGGAATGAATATTTGAAAATAATATTACTATAATAGGAACTGACAGCCAGACACCAGCACATATGATTTGATTATTGTGGTGAAGTCTTTGCGCAGAACCAACCACACTTTTTAAAGGTCCGAATACAGAGACCTTGTGGCACGACAGGTTTTGAATTCAGAGTTGTCCTTCTCCTAAATCAGTTGTCATCCAATGCTATAGAACTCAGTCTGTCCTGCTATTTAGCCATAGCTGGAGGGAGAATAAGAGGATTAATACCTTTCCCAGGGTTATTAGTGAATGTAATGAATTCGGCTGAAATTGGAACTCGGCTCTCCAATTCCTCAATCCGAGCTGCTATCTACTACTCCGCTTCATATATATATATATATATATATATATATATATATATATATACTGATTAAATTATCGTTGAGTATATCTGAAAAAAACATTATATATTTTTGTGTATGTAAATGTCTTCATGCATGTAACAAACTACTTTAACAAACTTGCATGACTGTATCCACACTATGTGTGTACGCATAATACACACTAACCGGGAAATGCATGCGTTTTAAAGCATTATCTATTCTGTAATATAAAACACAATGTGAATTTATATATTCATCGGTTATGCAGTCTAATCTTACTTACTAATGAGATATTCCGTTGTCACTAATACATTGCTCTTTTATTTTATTTTGTGTTATCTTTCGCTGGGTAATTTTACTTTTCAGTCAGTCAGTTATGTGTTATACGTGATAGACGCTTGGACAATCTTTTTCGATTCATCACTGACTAGGCAGAAAATTTACCCGCAGGAGGTTGCCATTTTTCTGCAGTAGACTGGTTACCAACCAAGGCTGTAGAATCCAGTCTCTCCTGCTATTCAACCCATAGCTGGGGGAGAAGATATGCAGTATTTGTGCGTAAGTGAATGTAACGAACTCGACTAGAATTCGAACTCGGTTCCGACCCGATATCCATTACATCACAACATTTTAAAAAGTAGAATTCTTTCTTAAATGTGACAATAGAATTAAGAAGGGTATAGATAAATAATAAATATCCTGGATTAAACGTGCAGAAAATATAATCAAAGCAGTCATTAGTTACATAGGCTGTCATTTTTTGACGTCACAAGTAAATTATATGATCTTCATGCACGGTAGCAATTGTTTGAATCATCCTGACCCTTTGGGTATTTTTATCGTTAACAAATGATGAACAGCTTAGAAAACACGATTTACAAAAATAAATCTTGTCATTTTAACCTCTCGCCCTTCACCAAGTACACTGACGAGCGCGTGAATGCAAACAAATATACGCGCGTCAAAGATTACTTAAACTTTTTTTATTTTATTTTTGTTCTGTTGCCTTTCTAAACCGTATCGGGGCTCTGCAACGACCGACTCTCTATCATTGATTGAAAGCTTCATTTTGATTCCCAGGCATAGCATCAAATGTAAGATTTATATCTCCCAAAAATATCGCATTTCCTTCCAGACACACAAGTTAACATTCAAATGAATGGTTCAAAATCCTTTCGTGTTTTTATACATTCGAGATAAAAACCACCAAAACAGTTTTTACTTATATAATTTACCATCATCATCATCATTGCTATTATGGACAACATTCTGTATCCCTCTTATTTATGTTAATTTATTGTTGTTGCTATTTTGTTTATATCGATTACAAAACAAAAAATTCTTTAAAAATGGTTTTTTTTAATGTTAAAACTACCACCGTATCTCGTTCGTATACATGTGCAGCCACAACATCAACAAACCCAGTCCGATGAAGTCTTAACGCGTCACGAAAACTTTTCCAATTTGGCATACATCAGTTCTTTCAAAACTGTTCTTGATATATAAATATTTATATATCGTTATCACACACACATTATATATATATATATATATATATATATATATATATATATATATATATATATATATATATATAGTGCTGCGCAAAAGTAATTGAACCCCTATTTTAAAAATTATCTCTGTTTTCCAGATAATCAACAAATCTTAAGTAAACTATATATTTATAAAGAAAAATCTTTATTAAATGAATTACAACTACTTTAAAAAAATGTTATCAAGCTGGAATAAAAATATTAATTAAAAATCAAGACGTGCAAGTGGACCCTTACAGTTACACACTATATTTTTGTTTTATATAGTTGCCAGTGTAAATAATATTTTGTGCACGTGTAAAAATCAAAATGTCACGTGTTCATTTTTTATTATTATCTTCTTTTTTGTTTTGGTAAGCTGTAAATACCAATACAACTCATTGTGTGTGCAAAAGGATGCAGTTAGAGACTAAATTTTTAAAAATATATGCCAAGATCCTGAAAGCTTTGATGGAGAAGGCTACAAAAAGTTATCAAAATTTGATCAATTTGAAGTGAAAATCTCCACCGTGCGACAAATTATAAATGGAAGGCTTTTGATATGACGGCGTCGCAATCAAGAAGTGTCCTCCGCGAAAAATAACTGCAAGAGCAAGTAGACATCTAGTTCGGCAATCCCAGGGGAATCGTGCTTTGACCTTTGCAGTTCTCCAAGGCCAATGTCGGAATCAATGTGCATACGTCTACAGTATTACGAAATCTGAATGCCTAGAAAAAAGCGACTGCTTACGACAAAGCACAAACAAGCTTGGCTCAACTATATCAAAGCTCATATTAATAGCCTAGGAACGTTCTGGCAAAAGGTTTTGTGGTTGAGTGAGACCAAACTGGAGCTTTTTGGAAGAAACGATAGGCGGTATGTCTGGCAAGCTTCTAATAACGCTTTTCAAAAGAGTTAAACATGGCTGCAACAGCATTATATTTTGGTGGTACTTTGCTGCAGCTTGAATAGGCAAAAGACAATGAATTGACGGCACAATGGACCCTGAAAGATACCAAATAATTTTGAACGAAAATGTCTTGTTGTAGGTTCGAAAGTTGGGTTTAGATCGGGCTGGATCTTACAACAGGGTCTACGATCCGAAACATCAAAGAAAATCCACAAAAGAAATTTCAAGTCTTGGCCCTGATCAAAGCCTAATTGAAAATCTGTGGTTCACGTTAAAGAAGGCAGTACATGCAAGAAACCCAGTTAATATCGAGAAATAGTGAGAGTGTTGCTAAGAATGGTCACTACTGCTAGAAACTTCATAAAAATTATAGACAAAGACTGGTCGATGTCGTGACTTCAAAAGGAGTCACCAAATATTAAACATAAGGATTGACTTACTTTTAAACATTTACATTTTTAATTAATATTTTTATTCTAGTTTGATAAAAAAATGAAAATGTTTGTAATTCGTTTAATAAAAGGTTTTTTCTTAATGAATATATATATATATATATATATATATATATATATATATATAGTTTAAGATTTGTCTCTCTTTCTTTTGCATTGAAAAATATATATATATATATATATATATATATATATATATATATATAATCTCCTGTTCCTTCCAGACGGAGGCGACAATGTCTCCCCACTTATTTACTTTCTTTATTATCTGTGAATTGCCCTAACTTCTTGGGAAAGATAATGTAGTGGCTTTCCGTTGCCTTCTTCACTGTTGAATTCAGAATTGTCCTTCGAGACTGGCTGTCAACCAAAGAAAGAGGGAGACCTCAGCATTTCCTGTTATTTAGCATATAGCCGAGGTAAGATATACGGATTAATATCTTTCCTCATGGGTATTAATGTGAAGTGAACGTTGTAGACTCGGATCGAATTTGAACTCAGCTCACCAATCCCACTTTCTGTGCCGATAACTGTTATGCTTCCTCCACGTCCTATTAGAAATATTTCTACCAAATATTATAGTAGTAATAGAAATATTACGACTATATAGTAAATTGCTATTTTTATTGCTGTTGATGATGATCATCAAATATTTTTTACTATACTTGGATTTGCTTCGTCTGGCACAACTCAAGAATGAGACCCCCATTGCTATGGCTCTGACTGCATAAATGTTTGTTAACAAACGAGATACTATAAAAGAGCATTTTCTGTTTCAAGGAAATATCTCATTACAGACGTATATTTATATACAGTGTGAGCGTGTAGCAGTAGTTGTAGTAGTAGGAGTAAGTGCAGAATGTGAGAATATGTGTGTACAGTAACTACACACAGCCATATTTGTATGTGTGTGTGTGTAAACTGAGATAATTATACTTTCCCTTGAGATATTCATGTTAAGATATCGCGTATGTATGCTTTACTCTTTCCTACCAAGTAAAAAACACACATATAAGCGCCTGTAGTGGGCACATGATATCTCAACATAAATCTAGCAATTAGAAAATCAAATTTCTTATACTGTCATGAATAAATCTTAAACAATTTGTCATACTTGTCATGATTTTTACTGTCCAGGCGGAAACAAAACAATGCTTTGATCAATACTATTTTAAATCTTTGATGATTTGCGAATATATTCATTTGGAAAAGAGGGAAAACAGCAAATAACCTAGCTGATAAATTTGAACAGATAGAAGAACAAGTATCACAAGGCAAAGAAAATGAGTAATAGCTTTTACTTTACTTCCTCACCTAATATGAACCACACTTGGCCAATCACAGCCAGTCTGTGAAGCTCAGTCTTCAGATGTTTTCCTGGTGCATAGTAAAAACCCAGCCTCTGAGATGACGTACCAGACTTGTGAGTAAAGACAGCGTTTGTAACATACACTAGCTTTCCTTTTCGGGATTGGAGTGAAGGCAAGTAAGACATTTATACACTTTGTTGCCACGTCCTCTTTCTAGAAAAGAAAACTTTCATTTATAATTTTCCGATTTCCCAGTAGAGATCTTTATTATATATTTTAAATGTTTGGGTAAATATCTGTACCGACCAGACCGCCCACATATATTTGGCGAACTCAACAGGAGACAGCTCTGCTGGAATCAACAAGAAGATGTGGAGTACTTTAAATGCCAACGAGCTGAAATGCCATGGAATAGAAAGTGAGATATGAAGGAAAAACAAAGTGCGCAAATTCCAGTAAAATCTCGACACACTTTTTAGGTTGCTTGAAATCTTATCCTTGCTTACCGACTGTGAAATGTCTTTTCAATCTGTTTGTTCAACAGACCAAATTAAGAATTGTGGGAGAGTTACAAACTTATATCTAACTTGACCATTTTTTCATTGCTTTATTCGTATAATTTGAATACATTTTTATTTCATTGCTATTTATGTAATTCGTGCTGCGCAATTTAGTAACATCTGATGGAAAATGGAAAATAGAAATCCAAGGGCATATGGGAACAGCAAAAGAAACGCAGCAAAGAATTAAGAGATGGAAAATATTGTTAAAAACAAAGAAAAAAGTGCTGAACTGCTATGTAATATCTAATGTTACTTCACACGGCCTCCATTCGGATAGAAAATATGGCTTCCGTTTTTCTAGGTCTACCGCCGATGTGTTAACGGATATCACTAAATTTATCAAGCTTTATATAGGAACGGCACAGCTCAGGCTGTGGTTCTAGGTATTTCAAAGGTGTTCAACAGGGTTTGGCATGCTGGTCTTCTGCATAAACCCAAGGGCTACGGCGTCTCTGGACTAATATTTGGCTTAACCCAATCGTTGAACGGACACGCTTTTAGATAATTTCACATTAATTCAGAGGTCCCCCAAGGCTCTATCCTTGGGCCAATTCTTACCTTCATCAACGACCTTCCAGATATCATCTATTCTCAACTAGGTATTTATTCAGATGACAGCTATTTACTCCTGTCTTAGCAATCCCGACAGGTTCGATAAAGTAAAACTGGCAACTGTTCTCGTAAATACGTGGTTAACTGAGACAAAGAATGGCTTGTAAATTTCAATGCCTTCAAAACATAATTGCTTTCATTTAATCACTAATGAGAACCTTATATGCCTGTCATCAGTATGGCTGATGCTAACCGCCAGGCGAGTAAATCCCTGCGCCTTCTTAGGCTCACGTTTTCAACTAACATGACGTGGAACGATTATATTGAATCAATTACTAAGTCCACTCTAGGAAAGTTCACTTTGTTGTGCCAGACATTTTTTTTTCTTCAGAAACCATCTTGCACATTTATAAATCTACCATTCATCCGTGTATGAAATATTGCTACCATATCTGGTATGGTGTTCTTACTATCTCGTGATTCTTGACAAAAATCAAACAATGATCTGTAATGAAATCGATCTTGACCTGACATCTTGAATCATTTTCTCTCCAATGTGACATGACTTCCCTTTGTCTTTTCTATATATATTTTCATCGCAATTGTTCTATTGAACTTTCTTCCTTAGTACATCAACTACATGAATTTAAGGGTGCTACTAGATTGGCAATTGGATCTCGCCGTTAAAACATTAGAACTATCTAGATACAGCAATCTGTTCTAGTCTAATAATTTCTTTTCCTTTCTGTGGAACTCCCGATTTTTTGCTTCCCTGTCACCTTCAATCTGCAAAAATGCAACGCCAATCATCATTTTCTGTCTTTCTGAATCCTGTTCTTTTATTGTCTTTTCTCCTCACTTATTCTCATTAAAGTCTTTTCGTTCTCTTTCAGTAATCCCATGCGTCATAGCGGCATTATCGACTTGCTTGGGGTGAAATAAAAAGAAAACTCATATCGCAGTGAATCTTTAATCATTTCCTCACAGAAGAACAAGAAAATTGAAGCACCAGGGATATGGTTCTACTGACGAATGAAAACTATCATGGACAGAGCATGTGATAAACGGGGAAGTTTTAAGGAAAATAGAAAAAACAAAAATGTATATTTCCAATCAGAAAGTAACAGTTGAAATTTCTGGGATACATAAGGAAAGAAAACTTAGAAAATCTTAGACATACTTACAGCAATAGTAACAGTGGAAACAGTGAGTAAACTAATTAACAAGTATGTGCTAATGTATGACATAATACGGACAAAGATGGTTTGTAAAGGGTCAGAGGTTATTTAGAGCTACAAAAGACGGAAAATTATGTAGAGTCATGCTATTTTAAATTGTTATAATTTATAAGACATAGCTGCTCAGTCAACGAAAGCCGAATGTTTCCTTATAAAGAAACGTCTAATATTACCATTGCCATTTGAAACACTGGATACGGTTAAAGGATGGATATTAATGTTTGTTGTTTTAAAGGAAATGGTATATTTTGAAACTTTTCTTTCTGAGAGGCAATGTGTTGATTGAGCCGATTCTTACAAGAGTTTCGAACAAAACTAGTGAATAACACTTTAAATTCGCATAAATTGACGTTGACTGAAAAGAATGATATCCCTTCAGAACGTAGGTGATAATGGATATCAACAGCCACCTTTTCTTTTAATGTCTGCGAACTGTACATTGCCATGATTGTTCTCCGGAAAGATTGTAGAGTAATTTTGTGTTGCCTTCTTTGCACGTTTAAATTCAAAGTTATCTTTCCAGTAGACTGGTTGCCAACCAAGTTTAGAGAATCCAAACCGACTTGTTATTTAACCCATAGTTGGGAATATAGGCTTACCTCTGGCAAAAGAACGAGACTAATCTAGTTTATTGCATTGATCCATCTAGAATTTTGTTTAGTATTTTTGTGACGTACAGTGGCCGTTAATAAGTATAACTCAAGACTGCAATGTTAAGATAAAACAATATTCAATTACAACCGCAAATAAATACTTAACAAGATCAAAGATAATTAACCATTTCACTAAATACCTTGTTAATAGCGCGGCTCGGCTTATCGTCCGGTAAATCATAAATCAAAACCCAAATCATCGACGCACAATAATTCACACTAATTCGACTGGATAGTTCCACTCAGTAGTTACTCAATAATCATTCCAGTCAGCAGCCTGACACCGCTATTTATACACCTGGCGGATAACATATATTCATAAGTCCAGAGTGTCACGCTCAAACCTTGGTGTTGGTAGTTACTCATTTTCTTCCTATATGACAGTATTTTATCCGAAGGTTTAATTATTTTTCAGTATATTGTGTACTAGAAAGAAAGATTGTTTTCGTTGACAATCGCTTTTAAATAGCGAACTATGCACTAATATAATAAAACTACTAGTCTGGAGTCCTAATAAATTATTATTTTCTCACATGTTGAAGAGTTATCAATGTAGGAAAATTTAATATTGAAAGTTTTTAACAAAGAATAAGAGTCTTTTCTCTTTAACTGTTTTTCAAAAGGGAAAAGAAAAAGAAAGGAACTGCTGTATCCTTAAAGAGGTTACAAACAAAGGTGGTACTCAAGTGAAGGAACAGTAACACGCGCATAGATGAAAGAAAGAAGTTTTTTTTTAAAAAAGAGAATACACTACTTAAAAGCAGGGGATCGGGTGGCAGGCTAGTAATTCCCGAAGCAGTGTTATTTACTCCCCCCCTCCGCGTGGCAGTATGTGGCACAAGGCCGTTTTTTAATGCGGGGCAAAACTGAGCACGTAAGCCATAGACCCCGTATACGCGGGGTCGGGGAGCTTCTACCACCCCAGACGAGACTGCCCTTCGGCATAGCCTCGCCTGGGTTCCTCTCTGTCCGAAGGCAGAGAGTTCGACCAGCACAGCTGGAGGCGAATCTCCAACTAATAGCCGAAGCAAGGGTATTTGCCAACCGCCCTACGCGGTCAGATGTGTCACAAGGCCAAATTTAACGTGGAGTATCCGAGCCCGTAGGCTCGGTCAAAAATTCCCCTTAGACCCCGTAAAAATGGGGTCGGGTAGCTGTCTACCACCCCAGACGAATCTCCAACTAACTGCCGATGCCCCCAGATATATCCTGTGCTTACTATATATAGATACTGATATAGTCAGTCCACATAGGCGATAGGGAATGTGAGACATTCCATTACAACAGGAACTTAATTAAATAAAAACTGCAAAAATAACCAACAATATTTAATAACAAAAAATTAATCTCTTTTTTTTTACATATAAAGACAATGTTGCACAAATTATATACTTTTCCAGTAATACAACTCACATAAAATATTCTGACAATAAAACAATATGCTAACCACCAGGTCAGTGACTTGTTGCGCATTCTCGGACTTACGTTCCCGGCTGACATGAAGTGGAAAGACTATATTGAATCCATTGCTAGGTGAGCTGCTCGGAAGGTTGGTTCACTGTGTTGTGCTAGACATTTTTTCTCACCGGAATCTAACATATATATATATAAGTCTGTCACTCGTCCATTCTTAGAATAGTGCTGCCACACATGGCCCAGTGCACCTACTATATATATATAGAGATCTTTAATAAAATCAAAAGAAGAATCAGCAATGATCTTGTGTTTCGGCTTCAGTCACTTTCCCAGCGCCATAAAGTTGCCTCCCTGTGCTTCTTCTATAAACGCTTTCATGGTAATTGTTCGGATGAGCTTTTCGCTATGGTACCTAGACTTTATGAATATAAATGCAGTACTAGACTAGCAACGAGGTCTAATCGATATACAGTTGAATTGGCTAGATGTAACCGTAAGTTCTATGTTAGCAGTTTCTTTTCACGTACGTCTTGCTTGTAAAATTCCCTTCCAGCTCCATGCTTTCCAGCTAACTTTAATCTTAAAAAATTTAAATGTATTGTCAATCGCTATTCAATGTCCTCCTGATTTTTCTTCTTTTGTACTCGCTCTTTAGTGGTATTTCTGTTTTCTAAGACTTTCACACCCAGTAACCCCTTATGTCTCAGTGGCTTTAAGATCTTGCATAGAGTGAACTTGTTTAAAATAATTACAATGTTATCAAAACTGAAAATAATGATTGAGGCAGCAGATACATAGAAAGAAAATAAACAACCAAGGTGGTAAGAAGTTGCTGACGACATATCAGTAAGAAGGGAAAAATGATAAGCTTTTATAGCAAGATTCAAAACATTTCAGTAATCTATTAAATAACAAGTGATAAATATGAACCCCCCAAGCACATAGCAATATTTTTTTAAAAAGAAGAATCTTTGAGAAACAATATGAAAGTTTTGTAATAAGGCATATTCGATACAAACATTCCTATGCAAGAACACATTTAGTTTAAGGTACAGAGGTTTGCGAGGCATCAAATTAAAATTGAAAGAAAGCATTTACTTTCATGTACACAAACGCTCTATGAAGATGTCCAAGAGATAAAAAGGATATGACTCACGAAAAGGATTTTCACTTTTACTAAGCAGGGGGTCTACACTAAACTTTTTTTTATACAGAAGGTGTGAACATCAGAATAGACAATTTCAGTCCAATATCCGGTTCATAAATTGTGTTGCCATAATTCCATAAAAGAAACGTTCTTGTGGTACCATTATACTGTCAAAATTTAATTTTCCCGAAAATAAAATATAGTCTTATTGTTGAAGTAGCATAATTTATTAGATATATATATATCAATGGTTTTGGCTTGTATTCTTGGCTTTGATAGGCTATGAGATGCTTTAGATTGGGGCATAATTTTAGTGCCTTGTCATGGACGCCAGTGTCCATAGATAAGCCTCTGTTTGAGTCGCTACACTAAATAAAAGAAACTAAATATAAACCAGACAAATAAAAGAAACGAGTAGAACAAATAATTCAAACTTTGCATTTTCTAGGTTTCTTTTATTTATTTATTTATTTATTTTTTTTGTTGAACTAAATTTTCTTCTCAATTTGCTTTTTGATTCGTTGCTCATGAAAAAAATTTTGATCCGACTTCAAAAGTGTGCATTTACCAATAATAAACTTTTCTTAAGGAAGCTACCAATAATAAACTGTTGTCAAAATACACGTTATTTATACACATATATATGTGTGTCTGCATGAGATTATATATATATATATATATATATATATATATATATATGTATGTATAAACGACTTCCGGTAAAATAACCGCCAAAATAGACTACTCATAATGCACCACTGACCCGTATATATAAATAGCCGAGAAAAATAACAGCACTCGTATCCTGACGATTGCATCTAGCATGAAACAGACTGTCACCTCTAAGTGTTGACTTCTATGCTCACTTTTATATTTATACGCGTTCTATCTCTGATATTGAGCACTTTATCCTATAATTATAGCACATCTAGAGCAGAAGTTATTATTTTTATCTTCATGTAGAGCAGAAGTTATTTTTAAATACTCGCAATCTAAACAATTTGCCTGAATTGACTGGCATCCCAAAAATTCAAACATACAGTTAAAAGATCAAGAGAGTTGGTTTAAAGAAAAAAAAAAGAGTGTAATTAACATAACATGATGCAATTGTTTTCTTTGGCCTCTTTTTCCTCTTCATCCTCCTCTTCATCCTCCTCTTCATGCGGATGCTTAAATACTAATGCTCTTTCCTCAAACTTCTCTGCTCTGACTCGTTAATTTACGTCAGGCTTTTCATGCCAACACTTTTCATATTTTTCAATGAGAAATCGGCCTGATTGGCTGCTGCTTCGTCTACGTCATACAAAATTCAGACGAGTGTGCATTGTTTCAAGTTGATGTCGACCAGAAATAATTTTCCTTTCCTTCATTGTTTCCCTTTTTAGTCCCATAAAATAACCATTTATCATAATTGGCTGCCGAGCAAATATCGAGAAACAAGAATTTATAGCATTATGAATTTTTTCCTGTCAGATAATTTTCATTTATCTTTTTCTAAATTTAATTCCTAATATTAATGATTAATTTTTGTAAATTTTCTTCTTAGATTCATTAAAGAACCGACTACTTAAACCATTAAAAGCTGTTACCTTTCTACTTTGTGTGATAATCGAAGTGAATAACATTCATCTATAATTTGACATTAAGCCCCATTACTTTAAGGATTTATTGTCAGTTTTTGTTTTTTTTGTTTTTGTTTTTTTGTTTTTTTAAATAGGTGACCCCAGGATGAAGCTCAATGTTAACCGACTAAAAAATAAAGAAAAATAAATTTAAAATAGCATGGAATCTGCAGCTCAAAACTTCTTTCTCATAAAATCCTCTGAATATGTTATAGCGAAAAGTTATTGATTTTTTTTTAAACGAAAATAAGGAAATCCAGGAATTATTAACTAAATAAAAGTCAGCACACCAGTCATCTTGCCCAAGCTGAAAGAATGGTACCCGTTAGACATGGAGTAATCTCAAGCAAAACCTTGCAATAGTCAAAATGGATGGTGGATTGCGTTGACGTCTGCTGTTACAGCAGGTTCTATAAATCATTAATGCTATATTTGACTCGTTATACTCGGTCATGTGCCTCGTAAAGGCAAGATTTATCTGCAAAACGATTAGTTAATTATAACATTTCCGTTACCTTATTCATTAACCAAGCAGACAGTGCTACAGTCAGTTGGAATTTATAAATCTTTCTATCAAAACAATTTTTCAGGAAAATAGGTTTCTCAATTCCACCGTTATCGCTCTTTCTAGTATTGATGGTAGTTCTTTGTTGGTGATTCCGAGTTGCCAGTCTGTCGTAGAATTGTTCGAGACAATACGTATTGCTTAACAGTAACCCTTAATAAACTCTTTGTTTACCATTTTGAAAATGGCCAATTTACTCTGTCTAAAGAAATTTATTGATCCCAACGCGTCTCACGCCGAACTGGAATATCGTCACTGGAGAGTAACTTCCATGAACTTCATGAGTACGTGCTGCGAGCAAAGTTCTAATAAGCTACACTATCTGACCAAACATGTCTCAGCACAAGTTTAAGAGTATTTTGCGGACACATCTTCATCCGAAGAGGCTTTAACAATACTGGACATGATCTACAAGAAAAATGAAATGGTATGTAGACACTTACTTGCTACAAGGCGTCAACTGCTCCCAGATTCTGTTGGCGGATTTTATCAAGCTTTGATAAAACTAAGTAAGGACTGTTCCTTTTCTTCGGTATCAGCGGAACAATATCGAGCCGAATTGATACGAAATGCCTTCATAAACAGGTTATGGTCCACGGATAACCGACAAAGAATACTCGAAAATAGCACTTTGACATTACAGCAGGCCTATGACCAGGCAAGTGTACTAGATTTAGCAAAACAAAATGCCGAAAATTACGATACAGAGACCTCTCCACCTATTTTGGTTGCCCCATTGTATGAAACACTAAGCTCTTCAAAAATATCAGCCTCAAGTAAACGCGTCCTGGGTATGACGATAAACTACATCCACGTCCTGGGTAAGACGATTAACTACGTCCAACAGCAAGGCCTCTAATCAGAAGGTTTTGAGGAGCGTGGAACCACCTGTTAATTGCTGGTGTTTCCAGGTCCACCCTGACCCGAGGTGGTAGCACCTGTTAGGGCCCCAGCTATGGGCAAATAGTTAACACCCAAACTTGTGTAAAAATAGGTTTTAATACCAGAAATACTTTGTAATAAAAAAATTATTACTAGCAATAATTTTTGAAGGAAAAATTATTATCAGCAATAATTAAAATTTACAAACATATACTGTTAGAGTGTGTAAATTTTTATCTAGTGCGAACAAAATATTACCAAGTGAGTAATTTTTAAAAAAAAACAACTTTTTACCAAAATAAAACCATACAAGATTTTAAATTTCCTAAAAAGTTGGATAGTACTTAAAAATATGAGTAATTGAAAAATCGTTCAAATATATATGTATACATACACAACTTTTTACCAAACTATCACTATGAATCTATTTCAAAAATTTTGTTGGCATTAAATGACCCAGTGAGGTTGACATGCCATAAAATAAAACAACCTACCAACCTTAAGTAAACGCACATATTTTTATGTTGGTGCAAGTAGCACACAAGATCATTATGCCCTACTAGAAGGGACAAATGTTATACATGCGGAAAGCAGGGACATTGGGCTAAAGTTTGTAAAAGTAAAAAAAAAAGTGGGGAGCAAATGGTAACATGTTCGGCATCATTGAATATACTTGACTGCTTATCAACTACAAATATATAAATCACTAACGAATAGCCACTAAAAACATTGATTGACACGGGAAGCAGAAAAAACTTCCTTAACGCAAGCATTGCGAAACTAAATTTGTGGAATATTTCCCCGTGCCTAAGCAAAGTGCTAACGGCTAGCTCATCTCTTTTTATACAAATACTTGGATACTGTTTAGTTGATCTACGAGTAAAATGTACTCTATACCAAGAAGTAAGATGTCTACTAATGAAAGATCTATAGTGTAACCTAATATTAGAGCACAACTTCTCATGCCAACATTAGAAATATCTTTCGATGGCTCTAAACCACCCCTTTTATGTCTACGCTCTAACAGCTATGAGAATTCCCTACCCAGCTATCTTCAACAATTTAACACCAGATTCTAAACTGGTAGCTACTAAATCTAGGCGGCACACAGGGGAGGCTAAATTATTTATCCAAACTGAAGTTACTCGTATGTTGAAGGAGGTAATAATCGAACGCAGCCATTCGACGTGGTAGGCCCAAGCCTTCGTAGTCTCCTCTGAGAACAGAAAAAGCGAATGGTAATAGACTATTCCCGAGCAATAAATCAGTTCATTTTGCTAGATGCCTACCCTCTGACATGAATAGACGATATGATAGAGAAAATAGACAAAAACTGTCTATTTAGTACTATGGACCTTAAAAGTGCCTACCATAAGACCCAGCGATAAACCCTATATGTCCTTCGAGGCCAGCGACAAACGCCATCAATTTCGCAGAATACTGTTTGGCGTAACTAGGGTAGCTAGATTTCGATGAGTGATAGAACAGATAATATCAAAAGGAAACCTGCAAGACACCTATTGGAACTCGGCCCTCCGATTTCCAATTCCGAGCCATTATCCATTACATCCAAGCTCATAGCACCTGGCATTCTCATAGCACATGCCATTCCCAGGCGGTCACCCTTCTAAGTACTGACCAGGCTCGACGTTGCTTAACTTCGGTGATTGTGCGAGAAGTTTCAACGTCATATAGCAGTAAGCCATTTCACCGGTAGATTCTGTTTAGGCTGAAATGTCCTGGATGTAAGCACAAAATAAATAATTTTTTTTATCGTTCGTGATTATCTTATCCAAAAATGTTTTTTTTTTTCTGTGTTGATCAAGAAGAGAAAAACACTTTCCTTTGGAACTGGTTTCGATTGCTTTTTAAACTTTGCCTCGTGCTTGTAAATGACGTAGTACACTTGACTGATTCGCCTCTAACTTTTTACAAGTTCTAAAAGTTCATGTGATGCTTGTACCGAACCTTTCTTCTAAAGGTTCCCCCATTTTTAAGAGTTTTCAATTTTCCAGTGATTTTTTTTTTAAATTAGAATCTTCTCTTTCTAATCTTCTTAAACTTATTCCGGACACTTTTTGCAGGTTTATTGCAGAATTACAATCAGTTTCAGTGTTCCATTCCTCAGCTTCTGATAAATATTTTCCCCGGATTAAATATGAAAAGTAAACAGCATGAAATGTTTATTTTATCTGTCTATATTTCTCAGATGAGGTATTATGTACACTATTTACATTATTCGGATTATTGTCCTCATCTTTTTCGCCATGTTCATTACAACGTTTCGGACACATGGCACAGTGGATAAAGGCGTTGGTTAGATCCAGTGACAGGACCCAAAGAGTGTGAGTTCAATACCCGGTTAAGGCAGTGGAGAATTTTGAGAGGGGAGATAACTGATAACTGGCATCCATTAAACGTGGAACTAGAACAGTCTACCCCAGTGAGCGCAATAAAGGATTCAGTTCGACATTACAACCACCCGAAGAAGGCCGGAGCGTACAACGGCCGAAACGTTGTAATAAATATGGCGACAAAGATGGGGACAATAGTCCGAATAATGTAAATAATGTTTATTTTATATTCAATCATGGTTTTCAGTAAAATAAAATAACATTATCAGCTTTTCGCAAAAGATTATACATGCATAAGTAATATAAAAGTATTATATAAGCCGAATAAAATTCAAAGAAGTGTTTCCCTAACATTTTGTAAAAACTGATCCTGTGAACAGGGTTTTTCGACTATTGTAGTCTTGCGTTAGACTATGCTTGAGATATATATGGAAAAACAGACATAGCTAAGAAGAGATTGGGATTGATATTAATAGGTATATAGTTATTTCTAGCGGATACTTGTATTTGAGTAGGTGCGCCGTTTATTTCTTAAACATTATATTTATTTATTTTCGTCTACCAACCTGAATGTTCGCGAAGTCTTATTAAAGAAAAAATTGCGTTCTCCGGCAGGAATCGAACCTGCGTCCCTCTGGACAGCTGTCGGATTAGTAGCCAAACGTAAACAAAGAGAATTTTAGAATGGATTTTTTAATAATCCGACAGGATTTTTTTTATTAATCCGACAACATTTAAAATGATAAAAAAATTGTCGAATTAATAAAAATAAAACTCCATTCTAAAATGGATAAATGGATATAAATAAACTGGGATAAATAGAAACTGAGATAGAGATTAATAGATCGGAGCAGACAGATAAATATGAATAGACTGTGCTAGTAGGCAGATTTTAATAGACTGGGGTAGAATGTATACTTATTTCTCCTGAATATCTCTTTGCTAAATTATTATGGCAAATTATATTTATTGTCTATTGCATTTCGTCCCAATATACGTAGGCAAGTTTTGACAATTTTCTTGTCGTTGCACACTGGATTTACTGATACTCCACCTACCTCGCTATTCTATGAACTAAATATGTCTGGGGCTAAGTAGGGCAAAATCTGATGATGAAACAAAACAAAATGTGGCAAATTTTTAATATAAAATTTGTTTGAAGATAAGGAAAAAAAGGGAATTGTTAGAAGCCTGGAATCAATGAAAGAATTATTAATAAAATGGAGCTATGTGCTTATGATATTTTTCGTCATAGAAAACCATCGGAGATAACTTTACTATAGTAATATATTAAAAATTATCAAAAGATAAATGATGTTGTCGGTGGTCAAGAAGGAATGCGAAAATAGAGCTTATTCGTTTATCCATGGCATAAAAAATGGCGGAATTCTAAAATTGTTATTTTTAGAGGTCTCTTCTATTATTAGAAACTTTTTTTCACGTATGAATCTTTAAATTTATAGTCTAAGATTATTATTATTGTTGTAATCTGCTGTTTCACATTTTCAGTTTCTTATTTCTCCTTCGGGCCTCATGTGGGTCTTGAAACCATCCACCAATATCATAACAATGACATTGTCAATTGAGGTTGCCAGTACAAGTGAGATAATTCTACAACAAAACTTTACAAACAAAAATAGGAAAATACATAAGGTGGTGTATTCTCGATCTGACTATCAATGGATACTCCCTCCAAAATTGTTTAGTCATTAGCTTAGATTTTGTGAAGTCGATCAGGCCAGGATGCTTTCATCACTCCATCATAGATAGATAGATAGATAGATAGATAGATAGATAGATAGATAGATAGATAGATAGATAGAAGCAGTTTGGATATGGGTATTAATACTGAGTAGCGACAGTATACTGTCCCTGATATTGATCACGTTTCTTCCATAAATATAACATACCTTAAAAAGTATATTTTATCGTGTGTGTGTTAACCCTGTAGACGTCTCCCCTGTGAAATATAGGACCACAGCATCGCCACGTTAAGTATTGCTGTTATAGTTTTAATAGAAAGTGGGATTTACGGGATCAGTTGTCAGCCCCACGCTCGAACAGTTTTGAATTCAGTTGTCCTTCTTATAGACCGACTCCCAACTATTGACTGCCCTACTATTGACTCTAGCTGAGAAATGTAAAAAAAATACATTCATATTTTCTAAGGGTATTTGTGTTAAAGTAAACGCAGCGCATTCGGTTGGAATTTGAATCCAACAATCCAATTCCACCTTCCGCGCCGATAATCTGATACGTTTACACGCACGCGCTCACACAATCGCATATATATGATTTTCCTATAGTAATGCACAGAAAAATTACGCCAAAAGCAACTCTGATCGGTCAAGAATTAATGTAAGCGTTATTGATAGAAAAAAAAAAACAAGCTAGTGTAAGGTTAGATCAATTAGCGTTTGAGGCTAGCTAAAAGCACAAAAGGTAAAACGTTTCGCCAGTTAGAGTCAGTATCATCAGAACGACGGTCAGGTCTATCCAGGCCACCATTTTCTCTCGCCTGATATGTCAGAGGAAGAAAAAAATCACTGATGCAAGACATGGACAAGTTAGCTCTCGAGTAAAACATAAACATTAATTCCCTTCTCTTTTATATGTTTTAACATATACTTTGTTCTCTGCACAAAAAACTATTGACGCGTTCATTTTCTGTATGTATGAAAACGAGATTTTTTTTCTTTCAAGCATTTTGACACGTCCTTATCTGTTTTTACCCATGATCAAAGTTTTACAATATCGAGTAATGTTATATTGGTAGTGTTATATCACAATGTAAAGCTATATTCATATGCACTAGCCATTCCAATTAGATAAAACTACCTTCTTTGACAGGACTGTCACTTCTATAAAACTACAAAATAAGTCTGTACTGAAAGTCTCTAAAGCTATCTTATTATATTAATTCCAAGTACAAGAATTATAATGTAAGGTTTAATAAATTCCTTATCAACAAAACACAAATTATCTTCCTTTGTCTAAACAGAGAATAAAGTTTAAGTCGTTGACATATGGTATTTGTAACGCATTCATAAAAGTACAGTATATATGAGTGATTCCAAACGAAGCGTTACTGTCATGAACTTTAAGGAGGTGCTAAGTATTCAACGAAGAGGAGGGGATATAATTGTAAAACGACTGTCAAATGATTTAACCCTTTCTAGAAAGATTATAACATTTTGCATTCTGATTTGTTTATATATTTGCCTATATATTTACATTTTTAGACATTTTGAATATTTAGCTGCAATATCGCCAAAAATGGAGCAAAAACACTTTGACAAATGCTATCAGGAATAGTCATGCAGATAGGAATTAGGCACAAATAAAAGTGTCATCTGGGATCTTCATAAAGATGGGTATTTGGCGCGAATGCAAGTGCCATCAGGAAGTCAAGCAGGTGAGAATTTGCGCAAATAAGAATGTTATGTGGAATTGTCATGCAGATGAGAAATTGGTACGAGTACAAGTGCCATCAGGAATAGCCACGCAGGTGGGAATTTGGCGCAAATAAAAGCGTCACCTGGAATTTTCATATATATATAGGAATTTGGTGCGAATACAAGTACCATCAGGAATAGTCATACAGGTGGGAATTCGACGCAAATAAAAGTGCCATCTAGGATAATCATGTAGGTAAGCATCAAAAATATATAACAGGTGTTTGTTTTTTTTTACTTGGAAAATCTGCAGTTATTATTGATTACTCGAAAGTAATATATTGCTTTAGAATTTGCAAGAATGTTTTGCTTTTAACATTACCAAAAGAATCAGAAACAGACTTACTATTATTAGTTCTTTATTTTAAGACGAGACGACTAAATTGGTTCACTGTAGCAAATAATCTTGTTAAACTCTTTTACAGGCCAGACACGAATGAACACATGACATTTTTGCACATACGCATTTAAATCTGTATACTAACATAAACAATTTTAACATGAAAGAGTACTAAGTAAATTCTGCTGCATACGCAATTCTCAAGTCACAGCGATATTTGTTGTTGTTTTTTTGTTGTTCTTTTTACATTGACAGAAGTTAATTACCGAGTGATAATAGAAAGTATTGAAACTTATTTGTCGTTTTAAAATACTTACTTTCATTTTAATCTCTCGAATGGAATGTATTGATTGGTGTAAAAAAATTACTTTATACGTGATGTTTTAAGCCATTTACAAATTTTTATTTTTCCAACTTTTCCAAAAATTAAAATACCCTTAAAACTTATTTTACTAATTTATTTTTGATTAATTGATTTCTTTGATTTGGTTTTCTTTCGCGTTAATTCAGACATTTCCGTCGTATCAGAGAAACTGAGAATAAATAAATTAATAATCATAACTTTTGTGAATATAAGCGCGAATTTTTTGTGGAGCGTGTTTTGTCTTATTAAGTTGAGATACGTGTCTTTTAAGTCCCTTATTTTCTTTCCTTTTTTTTTAAATTCCTTAGCTTCACCATTTTTTTTATATTCGCAGCTAAAACCGTCATGCTACGTACACTGAAACGAATAATCCCTATTCCCTTTGTATTCCATTAGTAAGGAGGAAGTTCCTTTCGAACAGCTTATTCCCAAGAAATACTACTTTGTGAAACATCGAGACTCCCGTGTATATATTTCCTCGATCACTACAACATTAACCTCTTCAAATTTATCTTCCCTATATATCCTCATAAAATGTACTTACCTCATTTTAATTCAGTAAACCTCTGCCTTGTGTGGCTCTTGGGTTTTGTATTGAGTGAAAAATTACTACGAAAATATGTTTATTAATTCCGATATATATATATATACATATATATATATATATATATATATATATATATGTATATGTGTGTGTGTGTGTGTTATATTTAGTGAGTACACATGTTTGAGTAGCATTCCCTGTTTTCTAAAACAGCGACATTTATGTCTACCAGCCTAGAAGTCGAAAATCTTACTGTAGAAAACATGCTTCTCGACAGAAATCGAAACTCTTTTTAATATGGGAAGCTACATTCAAGACAATCGTGTTTTACCATTAGGCTTAGCTAGGACAAAGTCGTCGGCCTCGGCAGGCACTTTTTCTTTAGTAAAACTTTCAATCTCTAGGCCGCTCACTGCTTAAAAATGGATGTCTACTTAAACACATTTACACACAAAAGATAACAAATGATGCTTAAAATGACTTATATAAGGGTGCATCAATAAGTCCAGAGCCTGACACGTAGTTGAATTTTGATCTTAAATATTCACTGTATAATGCTCGATCTAGGTGATTCATATCCATCATTAAATTAAGAGCATTAACAAGGAAAGGATACTTTGTTTGATTTTGTGATATGTTGGTCTATTTAATATAGCATTTTCTATGGGGCCACCCAGTGTGGATCGAACTCACTGTTCAGTAAGAATAGTCAACCAGACTAGCGCCGCTCACCATTAATCCACACCGAGGCGCCATGTTGAAAAAGGTATTTGGTGTATAAAATTGTGATTTTTCAGTGATAAGCTGCTGACTTATTAATATTCGGATGTAAACCGTAACTTAGTTTTGGCTCAAGGCTATAATTATAGATCATCAATTAAGAATCAAACTCGTTAATCAGTAATAAGGACCTGCGTGACCAGCTTTCGATCCATTACACCACAATGAGGAGCCAATATACGATCACCGGTCACTTAAATTTCCGTGAACAAATGCTCTTTTATACAAATTTCTAATCAGCCAATGAAATGGCAACAATTTAATGGATATAGGCATTTAAACATGGTTATGATGACCTAGTGAATTTCATTTCATGCATTAGTATGAGAAAGAAAGATGATTGGAACGGTAGGCTTGTTAGTGCCAGATAAGCAGGCCTGAGTATTTAAAAAATTGCTGATCTACAAGTAGTTTCACGCACAACCATTTCTCGGGTTTACAAGGAGTGGTTAGAAACGAAAAAATCCTGTGAGTGACAATTCCTTGCGTGGAAATCCCTTGTTGATGAAAGTGGTCAGAAGAGACTGGGCAGGCTGCTTCAAGCTGATACAAAGCAACAATATCTCAAGTAACCATGTTTTAAAACGGAGCTATATAGAAGAGCATCTCTGAACGCACAACACGTCAAACCTTGAAGCAGATGAGCTACAGCAAGAGAACGCCATATCGGGTGCAACTCCTGTCAGATAAGAACAAGAAACGGAGGCTACAATTTGCTAACGATAAAAAAAACTGAACAGACAAAAAAATGTTTACCTGACATAATGAGTCTTGATTTCGGCCGTAACATTCGGATGGTAGCGCCAGAATTTGGCGTAAACAACATGAGAGTATGGATCCGCCCTGTCTTGTATCAATTGTTCAGGCTGGTGTTATTATTGCACCACCATCACCACCTTGATAGCAATAAAAAGATGGTTTAACTGCTGCAATATTGACTGACAACGTGCCTCAATTTACGACTAAGATGCACTCACCCAGGGCCAGTACAAGTGTCTCGTGCCCCTCCCCATCATGAATCTATGATACAGGACCCCCTCCACACACACACTCTACCACATCTCAATTTTCATAAAGTAGTATTCATATACAATGCACATTATAGTAACCTATATGTACAATAATGGATCATATGCAATATAGGTGAACATTTCAACTAGAAAAAATTGAAATACACTGTATCTAAATACAAATCAGAGAAATGTCATAATAGCTCATTCCATCTTAAATAAATCAACAATGTTTTGCGGCATATTTTTTACAGCAACTTGATATTTTTTCTTGTTAAAACGTTGAATAACTTCAGCACATTCAACATTATGGATAAAAAACTGAATTTTATATAGTTTTTTCACAGATTTGGATTAAAAAAAAACAAAAACAAAACAAAGACCGCCAGAATGACGTCAAAATCTGCAAAATTTTGTCATCCTTTAGTAGTCAGTTGTGCTTAGTTTAATTTGTAACGTATATAAATGTAGGTAGAAAAACAGCAAATATTAATAAGATAGTAAGGGTCACAAATCACTGCCTGGGCCCCCATTTTTTGGCCTCCCCTTGTCGGTGGGGGCTCGGGGGTAGTACGTACCGGCCCTAAAGCCATTCACTTGTGGTCACTTCCAGCAGAACCACGCACCGTGTCACAAATCAAAAATAGTGATGTTGGTTTAAGAAACAGAGATCGGTATACAAATAGTTGGGCACTTATTAAAGAGTGAATTTACTGACCTCAACCCCATAGAAAACTTATGGAACATTATAAAATACAGGCTCTCAAGAAATCAATTGAGCAACATACTCCATAAGTTTTCTATGGGGTTGAGGTCAGGAGATTGGGGCGCCCATGTCATAACACTCACCTGCTTCTCATCAAAGTATTCCTTCATCAATTTTGATTTGTGACAGGGAACATTATCTTGCATAAAAATGAGCTTGGTGGGGTCGATTTGCACCCTTTCAGCAGAAGGGAGCAGACAAGACACTAAAATTCTCTTGTACTGCTCGCTCCTGAGGGATTTTTCAAAAGGTTTTAAGAAATCAGTTCCATGAAAAGTAAAGCATCCCCAGAACATTATACTGAACGAATGCTTGACAGTACTTACTGCTAAATTCAAAGAGCTTTCAAAGCTTCTTCTTCGGATTTTAGATCGCTTATTCTTTGAATTTAGCGCAACTTTCGTTTCATCGGCGAAGAAAACATTTAGTAAAAAAAATCAGGTGAGTCACTTTATCGAACAGCACTGTATATAGATATTTAATGCCAAAATCTAAATATTTTAAACGCAATTTTATGCCACAGATAAAATGTATTGTTTTTATATAAAATATATTGCTGATATTTTTACTATAAAATGTATTTTATACTTTCATAGTGTTTGTAGGGGTTTCATTATTTTCCAATAGCTAGGACCCTAGCCGATGCAACCATCCCGGGTCAGGGTGGACCTGAGATCAACAGCAATTGAAACGGTCCCAGGCCCCTCAAAAGCTCCAACCTCCCGATCAGAACTGCCACGTAGGATATATTACAAAGCAATTAAGCACTCGTAGCTATGTTTCTAAAGATATTGTCTTATCTATAAATTGCTTAGTTTGTGAAAGGCATCTTTCGTTATTAATGTGCGTCTTCGGATTTCTATGTCACATTCTCCATAGTCTTTTACTTCTTTTATGTGCCGTGTCCTATATATATATATATATATATATATATATATATATATATATATATATATATAATATAATACATATGGAAAAATATACATACATATGCAAAAAATATATATATACATGTATATTTTCAGAAAAAAATTTTCCAAGAGGAAGAATCCAGGTAGAAATCAATGTCTAGGACAGAGTAAGGATATAATAATTATAATAATTATAATAATTATTATATATATATATATATATATATATATAATATACACAAAAATGTGTTATTTCAGTTCGACGTTTTTAACCGTTATATTACTTCACGTCCTGGGTCCTGTAACCTATTAGGGTCGTTGGAGCACAAAATGTTGTCGTAGCTAGGGCTAATTAGCCTGATGGAGCTCATCCCTCTTCAGGCTGGTTTTAAATTCAGTTTTCCTTCTTCTGAATCGGTTGTCCCTTAAAGATATAGAGCTTAATCTGCCCTGCTATTAACCCCTCAGCAGGGGGGCGAAGAGATGGATTAATAACTTTCTCAGGATATTTGTGCGAACACAACGGCCTCGAGTGGAATTTGATCACAGCACGCCAACGCCACTTTTCGCGCCGGTAACCTCTACGCTACACTTTTTAAAATAAAAAAATCATCACGTTGCACAATTTCTTTCTTCTTCAATATTAGAGTCAGTAAACAGTATGCCAATTTTTACAATTAAAAAATACATGCTGATATGACAACTGTACAATCATAGTACAGTCAAGAGCAATATTTATAAATGTCGTTCAAACTAAACGATCCCAATGTCATCTACCAACAAACCGTATAAAATCTTGGGCCAACACAATAAATGAGTAAAAGTGAACATGGGATAGTTACACTCCATTCAAGCATATAAAAAAATTGACTATTTCATTAATTTTTATATGAAGTCTATGGGTATATTTACTTGGTTTACTTTGATACAGGACAATATGTGTGAGACAACAATTAAAGATGACATTCACTTAACTGGCAAGTTTGTGAAACTAGCTTGCCCAACACTGCTATATGTTTGGCGTAAATTACTTTGTATGTAAAATTCCTCTCGATTAATATTCCATTTTAAGTGACAAGAGTCTCTCGCTGTTAAACAGTTTTTTTTTGTTTTTTTTTGTTTTTGTTTTTTTTTGTTTTTGTTTTTTTTTTCGAAGAGTAGTGTAACGTGTGTTTATGATGCAGAAAAAAAAATCAAAATTTTGGTCGAAAACGTCTTTATTTAGGTCAAGGAAACAAACAAACTCTTTAATGTTGCCGATTCAGTTCTGCATCTACTAAATACAGCATGCATAAATTCTATAAACATGATGTATAAAAAGACACGAATTTTTAGTCAATTCACAATTCTGAAGTGCAGATTAAGTTATTAAAGAAGACGGCAAATAACGACTTAGCTCACTAAAGAATTTGGACAACTCTAAATAACCTCTCAAGAAAGTAGAAGAAATAAACCCATGAAAATAATATATTTGTGTGGAAGAATTTCATTTGTTGAAACACTTAAAATAAAATCCACCAAAACGGAAAAACCACTAAAGCAAGCATGTCAAAAGAATACATAGCATATGACCAGCAAGATGAGATCTTTTGCTTGATCAGCACAAGTAGGGTTGCCTGGTGGAAAGAGTTTGATGTTGAAAAACCCGAAACTTGTATCACCGACGACTCATCACGGAGCATTCGAATTACGAATTAGAATTAAGATGCGAAATATGATTGAGAAATATCATGACAATTTTTTGTTTATTCGCCATCTCCTCCTCACAAACTGTGGTCTGTTATGTTATTACAGAGAAGATAATTAATAAAGAAACTACATTTTATGAATAATGAAATGACCTCTCTTCCTCCCTGTAATTTCCTGTTCATGATTCTTCACAGCTTCCTGTATCTTGCTGTTCTCAGTAATATTTATCCCTTTATAACTACTCGTTCTCTTTGTGGTTTTTGTTTCTTCATTGTCTTAAAATATCATCTCTCTCGGATTGTTAGTAATAATTTCTTTGTGGTTCTCATTTTCCTATGAACGTCCTCTTTTTCTTATGTTCTGTCCTTGATTTTTCTAACATGGCTATTCACTTGTCCCTGAAAACATTAACTAAGTACAAAACCAATTTTGTTTATAAAGTTATTCAAGAATATTAAAATTCAGATCTCGCCATGGCTATATACTTCCAGATAAGATTACAACATAATTCTGAGTAATAGTTTAACTCGTTGACAGTTGGTTTTCTGAATCATCTTGGCGAGTAATCGCTGCTGTTCTGTTACTGCTTTTCTTGTTTTGATGAAATCAGTAAGCTTATTTATAAACTAGTAGTATAACCCGACTTCGACCGAGTGTTTCATTACTGGGAATTTTTGCCGTTCAATTGGAACAGTTTAGGTTCAAGGTCAGCCCATCCGAAAATCAATATTAGTAACAACAATTGGGTCCAACTGAGGCACATACCCAAATGGGGGTGACCCTGAAAAGGGCCGTTTTTGCGTTCTCAATCTTGCAAGGAAGGAAACTCTTCCTTTGACCGTCATAATAATATACGATAATTTTTATTTATAATATAATTTTTTATAATTCTAATAATCTTTTGCTTTGGATTTCAACTCTCTAAATTGATTGTACGCTTTTTTTACAGACATTAAATTTTGCTTTTGATTTTGCGCAAAGTGTAAAACATCAGTTTTTTCGAGTTTTCACCTTCAGTGTTGTAATTTTCCAGGCAATTTGGACAAAAAATCGGCACGGAAGAATTATCTAGCAAAAAAAAAAAAATAATAATAATAATTCAACGAATTCGAAAATATTTCCATAAAGAACATTCTTCTATTTGCTGTGAACATTAGCGATCATGACTCCACATTTTCCTGTCCCTTCTAGCTCTTAATAAATTTTCTCTTTTTGCCATCTCTCCCAAACCCTGCTCCTCTATCTCTTCACTCAAGCTCACCAGGTAGGTTGTGCGTTGCTTTCTGTCTCGCCTTCTTTCAATACGTCCTGGGAGTAACAAATTTTCTAAGTCTTTCTTCATTATGTGCCCCAGAAATTTCAACTGTCTCTTCCTGGTGCTAAGTGTCTTTTTTCTTGCTATTGTCTTTAGAACTTCATATGTTCGATTCTTGGTATTCTCAACATCCTTCTGTAGAATCACATTTCTATTGCTTCAAGTCTCTTCTTTATTTGTAAGATTTTTCAGCATTCACTGCGATATAGGAGGACTGATATTACTCTCTGTAGAAGTTCTTGTAATTTTCTTTCTGATTCTGCTATCAACATCGCACCATGTGCAAATATTATATTATTAATACTAGTCGCCAATAATGAATAATGGCAGGACTTTTCTCTCAAAATGGCCTCGCTGTATAGGTTGAAAAGGTCTGAGAAGACGCATCTTTGTCGTACAACGCTTTTTATCTTTGTATATTTACTGATTTTCTATCCATATCCAAGTGGATTCCTGCCAATATATGTTCTGGATTATTCTAATATCCTATCCACATATGCCAAGGTTACCTAGCAGCTCCAGTAGTTCTTTGACATAATTTATCAAACGCTTTTGCATAATCTATAAAACATAAGCATACATCCTTCTGCATTTATATTGCTCATTTTGATATTATTCTGAGCATAAATGACACATTATTTTTTCAGTGTCTTTAACGAACCAACACTGTGTCCTATTTCCGGTCTGATTCCACAGCGTGCTCTATTCATCAATATTTGGATGATATTTTTTTCTTACATGGCTCATTAGGAGTATTGGATGGAGTTCATATTAGTTTGCATCTGGATTTTTAGGCAATGCTTTAAATATACACCTACTTAGGCCACCCGGTATATCACCACTATTGTATCTTTCATTCACTATGTTTGTAATCTTGTCAATGCCGAAATCGTCGAAGACTGCTAGCACCTCTCTTACGATTCCATCTGGTCCTGCTCTTTTGTTTCTGTTCAGTTTGGCTAGTGCCAATTCCACTTCAGATTTCAATATTTCTGGTCTTTCGTTATTTCTGTGTATTGTTGGTTGCTCTCTTTCGTTGTGGAAGAATTCTTCGATATATACGTTTCATCTCTGAAGTGTTTCTTCTTTCTCTAATAGGTACAACCACTGATTCGCTAAAAATTAGTATACCGTGATGAAAAAATGCCTCAAATTTAATAGAAACAAAGTTTTATTGTCAAAATCTTTATGTTATTATTAAGAGAAAAGCCCAAAGGATTTTTTTACTATTAAATTATACTGTTTTTATTCTTTTTAGAATGTTCGAAATTTTGGTTAAAAATCTGGCTTTTTATGCCAGTATGGAAACCAAAGATTGGTATAGTAAACTTTTAGCGTCTTTTTTGCAGTGAAAACACACACTGATTCGGAAATTCATGCAAATATTAAACAATTATCAGATTTTAATGCAACTTTCAAGACTTATTGACAAATGAATTAAATTATTTTAGAACTTTTTTTTTTAATCTTGGTAAAAATATTTTTGACATCTGTTACCCCCCACAACACACACACACACTTATTTAATTTTTAAGAAATTTCGAGAAATTAATTTTTGTGCCACTTAATTATTATATTAGCTAAAACCAGAACTCTTTGGAGAATTTAAATCAATTTTTTAGTAAAACAGGAACAATTACTGAAAATCTGCTCTAAATCTTAATTTAAAAACTGCAATACAACTAAGACATTATTTAATTAGAAAAACTTTTAATTGATTTTATGAATAAGATATATTAAGGACACTATTTTCTTAAGAAAAACATTTTTTCATGAATAATGAATTTTTACAAGAATTGCTTTCATTTTTTCAAAGTTTTAATTAAAATTATTTATAAAGTTTTAAATCTTTTAAATTTCTGTATTACTTTGTGCGTTTTCGGTGATATCATTATTAAGTAAAAACTATATTTACTAATCATATATGGAAAATCCGAATACAATTCATCGAACACCAATATTTTAAAAAGAATTTTGAATTTTTTTGTATGTGTATAAACGATTTTTGTAGATACAGCATTATTAAAAAAATAAGAGTGATAACTATAGTAAGTTTAAAGTCAAAGTATCTAAAATTCAATAAAATTTTCATAAATTTTGAATTTTCTAAATATTAAAAAATTATATAAAAAAAAGTCACTCACGTTATAGTCCTCAATTATTTGTAGGTATATATACACCGTAAAAACACATTAAACTTCCATCTGTCATTCAAGCTATCAACACATTAAATAAACAGCTAACACCGTATTAAAAATGTATTTCTGCGATATTTTAAACTGAAAATAATATTTATTTCAAATCAGATTAATTGGAATTTAAATCAGCTCTTATTCCTCACGTTTCAGAAACGAATATTTTATTTTTGAGCGATTTTTTAAAGAGAATTACATTGCAAGGACGGAAGGCTGAAAATGGCGCTAAAATCAGCGATCAATTTAAAAACGAACACTTTTTCCAGTCAATTTAAATTAGTTTTGAAATACAGTAAAGTATTTTGCTTATTGGAAATATTGAATTTAATCTATTAGCTTGAAATTAAAAATAAAATTAAAGCTTCAAGAAAGATTTTCATTTTTTTTAAATAATTTTAAACCTTAGGTATCGCGAATCTGCGGTGGTATCTACTTTAATATCAGCGTCTCATCTTTAGATTTTATGCATCTTGTTGATGAGCATGTCTTGGTCTATTAGTTCTCATTCTTTTTATACAGATTTGCTTATCTAGTCGTTCTTTCTATTTCTGCACATTTCCGCCTTAGTCTGCCAGCATTTGTTCCTAATTTCTTCATGCGGCATCCTACATTCTGTGTTATATTCTATTTTGTCTTCTTTTCATCATGTCGAGAATTTCATCTGTCAGCCATTCTTTTTTCCTTTGTATATGTTCCTTTGGGATGATCTCGATTGCCGATGTTACTAACGCTTTCCTTAATGTGCCCCAATTCGATTTTCCATTCTCTTATTGCTCATTATATCTACTTTTAACACTGTCCATATATTTCTGCTTGACATTCGGGTCTGTCATTTTTCAAGTTGGGTGCTGCCTTGGACCTCTTCCGTAGAACATAAATAAATTTCCATCAAAAACAAAATTTTTCAGCAATTTATTGAGTAGTCAAAAACCGGGAATGAACCCTAATAAAATCTAGGGGAAGTTGGAAAAATCCCAAACTTAACAATTGGGTGGGAGACGTTTGCCAACAGTACAAAACAGGTACGTGTCATTTGCACTACGGGAAATGATTAAAGTGTATATTGTAGATTAACGACCGAGTGTTCCATATCACATACTATTGTAGTGAGAATAATTGTAAGTTAAATACATTAATCTTTGACACAATATTATTAGGTTATTCGGAAAATAATGTCCGATTTTAGAATAAACTTTTTGTGTTCCAATATATTATTATAATCATTGCAAAAAAAAAATATTTTTTAATTCCTGATGATTAAAGTGTCCTCTTTGTTAATTTTATATCAATCTCTTTCAAAATTTAACTTAAAACATTATATAGGCGTCATCTTGAATATAAAAAAGAAGAGATGCGTTTATGCTTTTGCTTGAGTTCAAGATTGTTCATAATGCTTCTCGAACTGCTGCCAACATTAACAGATCATGAGGTGAAGGATCCACTTATGATCGAACAGTACGGCACTGGTTTCAAAAGTTCTGCAGTGGGGATACGCGTGTTGAAGACTAAGGTTGTAAAGGACGTCCATCTGCAATTGACAACCAGCATCTGAAAACACTAGTCAAACAAAACTCACGTCAAAATGTTAGAGAAATATCTGAGATAATGGATGTCAGTATTTCAATAATTACCGAACAATCTCAAGAAAATTAGCAAGGGGAAGAAACTCGGTAAAGGGGTTACACACGAACTCAGTGAAAGTCAAATTGTTCGATGTTTTCAAGTGTGTTCGATGCTGCATCAGTCAAATTCAAATGATCCATTTCTGGATCAAATAGTGACTTGTGATGAGAAATGGACCCTTTATGACAATCGTAAACGCTCAGCCTAATGGATAGATCATTACGAAGAACCCAAGTATTTTCCAAAACTGAAATTGTACCAACAGATGATTATAGTGACTATCTGGTAACCCGCCTTCGGCTTTTATCCATTAGAGTTTTCTGGAATCTAACCAGAGCATCGCTGTTGATATTTACTGGATGAAATGCACATTCAGTTAAACAAAATGCGACCGACATTGATTAATCGACGAAGTCCAAATAAAAATGTTCGCCCACATGTTGCCAGGATGATACTGTAGAATCTCACTGGCTTGGGATACAATACTTTGACATATCCACCATATTTCTCTGATCTCCCACCTACTACCACTTTGTCAAGTATCTTGAAAAATTTTTAGGCCACAATACAATCCGTTGCAAAGAAGATGCAGAAACTGCATTCAAAGATTTTTTAGCTTCCATACCTTTACAGTTTTACCATAAATGCATAAATAATGTTGTAAATCGACGGTAGAAATATATAGATGTCCAAGGTTTCTATTTTGACGGATTTAAACACTGTTTAAATACATCAAAGTTGATTCTAAAATCGGACAATATTTTCCGAACAACCTAATAGTTACCAATTGCTTAATATCCACAGTTGTGGTAAGTCAAATACTGTAAATTCTTTCCTCGTTTGGTCCATGAATATTTATGGAAAACTTCTCCGTAACCGATTTCCATTTCATTAAAATGCTATATTTTAAAAAAAAAAGTCTCACAAACATTTAGATACAAAATGAGTAACTTTACTAGTAGGTTTATACAATGATGTGCCAAAAAGTCAAGGGAGAGCAGTATGTAAAGGTAATGGTATGTAGCGTCACCATAACTTGACGTTATGGAAATAGCCAGATTAATGTCGTTTGTGCTCTGACATCTAATGAGTCAGTGTGAACACTAGCTAAGCTGATCATAGCAAGACAACATGAAGGGGGCATGGTAGTGAGAGTCGGACGTATGGGATATTCATTTTCTGTAACTGTGGAAAAATTTGACATTTCTCAATCTACGATGTCATAAATGTACCTCCAATACTTGATAGAAAGCATTAAGGCCAACCATGGCTGAACACGGGTCCTTAATAATTCCAAAAAGATGCTTCTGACAAAACTGTTTGCGGTAACAAGAGACATTACTTCAAGTCACATCCGCATTCAATGTAGACGCATATCCAGTAAGTCAATTCAGCGTTCTCTAGCTTCCATATGAGCAGAAGACCCACCAGAGCGCCACGCCTTAGACTATAGAGAACGTGTGGTGTGGTTAGAGCATTCACTCTTTCAGTCGTTCCGGGCCTATGGCAGAGTTCAGGTGTGACATAGACCACCTTCATCCCATTTGTCAACAATGCATCCTGCAGGCCAGTGGTGGAAATATTTTCACATGGTGTGGGTTGGTCTGCTGATCCTCCTAGGCGCGTCAATGACCGGTGACACCGATGTAACTGCTTCGTGACCATTTGTACTTTTTCATGAACTCCAAATTCCCCAGAAGTCATGGGTTATTCTATCAGGATAATTCACTGTGTCATCGGACCTAAGCAGCCAAGAATTGGTTTGAAGAGTATTCTGGAGACATGAGCACAATCGAGCATTTATGGAATGTAGTGGCGAGGCCTATTCTCACGCAAGATTATGCACCTACAAAAATCAGAGAGTTGTGGATAGCCATCGAAATAGCATGGTTCAGAGGTTTTCCGACCAGTTATGAAATTGATGACAGAGTTGTCGCACTTTCCATGACTAGATGGAATCGTACACGATAGTAATAGTTTTGTTGTTTGATAAAGCTCTTTGCTTGTGATTTTATAGCGCAGTCTATAGGGTCTAATGAAGTATCGTTTTCTTTAAAAATGACCCATTTGAAGACTGTTATATACCGTACCTATGAACACTAACGGATATGTTCTAATCCTCATAAATACGTTGGACAATATTGTAAATCGGAGGCCAATATGCTGTCTAAATAGTCCACCACTAGGTGTGGTTTACCTACTTCATGCCGCTGGCGAGTATTGTATTTTGTTGATTTTATAAAGATTACCATCTCATTTCTAACCTCCGTTTTGGCTATTCCTCATTCAGTAACCCTTCCTAGGTTACAACAGTTTAAATACGTCATAATTGAGCTATGGTCAGAGAAGTGTTATGTGAGTATTCTTGATAGTCATGTAGTCATAAACAGTTTTTCAGGAAATTCTTCTCAGTCCCACTATAATTCGCTCTTTTTAGTATTGATGGAAGTTTCCTTCCAAACCTTTTGTTTAAGATAATGGGGAAAATTAATATCATGATTATATATTTTCCCTTCTAATTACATGTGCTACCCATTTTCATTGTTGTCGCTTTTGGAAGTATTCAAGTGAGGCGGGTTTTGTTGTTTGATAAAGCTCTTTGTTTGTGATTATATAGCGCCAGTCTATAGAATCTGATGAAATATGATTTTCTTTAAGACTTAAATGATCCATTTGAAGACATTTTTAATCATTGGTCAGGCAAATATCTCATGACTTTTGGCACGTCAAAATATACGATTAAACCCGGGATGGTATGTCTAAATATATTTCGAAGCTTAGTTTAGTTTTGCAAAGTGCAATGGATCACCCAAAGGGGGACGTACTTACAGGCAACGGCTAGCCTGGTTAATGTGTTCAGAACTACACTCAGCAAGCCTTGTAAATGGATAATTTCGATGCATATTCAACTGTTCACAAAGAAAGAGGCACCTGGTCGTAAAGCAACAGGCATTACACAATTACTACTCTAGTAAATTTGATCCTCGCTGTGTGCTCATTTGGGGCCTCATACCAGACCTTATGCCAAACAGAGCTAAAATTATTAAATTTTCCCGAACATGATCGATTAATAATGCAAGTTTGTCTCAAATATCAATTAATTAATCAATTCATTGACCTAACCGACTTACTGTCGGTTAAAATTTATAGTCTTTCTCTGAAAACAGTTTTTTCAGAAAAATAGGTTTCTCGAGTTCACTTTTATCGCTCTTTCTAATATTGATAAGAGTTTCCTTCCTATTTATTTAAGGTAGTGTCGAAAGTTAGCATTTTGATAAATACCACTATTTTTCCCTCCTATTTACATGTGCTATCCAGTTTTGTTGTTGCTGCTGTTGGAAGTCTTCAAGTGATATTTTTTTATTTGGTAAAGTTCTTTGTTTACGATTCTGTAGCTCCAGTGTATGAGAGCCAACAAAGAACAGGCCTCTTCAATATCAACAGAGTTCATTCGTTCGAAACCCTTTTTAAACACTGATCTGAGAAAACGATTGTACATAGCTGATAGTATAGACTACATTCCTGATATCTATATGTGTGTCTAGATCAGACGAGGCTATTGAAGAGCATGTCCTTAGATTAATATTTTTAACAGAGGACAGAAAGTACGACACTGAAATCAGAAAGCGTGTTGGGATAGCGAAAGATGCCTTCCAAAAGCTAAACAAAATATTAAGAAACAGGAAAGTTACGTTAGAAACAAAGAACGAGTGCTGAACGTTATACCAGCCCCCCTCCTATATAGCAGTGAATGCTTGACAATCATCTCAAAGATGAAGAAGAGACAGCAGAAATGTGGCTCTACAGAAGGATGCGGAGAATAACATGTACCGAACATGAGAGCAACGACTAAAAATAGAAACATAAAATACACTTATACTTAACATCGAAAAGAAATAGTTTTGTAGCAACTCGCGGTATTGGACGAAACTACCCATAATGCCACCTATCTTATGTTCAATTTCCTTATCAGCTATAATAAATTTGTAATAACTTATCTATACACTGAGGTATTTGAAGTAAGTTCGATCCTCCATGGATCTCTCACTACATGGCCTTGTGCGAGACTAAGCTAAACTTATTAAATCTCTATCTACAAAAGACAGGATGCGTGTGTGTGTGTGTGTGTATGTGTAACGAATGCACGGCCGCAATTTTCGACGGATTTGCACCAAAATTTACATGCACATGCTCCAAGTTAGTGGGAAGGCCAAAACCGACTTTGCATTTTCCAACTCTCATCGATAGTAGAAATAATCGATTTTTTCATGCTTCTACGGCAGTTTTCATGTAGTTTGCGGCCATTTTCTACTGGCCAGAGTGAGAGCTGGCTGCCACGAATAGGCAGGAAGATTCTATTGGCCAGCGTGAGAGCCAACAGCTGACTGACACGAATGTTAACTAGCATGCAAAAAAAATCGATAGCTGCATTCGTCACAAGTGGGAAAAATTTAAATCTGCATGGCACTTTACTCCAATTGGCTCATTCGTTTGCTTAAACTCAACGTTGATTCTTATTCCCCAGAACTGGGTTGGGTGTGAAAAAGTATTTGTTAACATTCTTTTTTCATTCGGTTTTTCCAGTTACGAGTCCTTTTTTTAAAGCTGATCGTTTTGTGTTCATTTTGTTTAGTTCTTTTTTCATAACAGATTTAATGTTTAGTATAGAGCTTAGAAAAAATTCGCAGTGTAAGATAGGCAAGAAGTAAGGCATGTAGCAATATCAGCACGGCAAAGGGCACTCCTTTAAAGGCAAGGAAGGGCAACAATATTTTAAGTTGTGATAGCGATTGCTGTATGAGTCGTTCGATTTTTGAATCAATCACGGACAACGACGGGCCATGCTGCTAGTTAATGTCATATAATTCTTGAATTATTTTTTGTATGTATATAAAAAAGAACGAGTCATTAGAACTGATATGTTCTGCTGAACATATGCTTTAATAAAATTTGTGTAAACATTTTGATTTCCTCACCAATTTTATGTTAAATGTGATACGTTTGCAAATCCGGTCATTTGAAACAAGGTCAGTGGAATTGGTAATTAAATTTTGTAATTAAATAGGTGTAGATGGTTTGGGGCCCAGTGCGCTAGCTGTATAAAAATTTAAATAATGCATCTACAGCACATTTAAGCCAGAAAATACTTTTAGAACAAAAATTAGTTTCTTCGATTTATCTTTGATTTTATTTTCATATATTTAATAATTTTTTATTCTATTCTCCTTTAAATTCGACCAACTAAAAAAAGATTAAAAAACACTTCAGTGCTGGTTTAACTATAGAATTATTTCTTCTTTTTTTTTCTTCTTTTTTTTTTTTTGCTTCAATAATCACACAAAAATCCTTTATAATTATATAAAGATTTGAAATAATCCTTGTTGCCTGAAAATTGAAGTTAATCAGTAACTGACGAAGGAAGGTTCACATCAAACACTTATCATTATCAACCACGGTGCCATAGGAGGTGAGTGAGTCCCCCCCCCGCACACACACACACACACACACACACTCTTTGCTGAAACTGAGAACTAAACAGAAAACTAAATCTGTCTTCATGATTTCAATCTGTGATAATGCCATTGAATTATTTTATCATTTGTCTAAAATCATTACTGCCATAAATTTTCAAAATAAATAATTTTTTTTTTTCAGAAACATTAACTTCTAAAACTTTTATACAAGTCTTACATACAAAAAAAGTTTCATTCCAGAAAATAAGCACAAGTGAAAAGAAAAATTCATTTAAAATCCAAACAACAGAACCATATTTAGTGATAATCCCGTAGATCAGGGGTCGGCAACCTACGGCACGCGTGCCACACATGACACGCCAAGCAAATTCCAATGGCAGGAAGCCGCAAATGACATCACAAAGTCCGAACCAATAACTACTATAACGCAAAGAAGATATTTAGCTGTTTCAAAACTGCTCACTCGTTGGACTCCCATTAATAATAAAAACTTATATAAAAAAAAAACCCTTAAAAACAGTTTGTTTCTATTAATGTGGTTTACGTATTATTGTATATATTACTATATAAAATATATTGTAGAACAGGTATATTGACCTTGACTTGTATAAAAATACGTTTGCCGTTGGCACGCTGAATGATTTTAAAACCCTAAGTCGGCACATAGCAAAAAGGTTGCCGATCCCTACCGTAGATTTAAAGAAAAATGTTTACTTTATGAGAGGATCAGATAGCTTTTAAAACTTGATTATATATATATATATATATATATATATATATATATGCTATGTCATGCTCCCATTATTCGATTGAGCACTATAGAGATAAGGGTATAGAGAAAATAGAATCGTGCCCATATTTTAAGGAGAACGTATTGAAAGAAGTCCTACCAGGATTAATTATTAGTGGCCACAATCTTAACAACATAAGATATGCAGATGACAGTTGATAGCAGATGAAGAAAAGAAACAAGGTAGTGAAGGAAAGCGAGAAAAAAAAGACTAAACATCAATTGCAAGAAGACAGAACGCATAGTTGTCACCAAAAGGAACAGATTAACATGCAAATTATAAATTGGAGATATTATAAACAAGGAAGCACAACAATTTAAATATCTAGGAAAGAAAGCTAAACAAAGTATTAAGAAATAAGAAAATTTCGTTAAAAACAAAATAAAATGACTACTGGACTGTTACGTAATGCCAGTCCTCCTATATGGAAAAACTAGACAATCTCCTCACAGATGAAGAGGAGTCTCGAAGCAACAGAAATATGGTTCTACAGAAAGATGCTGAAAATACCATTGACTGAATGTGAAAAACGACATTTTTTTTATATAAATATGTATTTTTTATATATAATTATATAATTTATTTTATATAAAAATATATTTGTATACTTACATAGTGTTTTCTTTTTGCTAAGTGGGTTCACTATTTGCTCATAGCTGAGACCCTAACAGGTGCTACCACCCCGTTTAACAATGGTGAATAGCAAGGAAGAGACGCTCCTCATCATGTATATTAGATTTATAATATTATTTTCCCAAGATGGAACAAAAGCAAAAAAATATAAAATAACCAGTCCGTGACTTGGCTGATCTTTATTTGAAAGCTCTCTTTCACACACACACGCACACAAAGAGAGATGCACATGAAGTGTAACAGTCATCTACACCATTGGAAAAGTATGAATCAGGTTTATATCTTTGGAAGATATAAAGTAAGGAAATCCACTTTATTTCTCTTGGTAACAACATGTGCGACGTTATTTGGGGAGAATAAGAGAGGTTTGTGGCCCGCGCAAACGGTAAAAATGTCGATCTTCCAATATGCACGTGTTTTGTTTAATAATCCCACATATGTACAAAAAAAAAGTTTCCCCAGCCAAAAGTCGTGTGTTTATGCTGTGAAGGCTGAAGTTTCATCGAAAATAAAGGATATGTGTCGTTTGACTTTAATGTCTGTTGGATAACAGCACTTATAACATTTTCTGATCCGTCTGTTATCAATATTTTATCTAATATTAGAGATTTATCCCTTGTTCTCTGTTTAGGATTGGGTTCTCGTTTCCTCATAAAATCTTTCATTCTCTTTCCTCCCAGTAGCCCCTTACATCTTAGTAATATTATCGCCTTGCCTGGAATGGATATATATATATATATATATATATATATATATATATATATATATATATATATATATATATATATGTATGTATAATTTATACATATAATATTATATATATAATTTATACATATATGTATAGATAGATTGATTGATAGATATATCTAGATATAATATTAGATTTATATATATATAATTTATACATATATATATAGTATATGTATCTAGATATAATATTAGATTTATATATATATATAATTTATACATATATATATATATATAGTATATATCTAGATATAATATTAGATTCATATATATATATAATTTATACATATATATATATAGTATATATCTAGATATAATATTAGATTTATATATATATATAATTTATACATATATATATATAGTATATATCTAGATATAATATTAGATTTATATATATATATAATTTATACATATATATATATATAGTATATATCTAGATATAATATTAGATTTATATACATATAATTTATACATATATATATAGTATATATCTAGATATAATATTAGATTTATATACATATAATTTATACATATATATATAGTATATATCTAGATATAATATTAGATTTATATACATATAATTTATACATATATATATATATATATATATATATATATATATATATATATATATATATATATATATAAGGTAGAGTAATTACAGTGGCGTGCAGAGGTTTGGTGATGTTCGGGTCCAATTCCTTGATTGTATGCCTCTAATCTCAAGTAGACTAGGCCCATTGTAGTTTTGGTTTACCTTCGAGTATCTTTGTCAGGAAGACAAGTACAGGAAAACAGTGCAATATATAATTTTTTTTGTTACTTTTTCTTTTTCTTAATATTAGAATTAATGAGAATTTTAAAGCTGAAACGTGATTTTAATGTCACCCGAACTTGGGTCTAGTTCTTAGAACGATATTCGCTTGTTTTTAAAGCACTGATTATAAATGTAAACTCTCATATTACAAAATCAAAGTGAAAGTATGACCGAATATACGTGCCGACAAAAATAAACTGAATTTTTCTTAACAAGTTTAAAATCATTAAATTGTAGATGAAAGCTTTATTAAAAAAATGGTCCATAACTGTTCCAGAAGGTCAGTTTAGTAAATGATTAAAAACATATCCGCATTTCTAGTTGGGTCAGTATAGATATGTCTGTTCCCGAGGCTTATTTTTAATGACTTAATTCTTCAATAAGGAAAATGTCCTCTCCAGCGGGGTCCGGACCTGTTTAAAATAAAAACAGGGCGTCTATTGCAAACACGGTTATCCATTAAAAATAACGTTTGAAGCAAGAACAATGTCAGATTCAAAATAAATACATTCATATATATATATATATATATATATATATATATATATTAAAGAGGACTGACAAGGTACTGCGTTTAAGCTTTATATTTAAATCTTTTAAATCTTTTTAAATTTAAATATTTAAAACTGTTCAGAACCTTTGTACAGAAAAGAAAACACTTGTATGAACACAAGAAAAATTAAATAAAAATCTTAATCGCAGTACTTTGTCAGTCGTTTTTAATGATACATGTATAAAGAACGATTGCTACCTATATATATATATATATATATATATATATATATATATATATATATATATATATATATATATATATATATATGAGAGACAGAACGGTGTCTTTGTGTGTAAAAAAGAAAGAAAGATTCTGCCATCTCGTAGTCGATTATGAGCATCAAAAGATATCAAGCAATGCCTGTTCATGAACTTTTTAAAATGAAAGACGTTGCACTGGCTTATTCCCATCCTGTATGCAAGAACAGCATGTACCCAAACAGATGAACCAATTTATATCATTGGATTCCTCCAAGCCAAATGTCTTACATCAGTTTTCTTTCTACTTGGATATTTAAACAAAGGCTAAAGAGTTCAGCACACCCAGTTGCAGTTCAGATGCAAGGGAGCTTACCTTGCATCTGGACTACAACCCAAGTATTTCTACATCCACATACCTATGCTAGATGGCCGCTGATCCCATAAAGGATTTCTTCGCCTTTTGACAGGTTTTATTTTTAATCCTGCTGGAAGCGGTTTAGTCGCCGATAACCAGACCATGCAGCAGGTAATTCTGTGTTGCATAGTACCAGTAGCACTTATAGAGTGACTTTTCACACACACACACACACACACACACACACACACACTAAAATATCGTGCATCAATTAACAACACGTGACTATAAACAACAAGTAATCAGGGAACAAATAAATAAAGCAATTTCCACACCTAGAGAAGATACCTTAATGTATAAAATTAAAAATAAATTCAGACGCATCCCTCTAGTAACCACTTTCAACACCACTCTTCCTCCACTATCTCAGATAATCAAAAGTCTCTGGGAAATACGACATCTCAAAGTAGACCTAAAAATTTTTGTTTGAGGAACCCGGCCTTCTAACATATCGTAGACCTAAGAACCTTAAAGAAATTATACATAGTAACCAAATTTCAGGTGATAAAATAACCTGTAATAGAGCCAGAAAAAAATCCACAGGATTTTCCCAACCGTATAAAAACAAAATAGCCTATGTTGTAACCACATTAGACATACCAATTGGTTCACTAGCTCAGTCACTAAATCTACTTTCAAAATCTACCACAACTCTAAATGTAGAAGTCATAATATAATTTAACAGAATGCACACTATGCCAGAAACTATATGTGGGAAAATCTGAATGACCCTTTCACTACAGAATAATTATCGGAATCGGATCAATTCGACCCCTCACGAAAGATTATTACCTGCAGAACAACATTTCCGCCTAGAAAAACATGATTTTAAGCCATGCAAAATTCACTATAATTGAATAAATAGAAACAGACAGAAAAGATAACCTTAGAAAAATACTAGAGGAACATGAAGACAAATGGATTTTGCGCCTCGAAACATTTTGTCCAGACTGACTTAACAACAACTTTAACGACAAAGATTTAATATATAATCCCATAAATCAAGCCCTACACACATAAAACAGACATGCTTGCAGAGGTGCTGAGGTCTCACACATATACACACTCACACAAATATATACACATACACACATCGCACACACTCCCAAAAGATTAAACGATAAAATTCACTTAACACACATATCCCTTTCCCAGCAACCAATAAAACTGTCAAAATGGCTAAGAAGGGAATTCTGAGACTCAGGAATTTCTCAGCTTCTATTTTAAAAACAACTTGAAAGAGGCCGTTTCACCAAAACAAGGACTGGCCAAAATTAACGATAAAAAACAAATGAGAACTACAGATAAAGTTCACTTTTATCAGAATCATTTATTCCTGTAGTTCACTGCTACTAACAAGCAGGGATTTTTTCTCCTGATGATAGCCATGCTGGCCGAAATTAGTCGAGGAACCTAATTGAAATAATAAAACAAAAATATTAATATACAACTCAGTGTGTCTGAAAATTTAATTCTTTAATATTTTTATTGTTCAAAACATATATATAAATCGAAATCCGGGTAGGCAGCTAGTTTCATGCGTTTGCACGCAATCGTCAGGCGGACAGTGGCTGTAGTTTGCAGAATGGGTAGCCTTATATATAAGGTTATGTGAAAAATTATCCGCAATTTCGCCATAAAATATCTTTAGGCTTGTCACACAGCCCTCTGCTCATGCACATTGCTAGCGGAGCGGCTATGTTTACACTGTAATAACAGCAAGAAAATAAGCACGCATGATCAGAAAACAGTGCGATAAACCTAAATATATTTTATGACGAAAGTGCAGAAAATTTTTTACTTAACCTCAAATATATATATATATATATATATATATATATATATATAGTATTAATAAATAGATAATCATTCTGTTGTTTGCTCGTTAGCGATTCCTTCTCCAAATGACAACTTGGGGTTTAAGTTACTGACAATTTTTAGCGAGTATTACATATTCCAACCAGTTTTATGAATTTGTATTGTTTATATTGATTTGTTCTAAATAGAAAACGAGAGAGCGCACACATTGGTATTTATTTGTTCGATTTAAGAACGTTTCAAGACCTTTATAAAGAATATACTAATCTTTTGACAGTAACATGGTTAAGAGCGGATGGAGCTGGTGACCAGTTTTCTATGACAATATTTCCTGTATGCTTAGAAAGTTCTGTGATACTATAGTATGCAGTCTAACACGGTATCAAACATTATAGCTTGTGGTCTACCTCATTTACGGTCTATCGCGCTATCTAACACTATAGCGTGTCGAGCAGATTGTTCTCTCGTAAAAATGCGACTGCTGTTTCCTCGGTCAATTATCACCAGCAATGGCAAACATATAGATGGAATACTTCACTAAAGCCAGCCTTATATTCCATACCAGGAAGAGGTACGGTTACTACTGGACCATGGGAACTCAATAAGATCATCGATACAGTTCACAATGGAGAGAAAACGGCAACTCGCCTTCCTGGATGTACTAATATCTTGAACAGAGCATGGATTCAAAGCATCCGTATACCGCAAGCCAACATTCACCCCGGACAATACTTCAACCTCAACTTCCACCACCCATATAGTGTAAAGAAAATGATCGTCCGCTGCTTACAACATCGATCAAAAGTCATAAGTGGTGACCCAGAGACATATGATCACAAAATGGTCCGTGTAAGCAGTACCCTACAACATAACTATACTGGGTACATGGCAGCTGTTCCAATAAACTGGGATAGAAAGATACAAGAGGATGACAACACTCAGAAAACAACTTCAGTCTGCCTACTCTATGTGAAAGCATTATCGGAGAAAATACAAAAGATCCGTGGTTTATATAACATCAGGACGACCTTCAAAAGTGGTTCGTTACTTCGCAGACACCTCTTCCAAGAAAGACCCCCCACCATAGAGAAGAACATGATTAAGAACTGTGTGTACGCCATCCCGCGCAGCTGTGGTAAGAAATATAAAGGAGAAACAGGCCGTTCCCTTAAGGTAAAAGCCGTAATATGAGAGGAAATATAAAAATCAGGCGTAGCTGACCACATACGGAGGGAAAAGGGAGATCACCGCCTCCTGTGAGATGAGGTTGAAATAATAGACAGAGAACATTACTGGAAAATACGAAAACTTAAGGAATCAGCACATATTCTAGGCTACAAAAATCTCCTAAGCCGGCCAAGCATAGAAATGAATACAATATGGGGACCAGTAATATGGAGGGATAGAGAAAAGTAAACAACAACAAAATTGCAATATCAGCTCTAGAAAAAAAAAAGAGTGAATGAGACATTAAGTTTATAAGTCTCAGAATTTGATACACTGACGCCCTCAAAAACACATGACCCAGTCGGTTGGATCCAGTGACTTGACCCAAATACCTGGCGACGACAGAAACTTGAAGAGTTGAGTTAAAGGGAGATAACTGAAACACTAGAATATCTATTCCGGTGGACTAAATAAAGGGTTCAGTTTGAAATTCCAATCACCTGAAAAAGGCCGGGGCGTACAATGGCCGAAATGTCGTGAATTTCGCAATAAAGATGAGGACAACAGTCCGAACAATGTAAATAGTTATCCAACTGATATTGACAGTTTCAGAGCTCTATTTCCTTCCATTGTCCTTTTATGTAGACAGGACACACGAGAGGTGCGGTGTTAAGTGTATGGTAGAATTCATCGTGGTAGACCGCAGGTGAGGTGAGTTTCACAGTATAATTCATAGCGCATACTATAGTAGCACTACATAGACTCACTTTTATTTGAACAGACACGCTTATAAAATAAGCTTACAATATCTAATTCTCTATCGCATATATATATATATATATATGGGGGTGCACAGCTGTTGTACCAATCTTCGGCAAAAGTGCCGGAAAATCACACTATGGAGAGCACAGATACTCTGATTCTCGGCAGAAGTGTCCATCTATATATCAGTAATCATGTTGAAATATTCCCACCAGTATGACTATTCCAGGCAGCATTTGTATTTGGTACAAAAGAGTAACTGATTATTTATGTTATGAAGTTTATGAAAAAAAATAAACTATCATTAAGATTTTACTTAAATTTTTACATTTATTCTTTTTTACTTCAGTTTTTAGATAAACTGTTATTGCTTTATAAATTAAAAAGAACAATATTTTTTACTCTTAACAGTCTTTTGAAGTCAAAAATAAAAATACCGGATTTACGATTTGGTGCTATCAAGATGACTTTAAATGGACATGTATTGTAAATTTGCTGATGTATCTCACTTTTCAAATGGCCTGTTCCTTATAAACTTTGTTTTTTTTTTACCTTTGATATTCAATATTATCATGCTGACTAATGTAAACTTATCTCTCATAATGTAACATTGCATTTTATTTAACTCCGGACTTCGTCAGTTACTATCAGCCTGATGATGTGTGCAGTCCGAGCCCCGGTCCGAACGTTCACCTTACATTCCCGTGTGCGATCTGTGAGAGAATGACTGTTATTTCTCTCCCTTCTCTGCCTATTTCTCCCTCGATGTTTATATATCTATCTCTGTCATCCAGTTGTTTTTCACACGTGCCCATCATGTTCACGTGCCGGGGCAACCATTGACATCTTCGAAGGCGCACATCTGTCAGGTTAACCCGTCGATGCACTTGGCTTATCCGACGTCACACTGTGCAAAGTCTATTCATACAAGAACTGGGATTGGACTCATACTACAAAACTACATTGCTTTTAGAGCAAGCACGACATAACTGGACAATAATGCAACTGAAGCGGGAGAAAGCATCGCAGTGGCGTTCGGAGAAGTACCTGCGATAGAGCAAACAATAGAACGATGCCTGAGAAAGAGAATATTCGAAATAAACTTTAAGGAAGATTCACGAATGTTCTTAATTACGACTTATTTACGATCTATTATGGAAAAAATGTGGAAGTTAATCCTAGAACAATTCAAGATCTTTCAATTTTTTATGGTTGATTCTCATCATTTGACTGCGATAAGAAAAGTGAAAGATTCGGACACGTGGATGAGGCTTGAATAATTAATGAAAAAAAAATTAAACAAAAACTCATTTTGAAGTGTGTGTTCATCGATGCTTACTCCCAACAACCAACCAACCAGTTCCATTACTTCTAACGAAAGACTGATCCTTTACGATAATCCTACACGCATATTTTGATCAAAGCAATCTTTTAAATATCATAATGCTCACATTTGATTATACACGAGATTAGGTCAATACGTTCACAGCCTGACACGAAGTTATAAACTGAACTTTGACCTGGAATTTTTACTGTATAATGTTCGATCCATGTGATTAATATTCACCACTGAATTAAGTGCAATTATAAGGAAGGAAACTGTGTTAAAAATACTTTTTACCCTCGATTTATTGATTTATTCACGTATACTTTCGAAACAAATGAACAGAACATGTTAATCAGAATTTCGATTCAGACTAACATCCTCATCTTTATTGTTATTATCCGGCCTTCTTAGTCGATCCAGATAACTTTCAGGGAATTTCGAGCTGAAACACTTTATTAAATTTACAGGTATAGATTGTTCTCATTCTGCTGTCCATGTCTAGGCGTATCTTTTACTTATTTAACACTGCTAAACCTTATCACCAAATTCACGAAGCAACGCTTTAATCCATTAGACTATTGTCCCGTGAGACAGACCTGAATCTAGAATTTGAATAATGTAAATAATGATAAATCCACATCTCAGAAATTTAGACAGAAAAAACGACAGTTTACTCTTTCTACATATTGTTGTCATAATGAAAATTTATCATTTTATTAAGTGATTATTCTGCAATAATAATTGTTTCGAAGGATAAAGAACAAAGTATTCATGTATGAAAGCGGCAATTTTAACAAATATAGTCAATTTTTTTCTAAGTTTTCTTTAAAACAATAAGGCGCAATCATGTTTTTCGGATATACTCAAAATTCGTGTCGGAAGCCAATACACAAAGTATTCATACGTTTCATTTCATGCCTTGTTCCCTATCCAAACATTGAACAAATTAGGATTATTTATTTCTCTCTCTCATATATATATATATATATATATATATATATATATAAAAGAAAAAATATATACGGAAAAACAAACAAAAATCCTTTTTGTTTTTTTCCGTATATATTTTCTTCATACTGTCGGATTTATATCCATATATTTGCTTACACACACATATATATATATATATATATATATATATATATATATATATATGTATATATCTGTAATTTATTCATTCAGGCATACATACATACATGTGTGTAATTTATTCAATCAGACATTCATATATATATATATATATATATATATATATATATATATAAAATTTGGAAAAAACAAACAAAAATCCTTAAATGCAATTATGTTGTTTAAAATGAATGAAATGTCGAATGAAAAATACAATTCAGTTCAATTTGACAAAGACGATGGACATAAAAAACAAGTCTTATCCAAAACAGATAACTGAAAATTTTTAAAATGATCAGCTTTCCGTTTAGCATGGTCACGTTGTCGTCACATGGGCGACGCTTTCAAAACTTTTGAATTGTATTTTAATGAATATTGTCTTGAAAAAGGTTTATTAAACCGAAACGTCAGACGTCGACATTTCATTCATTTTAAACAACATAATTGCATTTAAGAATTTTTGTTTGTTTTTTCCAAATTTTTCTTCATTCTGTCGGATCTATATCCATTTACATTTGCTTACATATATATATATATATATAATTTATTCAATCAAACATGTGTATATATATATATATATGTCTGATTGAATAAATTAAATTACTGCTAATTTAACAGAAAAATTTAACAAAATCCGTTCGTACTTACGAATAATCTTTCGTGTGATTGGTGTTAAAGGATGAGAAAAATGTGCAATAGCTGTTTAAATTTCTTTTATCGAAAGTACTTAGGAAAGTATCAAAAGATCGAAAGTACTTTGGAAAGTACAGCTATAGCACATTTCTCTCATTCTTTAACAGCAATACACGGAAGGTTGTTCATGAGTATGTTTCGGGTAGATGGAGTATACCCATGAAGATAGTTTGTGTAAGTGAAGGAAAACATCAATTTAAAACTTCCATTGACTTAAATCTATACTCACTCAGGTTATAAGCTTTAGGAGCCAACCCCGAGGAAAAATCCGGAGTAGGATTCTTTAAGGCAATTCGTAGCTGTATTCAGCAACGTCCTGGCAACACCCGAGGCATGTCTATCGGTATTTACCTTTTCATTGTGCCGCTTTGGTGGCATAAAGAATGGGTACCTACTGCATGAGTAACAGTTTGTGTTCTATATCTATCTACTCAGGTGTTGTGCACAAGAGAATATGAAAACAGCAGTCTAAACGGGGCGCTTGAAACAACATCCAGTGTACAACTCCATAATCTCTCGAAATTGAAGAATGTCTAAAAAATTCTCTAAGTGACAAATTTGTCAAAAATTACCTATTCAGTTAAATAAACAGAAACATGTCACTCCAATCTAATAAAATATTTTATACCATTCTAGAACTGTTGCGACTTGAAAAAAAAAAAAAAACACTGCAATTCGGTGTGATTTCTCATCTTCGGCATGGTTGCTTACTTTCGAGCATGTCCATCTGCTCAGGTACATTTCTGTCTTTTCAACGCCTACAGAACCCACATGTGGTCTATACTGCAACTATGCTGATCGGACTTTTGATACCCAACAGGGTCGCATATGATTTTGAAGACAATGTTTTCCTTCTACCATACTGGTTGCCAGCCATATCTAGAGAGTTCAGTCTGTCGTACAATATCTAAGGGGAGAATAGATGCAGTCATACCTTTTTCAAGACTATTTGTGCGAAAGTGAGTATAAAGTGGAATTCGAACTTGGCACGCCGAGTTCTCGTTTCGAGCCTTCAAACCTTACACCACCTGCACATTCACACATCTGATAAAACGGTTTTTACTTAAGTTCAGCAACTTTGATATTAGATTTTTATACTTTCGTCATCTCGTTATGGTGTAATGGTTAACATAACTCGGAGCCTTTTACACAAACTAAAAGAAACAAAAGTTAGATTCTTATGCATTTTCATTTGCACAGATTTGTTCAGAACTTGTCTTGATTATTCTACTAACACTCAAAATATTATCCGGTGCTTGAAGTCAACGTTAAAGTCAAGATTTAAAGTGTTGTATAAACATATTTAATGTTTTATTTATAATAAGGCCGATTCGTTATTATAAAACTGTTTAATTCGTTTTCATGTAATAAACATAGTTGCTAACAAAGAAAAAAGTATTGAATTGTTATATAATATCAGTCCTCCTATATGGTAGTGAATGCTGAATAATCCATCACAGATGAAGGAAAGACTTGAGGCAGCAGAAATGTAGTTCTACAGAAGAATAGTGAGAATACTATGGACTGAACATATGAGTAATGTGGAAGTTTTAGAGAAATGAGGAAACAAAAAGGACATATACTTAACATCAGAAAGAGACAGTTGAAATTTCTGGAGCGCATAATGAGGAAAGAGGGCTTGGAAAAGTTGATACTCACAGGATAGATTGAAGGCAAAAGCGATAGAAGAAAGCAGCGTATAACCTACCTAACGAGCTTGTGTAAAATTGTTGGCAGACCAGAGACTAGGAGAGATAGAAGAAGACAAAATTTACTATGAGCTATAAAGAACAGGAAATTGTGGAGAGCTGTGATAATCCAAGTCCTGAAGGAATAAAAAGATATAAATATAAACAAAGTGTCGACACCCTGTATATTCCATTTGATGACACGAAATCATTAATCAGTTCCTGGCTAATAACAGTTAACAATGATAGTGGAGTTAAGTATGTTTGCAATAGTGTGAGGAAGTGCTTTTCAAATTATTCTAAGATAGACATGAGTAAAAATAATTTTAAAAGTTCACCTCTTACTTGGCGGAACTCAATCTTATGTCTCCGTTCACCCCAATCCTATTTGACCATACGCAGAACTACACTAAATTTAGGTCGATATTTTGGTATTTACTGTTTCGTAGTTGAGATAGTTGTTCATTTGCTGTCCGTCACCGTGGTCGACATTTGAGTTGTAGTAAAAGCGAGAATTTTGAATTTTCATAGTAGAGTGGCTCTCCGCACAACAATCTTCGTATGTAGTACTATGGTAAGTTTGTTAGATATCAACATGCAAAGACTCGAATACATTTTTTTTCAAATAAAAGTTCTATCATTTTTGTCTCTTCTTTCGTACCGATTACAAGTGCTGTCTGGAATAGTCATTCCGGTGGGAATTTTTTTTCAAAATAATAGTATAGGTTTAATAAACTGGAAGGAAACAATCAGGTCATGAAAATTTCCTGTAAAATAATAAGTGTGCTGTACCAAATAAACCCTGTACCAGGGAGGGGATTGAAGGAAATAATTTAATCGTGTCGGCACATTTATTTGATATATAAGCGTCTTCGATCTCTCGTACAGTTGTTATGGTCAATAGACACACAGTTCAAGTGGGTAGCCATTTTTTAGGAAATCGACTATTATGTGCGGACGTTATCCTTTTTTCTAAAAGAAAAACTTCACTGAAATGTTAATATAAAACGCATTAAGTCGTGTCTTACTATTAATAAACAAATCTAGAACTTACAAAAGATCTTTTCAGGATCTATTCCTTGCTTTTCTGCAATCCTATTGCAAATATAAACTTCGTTCTGTGTCACCTGAATAGCAATCCTTTTGAACACTCCCACTTTATCCTTTGACCATCCATTCTTAGAGTATACAATATGGATAGATATAATCGTTTATAAAAGTATGTAAATAATTAAGAATTTCATTTTGACCATAATTTCTCTCATTCATCTTTTTATAGAAATTCCTATAAGTTCCATATTACGCTTTTGCACAAAATCCGCGTATAGACACAAAATTTCAATTAATATGTTTCGTAAGCGCCTTATTGTACAAATTTATTTTAATATATATTTGATTTTTTTTCTTTTTTATTAATCAATAAAGTTTTTGGTTTGTGTTTTTCCTTTTTTTTCACTCAAAATTCGATAAAATATTTGGACTTACGTGTAATGAAGAAATATTGCAACATTGCACAATTTCACTGGAGATGAAAAAGTTATTACGAATAAGAATATATAACTTCAACTATTGATACAGTTTAATAACAGACAACAGAAAATGTAACAGAAATTCTAAGGTGAATAGGAATATCGAAAGGCACTTTTTAGAAATTGAATTATTCAATGTCTGTAGGGATCAAGTATAATGTCTGTAGGGATCAAGTATAATGTCTGTTGGGATCAAGTGTAATGTCTGTTGGGATCAAGTGTAATGTCTGTAGGGATCAAATATAAAATTTGACATTTTTTTAAAAAGAGTGATATTTGTCTTCCGATAAAGCAATGAAAGCTGGAAAATTTTGTTACAAATGAAAACAAAAAAGATTTCGAGCATAACGGATGTAGTTTCATCAATAAATGTTGAGAACACTGTGGACAGAGCATGCAGCGAATGAGGAAGTTCAAAGGAGAAATCGAACTACAAAGAAATTGCTCATATCAATCAGAAAGAGACAGCTAACATTTTTGGAAAACGTGAGGAAAGAATTCTTGGAGAATTAAATACACACAGGGTAAACTGAAGACAAGAGAAGCCTAGAAAAACAGCATGTAACATACTTGATAAACCTGTGTAAATGAGTAGCGGAACAAATACCAGGAAGAAGTATCATAAACGAGGAAATATTATAACGAAAAATAGAAAGATGCGGTGGGTCATGATCGCGCACATTCTGAATATCTTGAGCGATAGTTAATCATTACTTCTGCAGTGATTGTTATTTTCATATGTGCTTCGTACTTGTAGCTTTTGAGAGTTCGATTCTCATTGAATACTCCAGAGTTGTATATGACTAAGTAAGTACCTATCCATATCGATCAGATTTTCCACTTAAATGCATATTCATGTTTTTGTTCATTCTATTCACATATAAATAAAAAAAATGTTGTCTTTCTTTTGAGGCTATGTCGAGAAACGCCAATTCCCAGCCTCTCAATGAGTGAATCGCTGCCTAAAAACAATCACAAAAACAAGTTTTATCTACTGACACAAGATCCCTCCTCTAACCAAAGGAAAGGTTAAAATACACTATGGTTTAATTATTTGAACATGTTTACTCTTCAGTAAGTCGGTTGATGCATTCTTCAGCCTTTCTCAGGTGCACATTGCATCTAATAATCCTTAAGTATAAAAAATATCTTTCCACTTTCTCAAGTATCACAAGTTAAGGTTTTAGTAAAAAAAAAAAACAAAAAAAAACGAAGACTTCTAACAATAATTCATGCAAAAATAACTTCATTTAACTATTTCAAGCGGTACAACACGTTTAGTTGACTGGTACAAAAGACACAACACAAAGGAAAATCATGTATATCAATGGTCCTAACTTTTTACTTCATGCTCCCAATCAAATCGAGAGTTTAAAAAATTTAATGCCTTCACATACTATAAAGAATTTTTGCAATTATATATGTAATGTAGCAAGAAGTACCATTTCTTACGCTTTCGCATGTGTATAGTTAAATTTTTACCCATCAACCAAATATTGCATTTTGGTAAATTCCTCCCTTATTATAACAAAACAAATTTACTGTTAAAAAAGTAAAATAATACATTGTAAAATTCAGCAATATACTAAAATTAATTTTAAACAAAAGAAAAAAAATTAAGTCAACTTGAAATAATTGCAACGAAAAGAGTTTTTTTAATGAAAAAATTAAATATGACATTCAATAATGATATCACATGGAATTTACCCCACCCCCACAAAACAAATTCAAATTTGGTAACCATGTAAATATATGATGCTTACTACAAAGCATCTTGCTTTTAGGTTCTGATTAACTAAGTTTTAGTTTTAAGTCTTGTGTTTTGTTATATCAAGTCAGTTTCTTGTTTTTCTTTCTTCGTAAATCGCTGACAAAGCAGAAACGAGATTCTAATAAATATGAAAATGGGAATGGTAACAGAAATCCTTTTGTCAAACTCGTTGAAATCAAAAATCTGGTATTTGATTTCTCTCTCATCCCAAAACCACAGTTTCGTTCCTTTTATATCACTAGTGACTCATTCTGTATTCTAACAAGTTTTCTTCTTGAAACTTACTGTCGACTTCAATTAGATCCGCAAGGAATGGCTGAGTAAACTAGAGTGAAAAAATAGCATTTCTTTCAAATAAAATATTATTTAACTTATGGACTAAATGATCCGTAATGGTAAGTGTAACTGTATCTGATCTCACACTTATTAGGCTGAGAGAATTGAGTAAAACTCTTGAAATGCTATAAAATAAAAAAAAATCTTGATATTTGAATCAAGAGGAAAATTTTCTTCTTGAAGTTGATTATTTAATATAATGATTAGTTTCAAAACAAATGGCTAACTCACCAATGCTTTGCCATTAAATTTAGGTCTGTCGTTTAAAAATACTCTTTCTGGGGTAGTTACCTTTTGACAGCCATCTTACTTTAGTCTAAAATAATAATTTTACATGCTTTTTCATCTTCACAGATCTGTTAAAATATACTCATATTTTGCATTAACACTCATAGTGTTGATAATTTTTATTATTATTTTATTATTGCTTTCAATATGTTGTTTAAACTGATAAAATGTGTTTCGGCATTTAAATTTTCTCGGTGAATAACAGTGCACAAGCAACAGTTAAGAATTGTCATCCTTGATTAATTTTAAAGTGGTTTTTCTTCCCAGTATTTGCAAAAGCACCACATGATACGATATTTTCCATTGGTATTTCATTTTCATCCAAAGAATTTTGAATCATATATATATATATATATATATATAGGGGTAATGGTGCTTTCAAATGATTTACAGAATAGCATCTTTCCAGAAAACTCTTCATTATCAATATATTCTTTAATCAATTCACCCCAAAGAAGATAATAAACGTACTAAGACGCAAGGGGTTACTGAATGTGAGAAAATATAAGAAAGAAAACACTATTACGGAGAGATAACAATAAAAGAACAGAAATTAAAAAGACAAATGACAACGATTGACATTGCATTTAAACTTTCGGTGATCAAAGATGACGGAAGAGAGTTGGAGAAGCGAGAAGTGCGTAGAAGAAAATGTTAGCATAGAACTTACGGTTACATCTAGTCCTTTTAACTGTAAGGTGATGATGATAATATATCTATACTATTGCATATGATAGATAGATAGATAGATAGATAGATAGATAGATAGATAGATAGATAGATAATATGCTAATAAAAGGGTTTCGTTGTCTCTTACAGTAAATTCAGTCACTTACATTTCCTTTAATTCGCTATTCTTCAACTTTTCCATTCTTCTCGTTTATTCTGCTGCAAATTGTTTCGCGGTTGGATGGTACTGATATTTCTATAATTTTTCCCAGAACTGTTTGAAGAAAAATTGAAATAACTGACCCAATTAAATCCTCCCCCCATAGCAAGATTATTCCCTATGTGTTAAAGAAATCTTTACAACTATATGAAACATAAGTTTTGGCTATATGTAAAGAAATTTCGTAACGAACCTCAAGAGTGGAGTATTATTGACGTGCATTTCATCTATAAAACAATAAATTGATTGATCTATTTTTAAATTTCATCATCAATGATTCAAAATATTCCAATTTGGCAAAAATTATGTTTCGCTTTCAACTGTTCCTTGAAGAGATTACGTTTTATTGATACATTGGTCAAACGTTGCTGGCATTATAGACAGAAACGTTAACCTTTCAACCTTTGTTTTGACACTACTGCTTTTAGCTGTATAAATAAATATCTGTTAAAGAAAAGATTAGTAAAAGTGGTAAAGTGAATAAAAGCTAACTTAATGCTAATACCCAATTTCTACAATACCAGTTTCTTTTAAAATATCCTACGCTATTTTAATAAATGAAGGATTCCTGGCAGCTGTCACAACAGACGTGAAATATTTGACTGTATTCGGAAAATTCTTAGTATACTGGTCACCAAACATTTCCACTGATAGATATGAACTCACCCACGAAAATGTAAACAAAAGAGCATAGCATGATGAAAAAGACGCCGAACTTGACGAAAACAAAATTTTATCGTCTAATGTTCATATTATTATTAAAGAGGAAAGATCAAAGTATTTTGGGGGTATTTTTTTACATTTTTTAATCGTTCCTAGCACGTCTGAAATTTTCGTTAAAAATATTGTTTTGTTTTTTTTGGTCAAAAAAAAGGGCAGATACTCATTTTCAATCATTTTTTTCGATTTGATAAAAAAGATTAAAATCTTACTTTGATATTCTTTTAAAAGTCAATTATCATTTTTTCAAAACTGATTTTAATAAAAACAGATATTATACTGTTTATTTAAAATATTTTGAACCAAGCTTAACTTAGCTTCTGCGCCGAAAAAATGTAATTTGAAAATAAAACAAAGCAGGTCATAACCTTTCGCGTCGCTTGACGATTGACGAAAGGCACATTCATGACGTTTAGATAAGTTACGGGAGGAGAATTCTTTCTACGGATGGAAGGAAGTGAAATTATTTAAGTGAACAAATTATTTACCTTGTTACTTTTAAGGAAAACTTTCAGCGCTCTAATTTTTTTTTTTTTTTTTTTTTTGTACTTAGCTTTCATTTTTACGTTTACGATGCTTTATGGAAAATATAAAGAAATTAAAAAATAAGACTGTTAATAGTGAGATTAAATTTCATAAGAAAAAGGTATCTAATTAATTTAGGTACCTTTCTTATGAAATTTTATCAGAAGTGTACATAAAATACTATAATTTTATGTACATTTATTACATTTTACTGTGTTATTTGTATTTCCATTCATTTTATTATTAATTTTGATATTTCATTTATGGAAAAATGTCATAACTGAGATTAATATAAAAATAAGATCATATAAATTAAAGTTTAGCAGTAGTTAAATTTCATAAGATGATACTGTTACTTGTAGGTACCCTTCTCAGTTGAAATTGAAAACTCAAATTAACTTCTCCATACGTGTTTCGCAAAAGTAAAGGGCTTAACAGCGGAGAACAATGCTGAACTCAAATAATGCAACTAAATTGTATTCTGGTTGGTCTTCCGTACTTGATAATTACTGTCCGACTATAAAATCAAAAATTACATTTCTTAATTACCATGGCTAATCTGATTGGTCCAAATTATACAATTTTCAAAGCGCTAGACAATGACAATCTCACACGGACATTTTGAAAGGTTGATGTTGCTTTTAACTAATGTTAAAATATTTTTTAAAATTCAATTTAAACATTTTTTAAAATCTTTTTTAAAATTAAAGAAATAAGAAATAATTGTATTAAAAATTCAATTTTCATTGAAAAATTTTTTGCTTTCAGAAAATATTGTCCATATTCATAAAAACAAATTAAAACAAATAAAAGCATTTGAAACTAAATAATATATTTGTTTTATTGAGTTTTTTGTATGTTACAATTCACAGCTGATTTTCAGGTACGTTTGGCCAAAAAAAAAAAAAAAAAACATGATTTGCATTCTTCAAAGCCTTGTGCTTTTTTTTAACTATTGTAATCACTAAAACCGATGGTCTTGAATTTCTAGAGTTTTTTCATAAAATTAGTTATGGGGTGTTAATAAATATAAAAAAAAATATTTCTGCCATGACTTTAATAAACAAAAAAATATTTATAATAATTTCGATCATCTGTGAATAGTTTCTGAAAGTTTCATTAACATCTGACAATTATTTTATTTTTGCAAGATTTTCCAAATTAATGTGTGTAAATACAAAAAATTGCGCTAAAATTATCTATGTTATTTACTACCCTTGTTGCGACAAAGAGAAACAAGGTTTTTTAAATCAAAATTTAGAATATTCTAAAAAGATGGAAAAATTTTTTAAAATAATTTTAAAAAAATTTAGTCTATCCTCTTCATAAAAACATAAGCATTTTGACGATAAAATTTTGTTTTCATAAACCTTGGCGTCTTTTTCATCAGACTATGCTCTATGTTTTAGCGATTCCGTGGAGTGACTTAGGTTTTCCATGCATTAGACCTTCACACCGGGTTTGAAATGTGAAATCTTAAAGAAGTCGATATTTATTTACTCATATCCTCCTGGCATCAGTACAAACTGACGCCTTTTTTTTTCGTAACAGGGCTGCCACTAAAATATATTCCTAATATATACTTTTGTCTCCACTCCCTGAAAAGCGGCAGCGAACGCCCATTGTTACTAACCTTTACCACAAGTAGTTCTAGACTGAAGATCAAAAGATAAGGCAAAGAAGGTCGTTACTTTCATGAATATTGATAAACTGAAGAAGACTCATACTATGAAAACAGTGATATACACATTTCGAGTTCGAAATCAGTCGAATCCATTGCATTCACTTATATGCTAATACCCTTGGGAAAGGTATGAATCTTCTTTTTCTCCCCCCAGATATGGGTAAATAGCAGGACAGACAAGGTTCTCTTTCCTTGGATGGCAACTGGTCTACCGCAGAAAGAAATGGCAACCTACTACAGGAAAAAGATCTACCTCGTCAGTCATGTATCGAAAGATACATGATCGCCTAAGCATGTATCAAGCATATCACATAACTGACTGACATACACATTTTATGTACCGTATATACTTGTGTATAAGCCAACTTAATATACAGTGCAACATCTGAATTTATTTTGCATGAATGTGAACCCCTCTCGAAAAAATTTACCTCTATATAGTGGAAACAGTCACCGAAAATGCAGGATTTGTAACCTCTTAAAAAAAAATATCAGTGTAGAGAGCAACCCCATGTTTTTCTATAAAAAACTAATCATAAAAACTCGCACTAAACTCGAACATATATGCTACTTACATTTAGCAAGAATACTAAGATAATGATTATGGTGATTTTCTAAGATTAGCCTAAATGTGGCACAAGGCTGAAAGTATTGTGCAATCCAAGAAGATCGAACAAATTATTCAGTCGTAATTGATTTAACGATACAAGATTGCTAACCATTATACCAGGTCGAAGTGCCCCTAAGATAATGGTTATGATGAGTGTACAATTTGTAAATTCAACATTATATGAACTAAAAAAGTTTTTAGAATTAATTGAGCCTTAACAAATTGTTCTTAACTGCGGAACGTTTTTCGTTCTTCTCACCAAAATATTTAAATTGCACCCATGTGCCATATGCATCCCACGCTCGGAATCACTGTAATATGATTAAACCATTCTGCTTTGCCTATTTCTTGGGTCATTTTCAGATAAAATATAGATCCCGCGGTCCTCTCCGAAGTATACGAAAATAATAGAAAGTTGAAAATATTTCATGTTTGAAACTACCTTCTTCTTTAACTTTCAAAACACGATACTTAAATGTTTTTCACTGCACCATAAAAAATTTTCATTATATGGTCAGTTGGGATCGCATAGGTTGAAAGGAAACACTTCTTAACTAAACAAAAGCAATCTATTTTGTCTTACCACGTTCCCGCAATCCATTTCTCTTACCACGTTCCCACGTTTTTATCTGAAATTTTCACTATAATGTACAATCTACTTGATCAATACTCACAAGTACAATGACAAAAGATGAGATTATGTTGGGAAATGAATATTTGTCGTGTATATTAAATGCTCTTTTTCCCACAATTATTAAGCTACAGACATATTGATGTACTTACGTATATATTATAAAATTGAGTCATAAGTAATTTCCATGGTGGGGGGTGGGGGACACCAATTGTAATGAAGAATGTATCATCCTAAATCACCTTTCCTTAAATATATCATAATAGGTGATGACAAATGAGTTAAATACGACAATGTTCAACGCAAAATGTAGCTGATTGACAAGAATAGATCTCCATAAGCAGTCCCAATACCTGACCCCATGAAAGAAAGATAATCTTGTGCATGTGGTGGGATCGTCGGAATATTATTCATTTAAAGTTCTTAAAACGCAATGAAACGCTAAATGCACATTTATGCGTTCAGCAGCGGCAACGTACCCATACAAGTTTGGTCGAAAAACGCTTTACTCTCGTCTACAGGAAAAATGTTGTTCTTCATGACAGCGCAAGGTTGCGTACACCAAGAATAACACAGAAAAAATGAACTCAGTTGTTAAGTTCTAGCCCACCGGGTATATTAACCTGATCTTGCATTAATCGATTGCAGCCTTTTCAATCGCTGCAAGACACTTTAATGGGAAAAACTTTCTTTAATGAAAACCAGATTCAAGAGCTTAAAACCTGCATAATTTTACTCAAACCTTATCGAAGTATTGCCCGATAATTGATGACAAGCGATTGCAAATAATGGTGAATATAGAATTTAATAAAATGTAGTTGTACTTTGCTTATTAAAAAAAACGGAAATTATGACTCAGCCTAATAATTTCATCGATAAAGATATAAGCTAACATTTATTTAAACTTTTTTTTTTATCGAGAGGCATTTATGCAGCTTGTTCCATGTGCTGTGTTCTTTCAGGGTGTGGACGATCATGTCTCTTTGCAATGTACTGTCCTTTTTAGCGCTTAGTAAAGTTTTCCTTTTTGCTGTTCTGCCAATCATTTACACAAGTTCGTTCGGTAGGTTATTCGATGCTTCCTCCTGGCTTTCTTTCTTGCAATATGTCCTGTGAGTGTCAAATTTTCTTAGCTGTCTTTCTTCATTATGTACCCTAGAAATTTTAACTGTCTCTAATTTTAAGTATAAGTGTCATTTTTGTTTCCATTTTCCTTAATACTTCCACGTTACACACATGTCCAGTCCATGGTATTCTTAGAATTCTTCTGTAGGATTCATCAAGTTTTAATCTTTTAATGACAAGAATCATTAGAGTAATTAAATGTGCAGCATGTGATTTACACCAGGAAATACCAGATGGAATACAGTTTAATGCCAATAATGGACCTTTCTTCTTGGAGAAGTTGATCTGGATTGACCCCAATATATACTGGGCTCATCCTAGGAGATACCAAAATAGACCTTGCACTCATGAGAACACCAGAGAAGCCAAGGGCATCAGAAGGCTGAGCTGTAAGATAACTTCCTAGCTACTAAGTGCAGATTCGCGCCTCACGGTATATCTGTGGCTTTCTCCAACACAAACAGATAGTTGGCCAATCTGCGTTTGGGGTGTGCACACGTGGGACAACTGAATGACAGGAAGATATACAAGCTCCAGAGTCTCTCACATCTTGACGAAAAAGATCTACGTTTGGAAAAAACCATCAACGCCACACACCCACTCGCCGTCGCTGTAGGAAGGGGAATAAACGATGGTTTTACGTATGTGAGATTTAGTCTCGTGTTATTAAGTTGTCAATGATAACATTACAAAAGGATATTGTATTACTCGTTACTCGATAATATAACACGTTACAACATCTTATATTCATAGTATCAAACGTTACATATTTATAAGTACGTAAAAGAAACACGGCATTATTAGCATCAGAAGAAGGCAGAGTATATTTTTGTTAGACTTTGTCATTCTTCGCACGATGCGATTTTATAGGGAACACATTAAAAGACAAACTCATTGTCAGCAGTATCCAAGATTAACACGTAAACCACTGCACAGAAAAAGGTAAATATTTTGTTTGTCGAGCCATAACTGGTTCATTAAATCCAAACAAACTACAATACATACTGAAACGCGTGCTTTCGAGCAAATAGACATACAATAAAAAATAATGATTTTGCATCCTTTTCCCCAGACAACACCATATTGAACGAAAATTGTTACATCTTGATATCTACGGTAAAGATAGATTTTTTTACTGAAAAGCAACGCGAAAAAAAATGACCGCATCTTATAAATAACTTCGCTAGCTACGTTACTTCTGCTATATCTTCAACATTGGAAATTTAATTAATATTGCAGATGTTACCTGCACGTGATTTTCAAGCTTATATCAGAATCGTACGATTATACGAGTTACTGTCATTTTTGCAGTGAAAAGGGTTTTTGCAAATACTCTCCTTATTCCAATTTAAAAAAAAAATGAAGCAAATATGAAGATTTCGATTCCTGTGCACCAAGGATCAGTAATTGGACAATTCAGATCCAAGATAACCACCCTTCCAATCTACAACTCGCCATTGCAAAAAGACTATTCCCTGGGGCCTAACGTCCGTGGCGAATAAAAGGCAAGATGGAGAAGGGATATTTTCTTTTTTTTAATTTCTCTCTATTTATGAAGCAATGTGTTATGGCGAATGGTGACAACAATATCAACGACCACACGAATAATAATAAATGAAATAAAATAAACGATACCTTGTGTTACATTTAACTAAAAACTGTTTAAATATCAGAATTTATTTTGATTACGATACTTTCTATAATTTAAAAGCAAAACGCTAAGAATCACATTTATTTTGTGCGCTAATTTATTCAACAGCCATTGAGAATTCAAATAGCTAAAATGAAAAATATAAACAAGATTGCCTATGTGATGAAGCAAATGAATACCAACTCCAAAAAGTGTATTTCATAGGGAAATGTAGTAAGAAAAAAAATGTAGAAAAATATGAGGACTTCCCTCTCACACAAATGTAAGTTGCGGGTCGAGGGGAAATGAAAGTTAGTGGGAGGATACAAAAGGAGTATTGAAATGGGTGACGTCAACTGACGGCATCGTCGCCATTTTGATGCTGTTTTTATTACCAGCCTCTTAAGAAAAAATTTATTACAACATCGGAGACGTCACACGTGTGCTACCTGGGAGTAGTACTCAATTTAAGAAACCTTCATTTAGAATCCCGATAGGTTTTTTTTTAATCCACCTACGTATTGTTAGTATTATTGGTTTCGATAAACGAGAACAGCAAACTTTTAGTCAGCCCTCAGCTAAGGAAGTCGTTATTTCCTTATATATGTTTACTATTATTGCAGTCGTAAAGTAACGCTCTTATCAATAGTCAAGTTTGGCTTTTTGCCAATCTGCAGCGGAACATATTGAGTGAGCATAATAATTATAGTTCTGTGAAGAAAAGTGATTGACTACTTATATTTGTAATCGTGTCCATATTTTTACTAATAAAATTATTCATTAATAAAAAATATAGGTACCATGTTTTTAAAAAGTCTGATTGAAAGAAGAGTTGTATTGTTGACCTCTGTCGTGGAAAACTTTGGTGCTACTGTACCGAAGTAAACCAACACGTGCATGTCAAATTTTAGTGAAAACGTTTTTTCCTCACCTTTCTCAATGACAGCTGGGAAAGGTGAAAAATTTTAAATTGGACATTTCGACGTAGTGTCATGGTAAGCAAGTTTATCTCGCTAGATCACCTAGAAATTCCTAGAGGAATTCGATCATACTCACGGCCTTGTGCAACATCTAAGCTACGCTTAGTAAATCACTATTTATAGGTACTTTGACGTGGTGTAATGGTTAGCAAGCATATCTCGCTAGATCAATTACGACTGAGTAGTAGGTTCGATCCTTACTGGCTGCTTTCATACTTTCAGCAATGTGTCACATCTAAGCTACGCTTAATAACTTGCCATATCTCTCTAGACCAATTATTATTGAGTAGCGAGTTCGATCCTCACTGGGTGCTCCATCCTTGTGGCACATCATCATCATTTAAGCTACGCTTAGTAAATCGCTACTAAGCGTCACATGGCCCAAGTATAGAGCATCCAGTGGAGATAGAACTCACTACTCAGTCGTAATGGATCTAGCGAGACAACATTGCTATTACTCCGCGGTGGAGTACCATTAAAAATTATATATATATATATATATATATATATATATATATATATATATATATATATACTCGTTTCGAAAAACCCTCGAGGGAAAAAAAAAAAAGGTTTTAAAAAAAAAGAAAGAGCTACAAACATGAACTTCTGTCGACAAAAAATCGCACAGATGCAGGTCTGAAGCCTAAAGAAAAAAACCCCGATACGAGTAAACAACTAACCAACAAAAGCGCTCAATACAACCGTAGATTAGACTTAGATACACCTAGTGAGCCAGACAAACCTACCTGACGATCCGTTTAGGTGAAACCTAGGTAGGTTTGTCTGGCTCACTAGGTGTATCTATATATATATATATATATATAAAGCTTGGACTAGTTAGTACTTCGTACAGAAATCGTTGTATTATGGTGACTGCAGTAAGAATGTGTTGTTCTGGTGTAAGTAAAATTATAGTATGTGTGGATTCGTAATTGTGTCTAGCTAAGTGTAGGGCAGAAGAAAACCACCCATCCTATGTTGGTCTTCTTGTGCCACATTTTCTATAAAAACAGAAATAAATATTGTAGCACGAAATCTCTCACCTTCTCGTGAGTGAGATTTGAGCAAGACTTCCTAAAATCGAAAAGCTCTAAACTTTATTGCTCTGCAATTTTCAATTTTTTTTTTTTTTACAACAGTCAGAACTTCAACAGTCTGGTCCGTCAAACCCTCTAAAATATCTATACATTGACCGATCAAAATCAAATTTTGGAGAGAAGTACAAACAGGTAAGGGGGTACAGTTGGTTTTACTAGGGTGCGTAGCTTAGTACAATAGATTTACATTAATTGGGGGTGGAATTAAAAGTTTTATTATTTAGTATACAAAATACTCCTATTTTTAAAACAATTTAATGATTAAAATAACAAATCCTTATTCAATAAATATATTGTTTTTTATTGTTTTTTGTTTTTTTTGTTTGTTTTTGCATATCTTTTAAGATTTCATCGACTGGTTTGCGAAATTGAACAAAACGTAGATTTTGTAAATCTCGACAAAATGTTAGCGATAGATTCAATACAACATATTGTCAGGATTTCAATACGCGTCAGTGTTGTAAAAAAATCCCGTTTATTAAAATGGTAACATTACTAAATTTATCCACTTCACATCCAGTGCCGGATAAACCAAGCTGCAAATGCTATGGACACCGCCTTTCCGAGGACCTTATATTAAACATTTTCAATGTGTTAAAATCACATATTACAATCTGGCAATGTTTACAAATCGGAGGAGCTGCATCTTTAATTATTTATCATTTCAGGTAACCTTATATCGAAGCGGTTAAATCTGCTTAAACATCTCGATAGAATCATTTACCTCATTTTTCTGGGTTTGTTTATCATGTTGACAGAAGTTACCTGTTTTATAAGCTGTATCACTTTGCTAAATATATAAATTATGATTTTAATTAATATTCGCATACTTTTAAATTTAGGTTCTGTTTCTGACATATGCTACAAGCCTCACATTTGCTTAATCCAGTGTTGGTCACATATGACATTTACTTGATAATCTCTCTATGACAGAAAACTCGGAATGATGCTCACTGGAGAAACGTATACATGGCAGCTTTCTTCTTTATTTCATTTTTTTTTTTCCATAGTCAGTTTTCAATACGATCAAAATATTCGTATTAATTTTTATTGTTTACTTCTTATAAACAAGTATTTTTTTCTTCTTCTCTGTATAAAAACCAGAGTAAGAACAAAATTATAAACTCAGGCTTCATTTAAACCTTGATAACTTCCTCTTGACAAACGAAGAACACTTGTTGGCCATTTCCTCTTAGAGAGACTTTCAACCTACTTCGTTAAATGAAAGCAAACATTTTTCTTTGCTTATTTCAGGAAAAAATATTTAAAAAAAGAAATTACCTATAATTCTGAAAGTGTTTACCTTACTTGATACTAACCCCAGCGAATACATAACTAAATGAAATATATTTTAATACCTCTTCCTTTTATGACTATGGCAAAAACTGATGGTTATGGTTCGTCATCGCCAATTTCTTTAGCCTGATAAATTATGAAAATTAGCAATTACATCGTTTGTGAGCCTAGTTCAAAATAACTACCGCATACAAGTAAAATTTGTCTTATAAAATGCACTTACCTAAACAGAAATAACCAGTGTAATGAGTCTTGAAACTGTAGGATCGCTTTCGAAATGATAACCTTACTAAACAGGACTAAAACAATTCCTGCGTTTTAACGTCCTTAACTGATCCTTGTACGACAATTTTGGAACGGTCATCTAGCGGGTTTTATAGTATTTTTTCTTTTCAGTTTTATTTCCTAACGTTGTCGTGCAACTATTTTTTCCGACATTGAGTTAGCGTTCATTACTCTGTTTTTAAATGTTACAGTTTTCTAATAGGGGAAAAACTCGACATAAGTTTCAAAGCGTACTCGTCTCTTCTAGTCTGATGGTATGGTGAAGTGGGGTAGACGAAATCTGGATAAATCTTATAACTTTCATCTTCCACCCTTCACCTCTTTTTGTTCTACAATCTAACAAGAACAAAATGCAACTTCACTTTCTCATGAGAAAAAAACAGGAATGGAATGCCATTCAGAATTTGCTAATATAACACAAATACACGAGTTTAAATTATTCCAGCTAACGAATGTTCTTAATCCACCGTCTTAACAAAATTACTGTTAGTTTAATTTTGACTCTGTATTTATTTACAACTTAGTTTTTATCAGATTTTATTTAGTCTATCAAACAGCAGTGAGTAAACAGTACAGAATCACAAAAAAGAATCTCTCAGTGAGATACGAACATTTTTGTCTTTCAGAGAGAGAGACTTCAACGGAAAAAATGATTGTTATCGAGCTCGTCTGATTAACCATTACTAATAAGTAGTGAGTTCGATCCTTTAATAGCTGTTCCGTAATTTTGGTCTTGTGCCCAAACTAAGCTTAAACTTAGTAAATAATAGTTATCCTGGTTCTGATGCATTCAAATATTAAGGCACACGGACTGTTTCCGAAAACTCTAACGTCAGGCCCTGAAATGTTTACGTCACTGATAAACATTTATTAAACATGATAGAAATCTCAGTTTCGTCTCTACAATCTTGTTCTGGTATTTTCTATGTATTTATGACCATTTGTTTTAATACTATTCAAGCTTGAAAATTTATAATAAAAACAATTTTAATCTTTGACCTAAACTAACAATTTGCATGAACTTTGGAATTACATTGAAGTTTCTTAAATTACACGGCTAAAAACGTGTATGGTGATACCGCTTTCTCATCACGTTTGTTTGTGGTTTGGTTATTATGAAGATTGAAAACCGTAAGTGTTTTGGGTTTTTTTTTTTTTTTAAACAAATTAACATGAACGAAAATCTAGTGTTTACACCAAAAACAACTCTGAAAATGTACAGACGACTAATTTGCAACTTATGTTTATTTTGTGAACGCGGTAATAAGCTATAAAACACATTCCTCTTTCTCTGGCCATATTTTTTTTTCTTTTTCTTAAAATTTAAAATATACCAGAGTTATCTCTTCGGAGAGCAATAACATTTGAGAATTGATTGCTTAAGTCAGTCCAGTAACATGGCTTCCTTTATTTTTCTTTTTATATTACTGACTCAGAAATTTCTAATTCTTTTTTTTTTCTTTTTAATTTAATATTTAGACTAAACAATACTTAAAACTATTCACAATGACTTCCTTTGGTAGTTGATTCAAAGTTGTCTTTTTTTTAAACTTAATCTCTCCATTACAATGTGTACCCCCTCTGGGAAGTGCCAAATACGTGGAAAATAAATTAATAACTTTAATTTTCATCTTCAAATTTCGTTAATTCGTTCTAAATCATTTAATTTTGTCTTATAAATTTAATTTTCTCTTAGGCTATTATTCTATCGCAGATGTCTTTTAGATCTAATTGTTTTACACTTTATTCGTGTGTGCTCCTCTTACCAGGAAGTCCGATAAAGATTAGCTGGGTTGTGAGGTACTTATCTCTGTAAGAAGTCATAATTTTTACAAATATAACTTGCCCTTTATGTACAGGCATTTTCAAAACATAACTTTAAATAAAACTTCGGAAGCCAAAGAGATGTCTTTCTAGCTCGAAGGCATTTTGATCAGCTTCAAACTGAAAAGCTAAATGCTGTTCTAAATTCGTGTCTGCATTCATTTAAACACCGAATTATACTCGCAAATGATAACATGAGTTTCGAAAAAGCTGAATGTACAAACTCAAGGATTTTTTTTTATGAATTAGTCATCTGTTCTTCATAAAATGAATAGTTAAATTTAGTATAAACTTGTAGCTTGAATCTGTTAAATATTAAAAATGAAGTGTTTAAACTTATTAATGCAATCTATTGGAATCTATTGCCAATAGATTGAAACAATTTAGTCAAACTTATCTTGACTAGACAGTTAAACCAATCTTGAACTTTCCGTGATAAAATTTATATTTTAGTTTATTTTAAAACATTTTAGTGATTTAGTAAAATTAATATACACCCTTTTTACATTTTTTTTAAGTAACGTATTAGACAAATTCAAGTATTGATTTTTTTTTTCCCAATCGTATCCTCCTTTTACAATTTATCTGGATTGGATTGTCTAGTGAGTATTGTTTACTTTGTGAAATTTCAATTGAACGTTTATGTAGAGGGAAAAATTTACTCGTCCTAAGAAGCAATAGTAAATTTCACAATGATTCTCGATCGAGCTTATAAAATTATTTCCACTAAAATCGATTAAAATCTTTCTATTAAAATTAGAAGTATGATTTTAGTCTGCATAACAATTTTGAATTCTGAATCCAATCCCTGATATGTAAAGTGTGTGTGTTTTTTTTCTTCCCCTTTTTTAATGAATATTTTCTTTCACTTTCTCATACCATTATGGAAGCTACTTTGTCAGACGACATTTTTTCAGTTACTTTACGGACGTTTTCGTATCACACAGGAAAAATAATATTAGTAAAGGTCGATAGCCATAGTTAACTCCAATATTGACCAATTTAAATTTCGAAATTTGAAGGTTCAATAATTACAATTATCCTAGAATCTAATGCCATTTTTGGTGCGTACTTTTGTTTAAAGTATCTTATAACCAAGAAATTTATCTTTTCGGACTAGTCTTTATCTTGATATTGTCATCTTCTAAGCTTATTTTGACACAAAGCCACAAGTATAAGGTATTCGGTGAGAATCGAACTCGCTACTCAGTAGTAATGGTCAACCAAATGAGCTCATTAACCATTACCCCATTCTGAGTCGCCACCTTACCTTGGTTGTTATAATTGTACCATGCTGTATTTTGTAACCATTTAGGAACCACAGTTAGAATGCTTCATTCAGTCTACTAGGAAATATTTTCATTCCTCTGTTCGTGTTTGCAAATAATTCGTTTTTGTAATGTTGCTTTTGCCCCAGCCTCACATTTTTTTTTCCTTGTGAACAACTGCATAACAAAGAGATCGAACTCCTTATCACCAGATAACTCTATACGCGATACTCCTTCTTCCCCCACCACTACGGGTGGTTGTAACATCTGTTCTTTCCTAATAACATTTTCCTATATGGTGTTCTGGTCTCGGCTTCGCTTGCTGGAGAGGTTAGTAAAGCCAGGCATGTGCGCTGATTCTTTCAATTGCGTTATTTTCTATTGTTGTTTTCCGTTATTTTGTCTTTATTTCCAAGGTGGGTTTTGTGTCTCCTTTCCCTCTACAAACGATCAGCTATGTTTGATTTTATAGTTTTGCAGTTCTTGGACCCTAGGTCATATCTTCTCTCTAACGCGGTATCTTCCAAATGGAGAAACTGCTTTTGAATGCCGTCTTGGTGTTGCATAGACAGTAATTCCTCTAAATTCTTTACGACACGCCTTTGACGTGATAGTCTTTTTTATATGACAATAGCATTCCACTTATATCTCTGCTAGTGGAAGATATGCCCACAGTGAAGTTGTTACTTTAAATGTTTATTATTTATCTTGGTCATTTCCTGTTGGTACGTTCTGATTGTTTTAGTCATTATTATAGGTAACGTACGACCTCTTGCTGTATAGATAGTGGAAATCGAAATTTAGATATTTTACAATTTATATTTGCTTACAATATACGGACATGTTCAACATGATTACAATGAGGACAGTGGTATAAATAGGTCGATGTATTAAAATTTATATCTCGAGCAGCCAAAAAATTCAAGCTTTGATGAATATTAAAACAAGATTAACATTAATTTTATTTATGAATATACAGTATTTTCTCAATTTTCACTGCAATCAATACCACAACAAAAATGGGTAGTACATTTAACTAGAAGAAAATAATGATATAATAAAGCTTGTTAACTTTACACACTACAAAAACCAAAGTTTTGAAGGAAACAGCCATCAATACTAGAAGGAACTATAACATCTAGCACGCTCGAGAATTTTAATTTCCCGAAAAACTGTTTTAATAAAATTTTATAAATTTCAGCCGACATTAACGCTAACTGGTTGATAAATGAATGCCGAATGTTTCCTGAAACGCAAATTAATTTTACCATTACCATATAGAGAAAGACTAAGATTATTAATTTTACTTAAATCCGGCTTTGATTGAAAAGTGTATGAATGAGTGCATGCGTACTTTTTTATATGCCTTATTTTTACATTTCTCCTTCTTCTTATTCTTATTATTATTATTATTATACTTGTTTACCTGGGTATTTCAGATTACATTTACAAAAGGTGAATTTAAATGGTTGGTTTGAATATTATGAAATTTGAGTGCAAGAAAGAATTCTGGAGAAATATAACTAATTAATTGTAACTCGTTCTTTTTTTTTTATTTTGCAAAAGTATTAAAGTGTACTTTCTAAATGATCGATCTGACGACCAGATTAGTTTCCTGCTTATTTTTTTTTTTTCTTTCTCCACCTTGTTGATTTTTTTCGATCGTTACAGCGGAGCTTAACTCATCTCCAATGAGCGACTAAATTATAAATACAAGATTTTTCCCCTTCCACTGAAGCAGACATTAAACGCTCGAGAGCGTTTTCGCCTCCTTTATTTTCCTCTTTTTTTTCTTGTTACTGAAACCAAACAGCGTCTCTGACACGTCTTTTCCGTCCTTCCTCACGATACCTGAGTTAGTTAGCACAAGCAAAATTATATTATTGCTAGTAAATAATGAACTGAAGCGAAAAATGCTCTTAAAAGTGGCTTTTCTTTTTCTCATAGAAATTAGTTCCAGAACAGATATATTCTTCATGAGGATAGATTTTACAGTGCCGACATTTTGAATTTTTGAGATCTCTTATAAGTAACGCCTGATTTTTGTATTTTTGTTTTAAATTAAGAAATCTAAATTCCTCAAATGAAACCTAATGTCAGTTTTTACTAATAAACCATTAAAATGTGTGTGAAATTATTTGCGAGTAGGTTCTTATGCCTTAATTAACAAAATTGTTTTCTAACGTTCAGTGGCCCATGTAGATGTCATTATACCAAAATAATTTATACCTGTTATTGATGGAAAAGTACAAGATCACATTCTTTCATACGTTTTCCTTTTCTTTGTTTGCTAATTTTATACAAAATTTCGAAATATGAAAAAAGATACGCATTCTTTAATTCTCCCAAAAAAAATCTCAACTCGTAAAAATTAAACAAATTTGTGAAAGATTATTTACTATTTTTATATTGTGAAAAAAAAATTAAATTCTATGAAGTTTGACTTTGTATACAATTACATTGAAAAATGGCTGACAAATTTGCTTGTAAATTGCAGGACATTTTTATAAAGGTATCAAATTGTCTTAGCAATGTCTCTTTAAATTACTTGAAAGAGGATTTATTTTCAAACTGACCATTTCGCAAAGGAATAAGAAAACATGGCATTTTATCACTCCTTAGAACTACTCCAAGTAAATCTAAGATATGCTACTCAACGCAAAAATATTGAAGAAAGGAAATTCTGACCATTTTTATTTATTTATTTTTTATTCTGGTTTTAAAAAATTCAGACGTTTCTCTCATAAGCACCCGCCCTCGTGATACTTAGTCAAAAAGTGGTAGTGTGTGGCAGTGGTGAGATCTGAGGTGGGGGGGGGGCTATACTTGCCATTCCGAGTTTGAGGAGGGGGGAAAACCCAACAATATGTGAAAAGATGAGGAGGTTGGAAATTTATAGTATCAATTTTAGCTTATGCATTTTCACGATTTTCTTCCGGTCACTTTCTCTTACCCACTCTGTTTATAGCTTGTTTTTATTTCTCTTTGGTAGGTTGCCTTGTATACATAAGCACACGGCCAGCCAATGGAATAAGAAAGACCTACTCACGTGATCTAATTTACAAGCCCTTATAAGCTCTCCGCCCATCTATGCCTTACCAGTTCATTCTTGCTGTTGCTACCAGAATCAATTGTCTAAGAGACAGCGACTGACTACTAATAAGAACGCATTTCATAAAGTGAAAAAAAATTAAAAGTAACATTTTAACCATACAATATGGTGGTTATAAAATGGACATCGGTTCTTCCAATTCTCTTGATCTTTTTACGGACATCAGAATCTATGGTAAGTAAATATTTATCACTAAAAAAAAAAATAACAATTTGAAACAGAACTTTAAGCAATTTCAAATTTTGCATGAGGTTAGTTAGAAACTTCTATGTTTGCATATTTAATAATAATTACTTATGGAAAAATTATTTAATCACAGATCGACACATAACTGAATGTTGTAAACTTTCGCGTATTTATACTTTCTATAACGTTCTAATTAACTCTTGTGAGTAAATCTGAAATTTAAAATAAAATCTTAGATTTTCTAATAAGAAATCTATTTTTACTAGTAAAACAAACATTTTTATCATTGAAATAATTAATATATACTTAATTATTCGCTATCCACAAACATCTCTATAGCCATCTATTTTTTGTGCGACTCTCATACAACAGAAAAGTAAATCTAATAGAAAAGTTCCCACCTCCCACCACCTTTCTCTTTCTCTTAATTGTATTTAATGATATGTAAATACAGTTTTAGAATTCTGTGATCCTTTACGTTTGTATGTTTGATGGGTGTCTATTGTCAATGTCATTGTCTTCCTGTCTGTCTCTTCATTTTGTATGATCGCATTTCGGCAGCTACGTCCAATTTATTTCTTACGAGGCCTTCTATGGTCAGTCGACTCTCCCATCCCACAGTGCAATAATTACCGTCTCAGCTACTTCTTTATCAAGTGAGTACTCATTAGAGGCAGAGTTCCTCCCCCTTGACCCATCTCCAACCGTACTTACGATTTTAATTATGCCTATGTGATTCCAACTAGTGTCAATGTCGCTAAGTATTAACACGGCGCTACATTGATATATAGTGGCTGTTCCGCAATGCCATTCGTAATTCCAATAGCGACAAACCGAAGTTATTGCTAAATTCTTCACACCGTATAGAAGCATCACAATTGCTCGACATATTGTATTGAATTATTGTATTCGATATTAAACGGAATTACTCTAAAATAAATCTATGAAATAATTGAAGAAACACTTGCGTATCTATATTGTATGTTATGTATCTATACTGTGTGTTTTTGTATATTTTCATTGAACGTTTTCCTACAATAAAACACTTATATAAAATAAGTGAAATTTTGTCCAGATTCGAAAGTCCGACCTGAAGACAAGTGACATCTTCTGCACGAGCAGCATCGTAAAATTAATTTGCACACATTAAATTAGGCTGTGATTAAAGTGCCGGTCCATACAGAAATAATCTAGTCATTATAATGGGTAATATTTACTATAATATAATAGTACGATTTAAAATTCACATCTGAATTATTACTTCTAATAATAGTAACAAAATATAGCATCGTTTTTTAGATGTGTGTGCTGACATATAAACAAAACTCAGTCCAATAATCAAACATGTTTTTGTGGAAAAAGTATAAATCCATTGCAGGGTTTAAGTCATTGTAAATCACACAATTTACGAGTGACTTGTATCACTGATTTTTGCACTTTTTTTTTTCAATTTTTACACTACCGTAATACATTTTTAATTTTGTAGCATAATATATTCAATTTATATTTGTTTATTTTGTACATAATTTTAATCAAACCAATGAATTTTTGTGACGCTTATTTACGATTTAGAGGAAATTAGTGTAACAGTTTAAAACTATCAATACAATAATTGCCTTACGCGATTAATGAACCGACAGACATCACACACACCTTAGAGGTCATATTTTTTTCATGATACGATTCAACCTCACTAGTGTTTTCTCATTCGACTACTCAAATCGTATGGGGGCACAGGCAGTCTCCCATTGTCTTGAATGGCTCTAGGTATTGGATTAAGGCTGTCTGTTGGTGAGAGTCCACTCAACACTGCGCCACTATAAACAATCGCGCTGATACCATCAAGTTTCCTAAAATTGACATGTTGGTGGCCGTCCTCGTACACTGTGTGTGTGTGTATATATATATATATATATATATATATATATATATGTGTGTGTGTATATAGAGAGAGAGAGAACTATATATAAAATGTGATACATCAAGAACAATTTTAAGAAAATCTATGGAAAACGTAAAAAAAAAAAAAAGAACGTCGTGTGACGCATTTCGTCCTTTAGGCATTCATCGAACTAAAATGTGATGATGATGCGATTGCATTTGCACATGAAGGAGAGGGGAATTTACTCTCATCTGTATTAATTGCCACAAGGAATACATAGGAGAAACCTCAATGAATTTGAATAAAAGACCATACGAATACAAGAGATATTTTTAGCAAAAAGCTCAGCCGCTCACCATGACGAGTCTGCTCATAATTTTGATTTTTTTTTTTTTTTTTTTTTTTATATATGCTACTTTAATTAAAAGAAAGAGGAATTTACTAAAACAAAAATGTATAGAAAGTGATCATCGTTAGATCATCTACAGTAAATTTATATCCAAGTTCTTAGAACATTTTACTTTTGTAGGCAGATCCTCTATTATCACAATGTGGAATATTTAATAACAAAAGTGATAAAAACAAAGAAAAAGAAACTAAATGAAATCGTCTAAACTATATACACAAAAAAAATTAGAGAGGATGAGTACTCAATATTCGAGATGGTGTTTGTAGATATAGCAATCAACACTGCATGGTGACTTTCACGTGGTCTGAAGATCGCTTGAGGCTGACAATCAGCATACAATGTTGATCTTTATGTTCTCACTGTCGAATATCTCTCTCACACACTCAAACCTGAAATAGATAGTATAGTAATATTGTTGACTAGAACAAGCTTTTTACAGTCACCGCCATTGGCTTTGTATATTCGCCAGCGATGAGCAAGAGCCTATATGTTGCGCTTGGAATGTGGCTTGTCACACGCATTGCTGGTCGCTGCTGCTAAAATGTTTCATTTAACTGTGTTCATTTCCACTATTTGGTTCCCCGTAAACGTCATGAGATGTCAAGGAATACATTTTTCCCCCCGACATGAAAGAAGTCAATGACGCGCCACTTCTTCCTATACACATTATTAATGTCAGACTTCCACTGAGATACTATGTGAAACAAGACAAAAAATCATGGATTACTGGCGGGAAGATTCAATCTTTACTGCTAAACCAACATCCACCTCTAACACCGTAAGTAAACAATAAACATAATAAAATGGGAGGCATTATTTTCGTAGTAACATATTTGCGTGTGTGTATGTAGTACAAAACTACATTGTTTTGTAAATATTAGTCTTACAAAGTCGGATTATACTGATTTTAATTGGTAGTTTTAAATACTTAATACTTAACAGGGCTCGGTGACGCTGGTCTCACTGTTCGACAGTGACATGACTGTACGGTTAACAGCATGAGACTTAAGTAAATATTGATAACATGTGTGCAAGTCAAAGAATGCACTATATAAACATTCCAAGACACAAACAAGAGAAAGAAGAAATATCTAATGAGTACTGAAATTTATCTTGAGGTACACGGTACAAAAGAAAAAAATATGTACATAGCTCTGCAAACATTTCTATTAATAATAATTCAAAATAAGTTAGCAGACGATGTTATTTTACTTATTTGAATAATTTTCTAATGTTTATAATAAAAATGAATTCACCAAGCTTACTATTTTTCCAATTGCTCTACCGTATTTGGATGCACTTGACTAATTAGTAGCAAAAATGTAAAATTGCAGGCGACAACAATATAAGATCGTAAGTAAAGTTGTTGGGCCAAAAATCTGATATAATTCTGTAAAGATGTTGTAAGACTGACATAATAATAGCTGTCTTCCTGTTTTGTTCTCTTGATGTGAGATTAGGAGACAAAGAAAATTTAGCTTTTACGCAAATTTACAAAAGAAAACGAAACTAGAAAAGAATTGTCCATATTTTGGTTTACTATTTTATTTTCTGGAATGGAATATCGACGTCTATTTTTTTTTTTTTTTTTTTATGGTAGACGATATTTAGAATATGTTTCTGTATTATTTTTGACTGGTAAATGCAAGCTAGCATTTAAGGACTGATACTATTTATAGTGGTAAGCAGTGACAAGAGAACTGTTTGCGTCACAGGTAGGAGTACGAATACCAAAGAAAATAACGCAGTTAATATCAATGAAATAAAATAATGAACTTCAGCTATTGTTGATTTTTTTTTTACCGCTCTAAACAATTTTCACATTGCAAAGATTGCATTATCTTCCTCTATTTCTTTAACTAACCTCATATTCTGAGCTCTTTAAATTTGATATTCTAACTAATTTTCTTGAAAAAAATATTTTTCATTAGTTTTACAAAGTTTGGCAATGACTTCTTTCGTAAATTCTAAAATCTTGCATCATTCAAATTTCGTTTTCCAAAGAAATCGAAAAAGACATTTTAAGGACTTCAAATTATTTTTACGTAACTGATTTATCTCCCTTAGATTGGAATTAAAAATCTTGAACGGCTCAGATTCTGAATTCACCACGAATTCGAAACAGATAACTTTCGAAATGCAATACACTTCAACTATTTTTTCCGTTAGTTAAAATTAATTCAACATTTGTAGTCAGTAAGTCTCTGAATTTTTAAATGAAATTTTAAAAGGTTGAACCTAATAGTACCAGAAATAAAATGAAAACTGTTGTAAGAAGAAATGTGTTTTTGTGGTTTAAAAAAAAAAATTGAAACTCTAACACCAACTATTTTCAACATCTTTCCTTTTTGCTCTTATGCTTTTATTGGTTTCTCTCAATTCATACCATATTAATTGAAATAATCTAAAGGTTTTGCTCAAAGGGGAAAAGGTGAATTGCCTTTATGACCCTATTTTTCGTTTTATTCTCGACTCAATGGAAGGTTCAGTTAGTTACGGCAATGTAAGGGAGGTAATTCAATGTTTGCTATGCAAAAATTGTTTAGAGCATTCAAAATCAACTACATATATCTAAAGTTTTTAAGGTAGTAAAATAAATTTATTCCATAATTCTTGTTGAATACTGAAGGCTGATGCTCTCGTGGTAGTTTCGTTTCTATTTAAAAAAAAAATGTTTATAAATTGAGCCCGAATTATTTTCTCTTGCGTGGTTATTACCCTTGCACCCTGTTCGTGATAGTTTTCTGCAAGTCTTTATAGAAAAAGTATATTTACAAAACTATTGAACTGATTGATGAAAAACAGGTATATTGTTTTTTTGTTTTTGTTTTTTTTGTTTTTTTGTTTTTTTTAATTTTGCAATATTTGAAGTGAAATATTAGCTGAAGTATTTTACCACAATTAATAATCGCTAGTTTCAATGACTAAAAATAAAACGTGTTCGCAAATTTCACTAATTTCTATTTCCTCGTTAGGTTTCGTAGTCCCTTTTTTATAAACAATTTTTAGATTGTTTTTGTATGTGAATAATACAATTCAACATTCCCTCGAAAGTAATGATTCTTCTGGAAGCAGTTGGATCTTTTCTGTTAATTCACCCCAAAATAAAAAAAATTTATTTACTAAAATCCGCACCAAATTCTCCCAGAGCGAGGCTTTCCATTGAACTGCGATCTCTCCAAATGTGGGCGACTCGGTACGCTATTTCTAAGTGTGGGGTCAGCATTCGCACTCACCCAGATAAACAAGCCCAAAGCAATTTTTCTTTTTTTTAAATTCCTTGTCAGTACCTCGAATATCATCTGCATTTAGGAAATGTGAATAACTCACTGATTTTTGATAACTTTTCATTCTGAGAATTGGACTTGTTGCGAGGCAAGTTAAACAAATTTTGATTTATTTATCATTTCAAAAAGTGCCAAAAATTTAATTAAAAAAACAAATTTTGATTTTAAAATTTATTTCTTGGGGTGAATTAATATTTGCGATAAGTAATTTTACATTACGGTTGAGTAATGGATAGCGGATCGGATTGAGAAATCAGAGAGCCGAGTTCGAATCCCAGTCGAATCCATTACATTCACTTACTTGGAAAAGGTATGAATCCTTTTCTTCTTACCCCGCCCCCACCCCACCAGCTATGGGTAAATAGGACAGACCGGGTTCTATTGCCTTGGATGGCAACTGGCCTCTCGCAGAAAGAAATGGCAACCTACTGCGGGAAAAAATCTGCCTCGTCAGTCATGTATCTGAAGATACATGATTGCCTAAGCGTGTATCATGCATGGCACATAACTGACTGAATTTTACATTATTTGGAGTGGATTAACAGAAAAGATCCAAGCAGTTTTTGTTTAAAAGTTTCGCATGATGTGATAATGCTTTGAGTATTTCTCTTCGAAAAGCATGCATAAAATAATAAAATGTTAATGCTGTTTTTAATAGTATTTGAGTCGATAACTTTCAATTTCAAATACGTGTGTACAATTCAGTATCACTGATGTATACATTGCAACGTTTATTTTTGGGAACTTTATATATTTAAACTAAAGTATACATTGAAACAATAATTAAAGTTATTTACATTAGGACTATTGAGCTCGTCTTTGTTGTTGTTATCACAAAGTTTTGGCTGTTGTTTCCTCCGGCCTTCATCGGATGCTTGTCGATCCAAGTAACTTTCAGGGGATTTCGAATTGAATCCTTTAATTTAAAGATGAGGACAATGGTCTGCATGTAAATGATAACTTCTCATCCAGAAATTAAGACAAAAAGAAATATCGTTGAGTAAATACCACCAAAATATAAGGTAAAAAAAAAACTTTAAAATAAATGTCTACTTTTTAGTAAAAGTTTGGTTTTATATTGAAAGATAATAGCCTAAAGTTGATCTATAAAAAAAAAAAAAGGAAAAACAATTTTACACATATCAGTAAAACTTTAATAAATCTTTACGAGGTTCTTACGTTCAATTTTATCATCTATCTGCTATTTTAATTGAAAAACGACAGAAAATTTAAAAATCAAATATCTGTCCTAGAGATTTGTTTCAAAGAAAATTAGTATATTTAAGGATCAAGGGGATAATATTACTTTTAATTTGTGACTACTGTTTAAAAAAAAATAGTAGCCAAATTCAATGGTGAAAAAGTAGGAATCGGCTCTCACAGTCACCATTTTTAAACCACCACCCTTGAATTAAATACGGATGCACAAAACTACCAAAATACAGGAACTGGTCTTGTTTATGTTTAAAAAGTTAATTGTTTTTTGTTTTGTTTTTTTAACCTTTCATATAAGTTATATGCTTTTCTGAAATTTATATATTAATAGGAATATAAAAAAATATTTCCTATATGATATTCCATGCAAAAAAAAAACATAATTTAAAAATATGAAAATAATAAAATTCTTTTTAAAAGGAAAATGGTATCAAATCTTACATTTTTCGATTCTCCAAACATATCTTTAAAAAAATGTTTGTCATCAGCAAATAGAAAAATTTCAAAATCATACTGAAAAATTGCGAGTAATTTTTTCAAAAGTAAATATTCTTTGTAGATTTTCCTCTGTCAAATCTGAAAGAACAATCTTGTTTGATTATACAAGCGCTCTCAACTAAAAATATTCTTTGAGTCTCTTTTTTGTAAAGTTTCATGACAAAATTTCAAGATTTTCTGATATTGCAAACTTTTTTTTTTTTTTTTTTTTTACTGAAATAATATCTTCATGGATATATCTTTAGAAAATTGTCATCAACAATTTTAAGATATTCACGTTGTATCGAAATGAATGAGTAACTGCCGCTTCCTCCCTAAAAAAAAAAATTCTACCACGTTTTCTAATAAAATAACCTATTCAGTGTACAATTCATTTAGGTACCGACAAGGATACATGATGAAAAAAGAATAGCCCAAAACATTAAAAAAAAAACAATTTTATAGTCAAAATCTTTATTAAGAAAGATCAATGGAATTTTTATGCATTTTTTTTCCTTCTTAGGACAATGAAAATTTCAGTTAAAATTTTTTTTTTTTTTTTTCTGGTGTCAGTGCGAGACCTTGAATTTGTACGGGAAATTTGAGCGTCTTTTCGCTGTGAAAAATATTGATTTAGAAATTCTTGCATAATTCAGATAATTGTCGGATTTTAATGAAACTCGTTACAAAATTATTGAATATTATCAAATATGTCATATATTGTAATCGTTTTCTTTTTTATTTATTTTTTTTTTTTTTTTTTTTTTTGTATCGCTTAATGTTATAAGGACAAGTCAGTTAAGTTAAATCATGTAATGTTTTTGGTGAAACAAGACCACCAATTAGAGAAAATCTGCGCTAAATTGTGAAATTCAAAAAGAAAATGAATATAAAACTAAGACATTATTTCATTAGAAAAGCTTTTAAATGCTTTTATCAATAAAATATATTATGGGCAAAAAATTTGTCCAATGAATAATAAATTTTTACAAGGGTTGTTTTCTTTTTTATTTTAATTAGAATAATTCATAAACTTGTAAATCTTTTAAAATTATATATTAATTTGTAGCGGTTAAAACTGCATTTACTAATCATAAATGGAAAAGCTCACTACAATTCAACGACTCCCACCCCCATTATTTTAAGAAGAATTTTGAATTTGTGTGCGTGCGTGTATATAAACGTGTCGATTTTTGTAAATACGGACATCCATAAACGACATTATAAGAAAATAAAAGCGATAACTATAGTAAATTTAAAACTTATTGGTTCTAACATTTCTTCAACCAGCGTCTTCGTAAGTAAGCCAAAGTAGCTAAAATTTAAATAAACTATTAGAGAAGGCTTAGAAAATTTTATTTATTAAAGATTACTGGGTAGCTATAAGGCCTTCACGTTGTGTTCGTCATGTAATTTTCAATCATGTCCTCTTTATTTAAATTTCCCAAACATCAGGCTGTCAATAAATCGCTCAACGCGTAAAAAAAACACTCTCCTCGCCTTAATGACGCTTTTTTGTGATATTTAAAATAAAAGTAAGTAATATTTGTTTCAGTTCAAATTAAACTTTAAAACATTTTTTCTCAAATAACGTTTTTAGAAAAGTATTTCATTTTTAAAGATTTTTTTTTAATGAGAATTATGTTGTGTTGAGAGATCTGTCAATATGAACGAATTTATAGATTTTACTGATGAGGAAAACAATTCTAATCAGTTTAAATTCTGTTTGAAATGCACTGAACTGAAGTATTTTATTTATTGGGAATATTACATTTTAATTTATTAGCTAGGAAATAAAATTAAAGCTTCAAGAAAGACTTTTTTCTTTTTAATGCATTTTAAACATTTTTTAAGGTACCTAAATTCATTCATTAATGAAAATGTGCTGAAAATTTAATTAAAACCGGATTATTCCCATTTGGGTGGGGGGGGCGAGGGGTAAAATTTTAAAAGCGGGAATTAGTGTGTGTGTCCCCTCGTTTCTTTTTGTTTTCGTTTCGGAAAAATGCATCCATTTTGGCGATACACATCTTGGACGAATACTTTAGTGGTTATTATTTTTAACAGTTGTTTTCTTATGCTTAGCAATATGTACCATTTGAAGTAACTATTATTGTTACACTTATGATGTTACACTTTTATTTTTGTTTTACCATACTTAACAAAAAACGTAAATAAAACTAAGGTTCAAACGGACAATTTTCGCCTGGTTTTATTTCTTTTCACCTAACAAACAGCTTCAATATTTCCTCGGATTTAACAAGCTGAGGTAAGGCAGTCTGTAGTCGAAAAGTATCATTAGCTCATATTTAGTAAAATATCAATAAAATCGTCTGAATAATTCATTAAAAGAACAAAGATTAAAATATTTGGTGTTGATATGGCTCTAAATAATTGGTTGTCACCGTAGTATACGATTTTACTTCAGTTAGTATCTTCTATGTGCCATGTCCTTTTGTTAAGAGTTAATTTTTCTGCTTTGTAGTCTAATCTAGAAGAGCTGACAAGAGAATTTTAAACACCGTCTTTTGAGCTTTACCCTGTGAACGTAAATGAGTAGAAACAACAATTTCACATTTGTAGGAATAAACACAAAAGAACTATCTATTTGATAGACTTATTGCATTAATTCAATTCTAACAATCTACTGGGTCATGTGAAAGGTTTTGGCTTAAAGAGGCTATCTGTACAATCCATCTTAGTTTCTAAATATTTCAAATATCATTAAGTTCCCAGCTAACTTAAGGCTTCAAGTTATTTTCAATTTCTGAAAACTATCAGATTGTTAATACCTGTAAATGGTAAACACTAGTAAAATATTCACTTTTCCAAGTTTTACGTTTATTGATTATTTATAAAGGGTTCGTTATTATTTAAAAAACTTGAAGGCTCAGATTAAAGTAACTTTATATTTAGAGAAGGTCAATGAAGATTGAAGAACAATTTCGAAAATATTTTAACTAAAAAAAAGAAAAGACTGTGTCATTGTCGTTAGAAATTAAAAATATATATTTAGCATAAATTTTTATCACTTTATATTTTGTTTTGGTATAATGTTAATTCCTTAACTATAATAACATACGAGATGTTGAAAAATATTGACCTGACCCACTTCCCAAAATCTGATAACCCAAAAATCAGAATTCTTTGTGTTTTGAGAACTTTGCAGCCCCCCTATAGTAAATATATATTTCCTAAATTAAATTTAGGTCGTGCTAATTATTTCATATAATATCTGCTCACTAAAAATTAAAATTTGGTCTTAATTTTGTCATCTCTGCTTGTTTTTCAGGTTTCCGAAATTCCTATCGATTTAGCAAAGGAACTTTTCAGCAAGAAAACCTACCAAGAAGCCATGGGTTTTATAACTGGGACAAGTAAGTAGGCATTTTTCTTATATATAAAGAATCTATCAATAAGTCTGTGGTTAATAATATTCATCACTGAATTGATAAAGATTAAAAAGAGAACCTAATACTTACTTTTTTTTATTAGTAAGTTACAGACTTATTGATGTAACTGTAGTTTTGTTTCTTTAACTTCAGAGGAAATAAAGCTTTGGTTTATTGTGAATTTAAAATGTAAGCATTTTGATTTGTTTAAATAAGATTTTAAACCCAGCACTTTCAGTTATATGCTCGTAGAAAACTGAAACAATTGGAAATGTACAAAGGGGCACTGAAAAGTTCTCATCCTGACCAGTTTAACAAAATCCTAACAAAATATCTTTTTTTTTTTTTTTTTTATCGAGAAGTTTTTTTTGCAGCCCTTTTAAGCATTTTAGTACTCTACGCGATGTTTGATCCTTTACTTTCTGAAGTAAAGGTCGAACAAAATAAACAATGGCTTAGAAAACCTACAAGATTGGATAGAAATGCTTTAAAAACATTCAGGCAGTAATATGATGTACAATATATAATTTAACAAGAAACAATCAAATTAAAAAAAACAAACATTAAATATTTTATTTAAAATTTATGTTAATCGGAAGTTTATTTACTTTCAGAAAATGACAGTGTATTTGCAAGTACCCGTAAGTATCTCTTGTTTATTTTTAAATCGCTTAATTTAGCGTTTCTAATTATCACCATTGTTATGAGAATTTGGGGTGGGTAGAGGGGTATAGGTCAGTTTGCAACAAAATAATTCGGCAGATATCAAATCTAATAAAAAGAAAGTGTAAATCTGTAAAACAATCCGCAAATATAAAAGTGTAAACAGTTCCTCACTTTGTTATTGTTAACTGTAGCTTTATTTTATTTATTTTTATACACATATACGCACAGTGACGGTCCTGGGGTTGCTGTTTACCCTGAGCAAGCTGAACTTTGGCTCCCTTACAAGTACATTTTTTTTTTTTTTTTTTTTTTTTTTTTTCACATGGAGAAAAACTGAAAATGTAGAATAACGAGTTTATTACAGTATACAACTTAATACAAGCTAAAGAAAACATTCATTATCCTACCTAAAACCTTTTTTTCTAGCCTTTAGATCTGCAAATGTTTTCTTGGCTCTTTCTACATCTGTCTTTACAAGATCATTTTCTATTGACCAAATAGCCAAAGAATTTAATCTGTATTGAGTCATTATAAGCTTGAGTTTTAGAAGATCCCAAATACATGACATGGCGGCTTGATGGCGCGTCGGGCGACTGTCCGAGTTGCCAGTACCTTGAAGTGTGCGTGTGAGATTATATATATATATATATATATATATATATATATATATATATATATATATAAAATTATTATTAAAATATCTTGAAATCGCTACACAAAAGCTTTCATGTTTCAATACTATGATTGTACTTCTTCAGACGGTGGTAAGTATGTGATGATAAAGCTTTTTAAGAAAATTTAAAAACAAAGTGCTATCTCTTTTCCGAAAGTTAAAGGTGGGGGTAGAGACGTAAGGTCAGAAATAAAAATAGACTTGTGGGTATGTCTTGATTAACCAGTTAAATGTCAGGTCTGTTCTAAATGGAAAAGTAAGCTCAGAGGTTGGAGGTGGGGAATTTTTTTTTTTTTTTCATGTCATGATAAACTGGAGTCCGTCAGTGACAATTGCGACAAATGTATCGTGATTGTAGACAAATATGATATGTTCAATTTTTGAAAAGAAGGGTAGGATAATCAGACGTAAAGTTAACAGAAAAAAAAATTAAAGGGGCCTGTAGATAAAATTCAAAAAATGTGGAACATCTATATAAGATATTAATAATACTTGACGGCAATACATAGCAAAATTAAAGCTGAATATACAAAATAAGGTAATTACTCGTAGACTGTGGACAATTTATATATTAATAAATTATGGCTATAAAAAAAATGGTAATATGTAATTTTTAAAATTCAATTATATTTTAAGGTAGAAGATAAACCGTGTCGACAATTTACAATTAATTCACTCCTTTGGTTTAATAGGGATTTTTTGTCAGCAAATTTGATAATTTCTCAATTTTCATGTAAATGTTTCATTTAAAGATTTACAAGTTCTTTTTTTTATTATTATTTTCCATTTAACCGTAGGGGTTTATCAACTTAGATATATATATATATATATATATATATATATATATATATATATATATATACACACACACACTATTTTTGGTTTAGCAAACTTGTGTGTGTTACGTTTTATTGTCGAAAAAAAAAATGAATTTTTTGAAAAAATAGTATTTCCTTGTAACTTAGTGCCTTCAAAGCAACCGTGATGACACTGGGTAAAAAAAAAAGTCTGCTACCCATGCAAATAAGGCTATATCAGAGTAAATTGAGTACGCTGATTTCGAATGTATGCTTAGAATTGTCTTAACTTTAGATTTGATATGTGCATAAGCATATATGATGAGCATCTGTGTTTGATAACCTGTTCATCCACCTGACATAGACATGGAATTCATCTCTTGGATCTTGTAGAACTGAAAACTGTTGATTTAATAAATATGCTAACAGCCTATCAAACAAAATTGGATCGACGGATTCAAGTGCCGTAAATGAAGAAGTTTCATCAGAACATATGAGATGGATCAAGGTGTCAAGTCCGGTTTAATCCAAACATGAACGGTGAATACTGCTGGTACCTACTACATTGAGACTAGTTCAATGACTAGAAGCAAATGCTTTAAACATTTCTGAAGATATAAAAAAAAAATAAAGTGAATATTTTATTCGGTTATTTTTCATTGTCATTTAAATTTGCCTTGAGAAATGTGCAATTTGCGAATTTAATTGCCATGAACACATCTCAAATGATACGTTTTAGAGTTGTTGTGTGTACAGATTCGGAATTTGCATCCTCAATTTGAGTACAGCATAATTTATCTGAGGGGCAGGTAAAGTTAGTTTTGTGTGTGTCCAATGTAATTAATATAAACTATTGTTATCCCAAATAGCAAAATCTTTGTTGGGCGGTTAAATTATGAAATTGCTGAAGTAATTTCTGTAAACTTGAAAATACCTAAACTTTCACTTTCCCTATTTTCATTTTGTAACTGTCAAAAGCTATTTTTCCGGACAAAGCTGGAAACTTTCTAAAATTTCTCAAACGATATGTCCTGTTTTCCTTCCAGTATGTGAACTAAATGATCTATTTAATTCTTATATTAACCCTGTCTTTTAACTTTCATGTTACGATAAGATACCAAAATCTTTTCTTATTGCAAATGAGAAAAAAATAACTAGTTACGTTTGTTGCTTTTGTTTGTCCAATACAAGGCCCCTCAAAGTAAATGTTTACTGAGTAGGGATGATGTAATGACGTATAGCGAAAGAGTAAGGGTTGCATATTATGAGGATCTGTAGGAAAAATAACGGTTGACTACTTGTAGAAATTAAGATTGTAGTGGTTTGGGAAGTATACTCTCGGGAGTGTGAGTTCATTCCACATTGCAACAATTCTAGGCAGAGAACCTGAGCTGAACTTCCTCCTTACCAATGGAACATGAAGGGAACGATGAAGATTCGGCCCAGTGTACGTGGCATAGCAGATCTTAATTGTGAAGGTCTGAACTGGTGGAATCAAAGGATGTAGTTCGGTTGAATATTTGGAATGAAAATAGCGGTAGAGTAGCGAGAGGCTAGCAACTTTTCATCTGTGGGGGGAAGGGGTAAAAGATTAGAAAAAAATGAATCACCCACAAGGCTACGCAAACGTTTAGGAACTCTGTCAAGGCTGAAAAGTGAGGATTATAGTTATATAAATAAGACTATAAAATAGAAGGTCGTTATTTCAGTGATGTTTCGCTAGTGCTACAAAGTATGTGCTCTCCAGCAGAATTTGAACCTGTGTCCTCCTGGGTAGAGGAAACTGTCGTTATATCGAACCTGCTCTAGACCGACTGATTTTAAAAGAACTTAACCGATCAGGCAAGGCTGAATAGTGACTTTTAATAAAATTTCTCGAATATTCAGGCTGGAAGACGAAAATAAACAAACAAATAAATATACTGTTTAAAAAATAAAGGGAGCATCTACTGAAATACGAGTATCCACTAAAATTAACGTTTAAAGTTTTCATGTATACACACACACACGTGTGTGTGTGTGAGAAAGTGAATGAAACAAAATATACGTGTATGTAATATAAGGGCGATCAAGAAACAAATAATTCCCTAAAATAAATTACTTTTAGTTCAGGCTCAATCTCGTTTAATCCTATGCAATTATTGACGTTTGGAGAACATGGATTGCAGAACATAATTCGAGAATACCAGTTTTTTTTCTTCTTTTTACAAAAGAAAATTACAAGCGTAATTTGTATATTCAAACAAATTATAATTACCACATTATCAATTCAAAATAAGGGATAAAATTGAGGAAACCTGAAAAGGGAACCACAAGAAGAATGTGACGTCTAACTCCAAAAAAAATTCACCACCGCCACCACTACTACTGCTACTACAAAAATGGGGAATATCCAGTCGGTGTCACAACTAATGTCATTTTAGTTCGAATCGGTCATTGCTAATGGTGATTTTTCTCTCTTTCTTTCCAATCGCTCTAGATTTTCAGTAGCAAAATAATGAACGGGATTTGGAATTTCAAGTTTACAATGCATAGTTTCTATATTTTTTATTCTTCAATTACACTGGTAAGCAAAGTAGATGATCAATAATTCTAAGAGTATATGGTTTTGAATATAAAAGATTTATCAGTATCTATACATATATATAAAAAATAAGATTGTGTGTCGGTCAACATCGAGCGGTAATAGTCTCTTAAGCTTGAACACAATCTTCAGGCTATCTGTGTTGGCGCGACTATTTATATATGATCCTCAATAGTGCATTATGGGTATCGAGGTTTATTACATTATCCTAAAAGTTATTGTGTAGGTTGCAACAGTTATATTTCAAATGATCCAAGAGGCTATTGAGTAAAGATAATTGTGGATCCGAATGCGGTTATTTATATCTATTGTATAGTGTTGTTTGTTAACTGTTTACTCTTTATTATTAATTATTTAATTATATTGTCAAACCAACACACATGGCTTAAAAATTGCGTTCAAGCATGAAGCAAACTGTCACCGCTCAGTGTTGACTACATGTCCACTTTTATATTTATGTACGCTCAATCCCTGGTATTGAGGACTTTTTCTCATAAACATAGCATGCCTTTAAAACTATATTTTTATGATATATATATATCAAATGTGTACGTGCTAAGGTGGACTTGGTTGTTGTTTACATGTTTTGTTATGTTGTGCGTCGGACATAATCCACTTCTAATTTCGACAGAATGTTCATGTGGTGATGCTCCTGTGCAAATTCGAAAAACGCTAGAAATTTTTTTTAAGTTGAACTGTAGCTTCATGGCATCAACATTCTGTCGAAATTATCGGGCTATTTATAAGAAAACATTTTCATAATAACCTAATCTAGAGACTCTATAACACAAACTACACATCTTACATTCAAACCATACATGGATGAGCGTAGGACGACTAGACCTGACAGAAAACATCTCTTTTTGTGCAACGAAAATTTCGGAAAACATTTGGTGCACACGAATAAAAAGTTTTCGATTACTATTTCTATTAGCTTCTTACTTACCGATATTATTGATTCCGGTTTGGAAGTTCAAAAATGACATTATTAAAGAACTTAATGTTTGCTTGAACTTGGAATTTAAAAATATTTTCCAAACTGTTTCCTGGATTATTTTTTTGTACAAGCCTTCACGAAAATACGCATTTATATTTAAGCACACCATTCTTAAGACATTTTTAAAGCGCTGACCAGTAAATAACCCAAATTGTCGTATAATTTAACGCGTTGTAAAAATAATAAATAATAATAAATATAATAAATTTAGCCCCTAAAATATAATATAAATAAATAATAATAAATATAATAATAAATTCAATGCGTTGTAAAAAAAATAATAAAGCAGAAGTTCAGTTTTATTAATTTTATGGTTATCAATACAAACGGGGAAAGAGCGTGAACTTTTTGCTGTCTAGTTGGAAAGGGCATGAATCTACTTATCCTGTCGCTAGATTTTGTGACAAAATGTTTAATCGTTAATATATCATGATTGATGAAGGGTTAGCGAGTAAGCACTTGGGGAAAGCCAATCTGTCCAAGCAGCAGTAAAAATCAAAAGCTGTTTCACTATTTTGACAAGGGTCAGTCGTATATCATTATATAACACAGCATTAATGCATTTTTTTTCTTCTTCATATCCTTGGTAGCGCATCCGCCACCATCTGTAAGCTTTGTTTTAAAATATCTACTATTAAGTGACAATTAATTTTCGGCAATGTTTAACCTTCGTGTCCGAAAAAATGGTATATGAAAAAGGCGGTTACTTCCATGACGCCGCTATTACACCTTTTTGTTTTGTTTTCTTTTTCTTTTCACTCCCGCGGCTGTTTGTTTTAAAAAGCTTTTAGTTTTAATAAAACCTAAACATATGAAAGTGGATTTATATATTTTCTTTATTCTTGAAAATTGAGAACAAAAATATTAAACTAACACTATTAGATTGCTTATTTACAAGAATAATTTTCTATTTACATTTTACAAGATTATAGAAATACGCGAACCTACTAGTATGAAATACTATATTTACCATTTTACAAAGAAATATGAAAATAATTTTTTATTTATAAAAATTGTCTTTGAACAAGAAAATTCAAAGAGATAACGACTAGTACTAGTATAAATTTTGAAAAAAAAATGAATTTTCTGGGCTTTTTTTTTTTTTTTTTTCAGTTGTTCTCGCCACCTAAATTAAGTAAAATAGGTTGAGCGCTTCTCTTTCACTGAATCAAACATCCTTTTAATTTTAGATTTTAGGCGAGACCACAAACACTCAATATTTTGAGTGTGCATTGTCGTTGGCATATATATTTTGATAATTTTATAATTTTCCTGACATCTACAGCTGATTATGTTGAATGCTTTGTTTGGAAATTCTCTTCCAACACTCGACTGACTCTATTGGAGTACACATACCTGATTTTCCCCAATAGAAAGGTTGTTCTACTGAGTGATATGTGCATAACCCCGTCACTGGTCTCTGACAACATTTCTAAGACTCCCATAAGGCAAGCGGAGTTGACTGGATCCCAGACATCGTCCTAAAGAAATGTGCTCCCGAGCTGGATCCAATCCTCTACAGCAATTGCTTCCTGCTTGTTGAAAGTCCTCCTTTGTAGTCCGTTTTTAAGAACTCTGACCCCTGTGATTTCATACCACTTATCGGCAAAGTCTCTGACAAACAATATGACTTCCGTTTTGCCAGGTCTACTGCTGATGTGCTAATGGCCATCACTGAATATGTATATCAAGCTCTTGATAATAACGGCGAAACTCTAGTTATGGCTCTAGATATCTCGAATGCGCTTGACAGGCTTTGGCACGGAGGTCTTTTACGTAACCTCCAGGGCTACGGTATTACTGAACGATTGTTTGATTTAATCTAATCATTCCTATCAAATCGTGAAATGAAGGTCGTTTTGTACGGGCTCGTTTCCACACGAAGGCTCTATCCTGGGTTCTACGCTGTTTCTGATCGTCATCAATGATCTTCATCAGTTCCCAAGTAGGCATTTAACATTACCATTTACTCCTATCTCGATAGTAAATCCGTCAGAGCTGAGAAAGCTAACCTGGCCGCTTGAAAAGGACATCCAATCTGAAGTTAAATGGATCGTAAATTTTAATACCTCCAAAATGAAACTGCTCTCATTTAACCACCATAGAGAAACTTTCCTGCCGCCATCAACATGGCTGATACTAGACTCGTGGAGAGCAACACAATACGCCTTCTTGACATTGTTTTCAACTGATTTGAATTGGAACTACTACATCGAATCATTAGCTGCATCTACTGCAAGGAAAGTACGGTTACTGTGTCGTGTCAGAAGGTGTTTCTCATCAGTTTATCTTGGAAATTTACAAATCTACCATTCGGCTGTGCATTGTATACTTTTGCTATATCTGGTCAGGTGCTCCTGATACTCATCTCGAGGTTCTTGACAAAATGAAAAGAAGGATCTGCAATGTAATCGATCCTGACTTGGCATCTTGACTTCAGTCACTTTCTCATCGACGTCTTCCCTCTGACTTTTCTACCAATATTTCCATAGCAACTGCTCTGACAAGCTTTTTTTTCCTAGTGCCCAAACTTTGTGAGTTTAAGGGTGCTACTAGATTGGCAGCTAGGTCCTACCCTTTTAATGTTTAATTAGTTAAATGTAACCGCCACTTCTACTTCAACAGTTTCTTTTCTCGTACTTCCCGCCTGTGAAACCTCTATTCCATTTCTTTGGTTAAAAATTTAAATGCAACATCAATCGCCATCTATCTTTTTGAACCCACTTTCAGCTTTTATCTTTTCCTCGGTTCCCCATCTACCCAGACTTTTATATCACCTTCACTCTCTGTAAACCCCTGCGTATCAGTAGCATTGCCGCCTTTCTAGGGGTGAAATGATTAAAAAAGATATTTTCAAATTTGTTTCTTTTTATAAAATGATAAAATATAAATCTTTATGAAAGGTAAATAATCAATGTCGCATTGTACTTGATCTAAAAATATTTACGAAGAAGTGAAAAAAACTGTAGTAACGGAGTCAAGGGAATAACCGTCCTTTTTGACAGCTTTTTTTTTTTTTTTTTTTTTTTGTTTTTTGTTTTTTTTTTTTTTTTTTGTTTTTTTTTTTGCAGGCACGAAGGTCAAATATAGTTTAGCTTTCAAACTTGGTCCATAATTTTTTAATACATAAGAGTCGCATAACAGAAACGTTTGTGTTTAGTTCATTTGTGTCTAGTACTATTACTAGAATAATTAATAGAACTATCAGATAAATTGTCAAATTTATATTAAATGCATACTTCAGTCAGGCGTGATACACGCTTGGGGGATCATGTCTCTTTCGAGTCATGACTGACGAGGCAGAAGATTTTCCCGGAGCAGGTTGCTGTTTCTTACTGCGGCAGACTGGTTGCCATCCATCCAAAGCAATAAAATCCAGTCTGTCGTCCTATTTATCCATAGCTGGGGGAGAAGAGTTAGATTCGTACCTTTCTCGAAGATATTAGCATATAAGTGAATGTAATTCGAACTCTGCTTTCCGATTCCTCAATCCGAGAAACAATCCATCACTCTACTGTGCCTCCTATGCATACTTAATGAGTCTAAAAACTTCATTTTTAATCAGATTAGGTTATTTTTTGTACATTGGCATTAAAGTTGTATTGGTTCAAATTTTACGATTAAAATGAAATCAAAAATCTATTACCTCAACGCTGATGTAATTTATGGGTTGATAAATTTTGTTACTGTTTTATATATGAAAAAAGTCTACTAGAAATTATCGTTATTTTTAGTTTAAATATAGCATTCAAACGTACATAAAAGCAATTTCTTATTGTATAAAATTTTAATTCAAAAGGGGCTAACAGAAGCAGTGCTGAAACTAACTGATGATATATTAACGGATTCCTTTCTTTCCAGCGAGCAAAATGGCTGCTCCAGATAACTGTTCTCCACGCAAGACAACAGTAGTTATTGAACAACCAAAAGAACGTAACGATCTCTTTTGGCCATCTTGTACTCGAGTAATGAAATGTGGCGGTTGCTCGGGACATGAATCTCAAGTATGTGTACCGACTCACCGGGGGAAGACGAAAACTAAAATTAATGTAAGTAGTAAATGTTTAACATTCTTCTTTTTCAGTTAATATAATTGTTTCTTAGTTCATTGATCAAATATCTAACTCCGACAGTGTTTATTTTCTTTTTTTTTTTTTTTTTTTTTTTTTCAAACTCTGTCTATATTTCTGAGATGAGGTATTGTAATTATTTACATTGTCCGGATTATTATCGTCAATTTTATTGCCATATTCGTGACGTTTCATCCGTTGTACGCTTTCACTTTCTTCAAGTGATTGGAATTTCAAACTGAACCCTTTATTTCGTCATCAAGGTCACATGGCCCAGTGAATAAAAGCGTTGGTTGGATCCAGTGATTTGACCCAAAGGGTTGTGAGTTCAGCACCTGCAGTGGTGGACAAAACTTGGAGAGTTGAGTTAAAGGGAGATAACTGAAACATCCGGAAGAGGCATAGCATGTGGAACTAGAACAGTCTACCCCGGTGGACGAAATAAAAGGTTCAGTTCGAAATTCCAATCACCTAAAGAAAGCCTGATCGTACAATGATCAAAATATCGTGAATATGGCAATAAAGATGACAACAATGTAAATTTTTTACTTACAATATATTGTAGGTACGTAACAGTTTTAAATGATTTTTAAAGACAATATTTAGATATTTTACCCAGATCTATTCGACCACGTATGTGCTATTTTGTCCCACTGCCTTTCGCCATCTTTGAGGCACTTTCATGATTCCATCCTCTCAGAACTTGGCATCGTTCTGGGTGATGAACTGATCGAAGTGGTTTTTACAGGCTTTCAGCGTATTCTTCCCGTTAAGACAATTTTGTATGGATCGAAATAGGTGATAATAATGTCAAGTGATTTCGGCGAGTGCAGTAGAACATCCCAATCAGCTGTATAAATTTCTGTCAGATCTGCAAAGAAATGAGGCCGGGTCTTTACCTGGTAGAAGATGATACTTTCCCATTTGACCAATTTCGGACATTTTACATCGAGTGCTGTCTTTTAATTAGTCCATTTGGGAACATTACTTATTTAAATTTGCAGAAGGAGCTTGAAACACACAATGCCTTTCCAATCCCACCAGATACACAGCAGTATCTTCGGATGAAGATCAGCTTTTGAAGTGATTAACAGTCATTTTGTTTACCCTAGAACCTTTTTCACTCCACATTGTTGCAAATAATCTATTTTTCATTGCTTGTAACCCTTCTTTTCAAAAAGTGGTAGTTTTGCTGAATTTGAGCAGTCAGTCACAGATAGAAATGCGGATCATTATTTTTTTTTCTTTTTGCTAAATCGTTAATCTCACAAATATCCCAGCAATTCATATATCTGTTTTACAACGTTCATGTACAGTATTTTTACGATGTCCAGTGTCGTATGACCGGGATTATTCTTAACCAGAATTTTGATTTGATCATCAACGACTGTAGGTCTGTCGGGACGTTCTGTTTTCAAAATTCAAATTTCCACTTACGAACAGTACTCTCGTCTATGGCATCATCTCTATAAATATATATATATATATATATATATATATATATATATATATATATATATATATTTGCTATTTGTACAGTATTTTATTATAAAATATCATCAAATAACGAAAATGCATCTCATTTTCCTCCATCTTCACTTTTAACGTAAAACATTTAAAATTCACAAACTACACACGAATCCTATAGAAAAAAAGGTTGGCAACCATGGCTCTCACAGATTCCAGTGAATCGCTATGATATCTCTGATATGATATCTCAACCCATTTACCTTTTCGAACTTGTGCCATAATTATATTAATTTACAATAAATCTCGATATCTCTGGGGAAATATGGAGTTGTTTACTGTTTCTTCTCGGTTTTAAATTCGTAGTGATCCTTCTCAGGCTGGCTGCTACTTAAGGCAAGAGAACCCAATCTATTTTACACACATCTAGGGGGAGATAAGATGGATTTCTGTCTTTCTCAATGACATTTGCGCAAAAGTGATGCAACAGTTTGTCATGAAAAGCTTTAAAGTGCTTCTATTTAAAATAGTTTCCATTTTCCATTAATTCACAACACTTGCATATATTAGTTATTTTTCAAGAAACTTTAAAGCTTTTAAAACTTGAAAATCGTTCCAATAAATGTTATGCGTTACGCGAACAATTTTAATTTCGCTCTCAAAAAGCATTTCTTTAAGTTTTCTTTTATTTTTGAAATTTGTTCTACGAAATATTCAGATGTTTTTACTCCCACAAATGTAGATATCTGAGAGAATCTTTTGGTATTGTATTATTTCATACCCTTCTTTCCGACTATTACTTACCTTTAAGCAATCAACTGGCCAATGACTGTGAAGTAAGGGCGGAACTGATCATGCGCATTATGCCAATAAAGAAGATTGTTGCAATAGTAAAAATTTAATAATCTTTTACCACAATTGATAAAAATTGTTATAGTTTGACTCCATTCAATTGTTTCCAAAATCTCTCAGATTGACATTTTTAAGTTTCTGTAACAAAAGTATTTTATACAGAGTTTGTTAATCCCTAATTTGATAAGTTAATCTTGTTCTTGCTAAGCCATATATATATATATATAGGGTGCGATGGATAAATTGTCATCTAAATTACGAAAAAATGAAAATAATACTGACATCTCATTTTAAGATATATTTACCAAAATTACACAAAAATGTTTAAATACCAAAGAGTAAATTTATTCAATAAAATCGTCATTGGTTTCAACCTTGGCCTTCAGACGATCTTGGAATTTTCTGCATCTCTTCTGGATGGTCTCCTTGTTTAACTTTGTGAATGCTGCCATAATCCTTGCCTTCAGTTCATCTTTGGCATTACAAGTATTTGTTGCTCTCTTGCTCAACTACGCTCCACACATAATAATCAAGGGGTTTGCAGTATGAAGAGTTAAGTGGCCAGATGTAAGGGGTGATGTGGTCGCAGAAATTGTCTGGCCGCCATAACTGGGTTCTCCTGTTTGCGTGGCATGGTGCAGAATCCTGTTGCCAAACATAGGGTCTTCCACCAGCCACCCTTTTAACCCAGGGCAGTACTACTGCCTCAAGGCACTTGATGTAGGCCTCCGTGTATAGTTTGAGGACCTCACCAATAAATTCGGGAGTTCTTTTCTTATCAGTTAGTTTTCCGAGCTGCCGTACCTTCGTAATCACCATTAGACTCATCCAACTCTTTCCGAATCCTCTGCACTGTCCTCAGATTGACACTTAAACATTTTGAAATGTTCATATTGGAGCTTCTTGGGCAAATGTCAACACAACGCGCATGCGCAAAATTTAAAAATATATGAAATGGCGACAAATTACCCATCGCACCCTGTATAAAGAATGCTCTTTTGTGTTTCTCATAGGATTGCAAATATTAATGATTTGTTTTTGCCAAAATAAAACATGTATTCTCAATCAATAGTTTTGCTAATTGTTTTAAGGTAAGAATTAGCCTAATTAAATATTTTGACTGTATCAAAAATTTTCATTTGGCTAACCACTTCAAGTTAGTGAATAATATACCGAAATTAATTTTTTTTTTTTTTTTTTATTGCTTTTAAAAGTGATAGGAATTTTCTTTGAACTTTTAACCCTTTCATTGATGCATTGTTGCCAAGCTGTGCTGGCTAGTTTTGAGAAGATAGGAAATTGACATTTACTGGAAACATATGACTTTAAAGATGTTGGCAGTGATTTCTCATAGGTGCTGCCATTTTGGTTTCGATCGGATACAGTTAAGCTAAACAAACTCCAACAGAGTAAGAAAAAATGCGTTTGCAAAAACAGGTCGTATTGTACGCTACTATATTCCTACGCTGGTTTGGAAATAGTGCTAATTAGTTTATAACAAACGCTAGACACAGAATTTCACTGTGTATTGAAAATGTATATATACGGCAACAGCATGTAAAGTAAGTTTTGTAAATACGTAGAAGGATGCCTACAGTTGCAGAAATGTTGATGAACAGTTTCTTAATTAAAATTAATCAGTTTATTGTATATGTCGAAGTAAATTCCGTTTTATATGGTTTTAAAAAAATCTATCATAAAATACAAGATATCTGTCTAATTTTCAGGTTAAACCTTTTTCCTGTGATTAAAACAACTATTTTGAAAAAACAAACTTATGATTTATTAAAATTTGTTTTTCATGCAATTTCTAGTAAGCAATTTGACATTTTTACTCGTGTTGCATCTATTTGTTCTTATTTGTCCCAAATTAACAGTTTGTTATTCAATTCCCTCCCTTGTTTAGGTTGTGAGAGTGCGTCTTCCTTACGCTGGTGCTGCTGCGTTCGAATACATCGGAATGGAAATGTTGGAAATTGAGAGTCATACAGATTGCGTTGAAGAATGTAGAATTAAAGCTGAAGATTGTGACGACTCTGTCCACGTGTATAGCGAACAGGATTGTTCTTGTCGCTGCAAGAAGACTAAATATGTCAAGTGTTCCGATCCAAAAACTTGGAATAAAGTGACTTGTAGCTGCCAATGTCCAAAAGTTAAAAAGTGCACACATGGACTTTACTTCAGTAACGACTCTTGCAGGTGAGAAATTTATTAATCCTATACAGACGCTTAAAAAAGGTGGGGTCCAGTTCAATTAAAATCTGCTGAATTAGTTTTACTCTTAGCTTATTCACTATTTTGTCTTTTCAAATTCTAAATATTGGAAATTAGTTATTGCTTTCTATTTTTCTAAATATCGCCTCTATTATTTGATTGGACTAATGATTCGATATTAATGTATTTAAATTATACGTGATAAATGCTACAATGCAAATTAATCGAAGAGTGAAATGGTAACTTAAACTTTGGCTTGCTATAGGTGAATATGTAAGGCAACTCACATCAATATTAGAAAAAGCGATAACAGTAGACGTAAATCTTTAGCGGGAGGAGTTAAGAGTTGAAATTGATGCAGCTAAAAAACTTTCAAAGTGAATTAATTCAACACGTGGAGCACTTTATTATATACATCTATACATAACAGAACATAGCTCACAAAAGAAAAGAAATTTTATTAATGCGTATAAAGATAGTTGAAAAAGAAAAATATATGATTAACGTGTGTGAGTGTGCCCGGTGGTTTAGTTGAAATTAAAAAATTGGTTTGCCCGGTGACCAGTCCCATGTTGTCGCTTTATACCGCTGAATAAAACCCCTATCAGTCTCCCCACAAATGAGACGGGGTAAATTCTACAAATCTAACTTGCTGACACTGTTTTAAGAAATAGATTTTATAAATTGAAACCGACAGCAATAATATCTGTTCGGTTAATGAATGCCGAATGTTTCCTGTAGGGAAACTGTTTATTTTGTCACCTGGTCTCAAAATCTTTTATTGTTTTTGTTGTTAAGTTATCAGATTGTAGTTGATGTAATAATACGAGGATGATTTTTTTTTGTAAATGGAAAGATCTTTCCATTATATTAAGAATCTACTAAACACAATATTTTTTATTCCAAAGTCGTTTAAAAAGCGTTTAATTTACATTATTACTAGTTTTACTCCATTTTATTGCTGCATCATTCGTGAATATGCTTCATCTAAACATTCTAAAAATAATTTTTTAAATTTTTAAAATCTTAAAATAGGACCCATATTTATTTATTTATTTATTTTTATTTTATTTTATTTACAGTTGTGAACACTCTGGGAGTTCCAGATTCGCTTCTGCCAACGCTTCGATCAACATCGAGAAATCTGGAACTAACCAAATTCTTCCAAACGATAGAGATCAAATCGGTAGGCCGGTGGAAATTATTGACTCGCGCCAAGAAGTCACACAAAAATCGAACCGGCTTCAATCAAGCCCCATCACCTCTAAAAGAACAGTGCCAACCACCACTTCAACAATTACCACCGCCACTATTACCACCACTACCCAGCTACCAACAACTGCTTCTACAACAACGACGATGGCACCTGTTCCCAACAGTAAATGCAGACCTCGAAGATGTCCACCCCGATGGGTGAAAATACGTCAAAAAAATGGATGTTGGGGATGTAAACCAAGGTTAATGTAAAAAGCGAAACAAAAAAACAGAACGCTTATTCAACAAGTGAAATTTATTTAAGTATAAGTTCGGTTATTTTTGTTGAAATATACGATGTGAGAGAGCGTGAACATTTCTTTTTCTTTTTTTGTCTTACATCGTTCAGGACACTTTGTGAGAAAATTACAATCAACAGCATGTCCCTCTCGAATGTTGTAACTCAACAGGTGTAAAACTCAACGCAAACATCCTGAACTAACAAAATTTTACGTTTGACTTCTCCAATTATAAAACAAACAAATAATTTTATAAATTAATAACGCATTTTTTTTTTTTTTTTTTTTTCGTTTTTGTTAGTCTAAAACGTGTTTTTGGTGAGAAATGCATAAAGCTTTTTATTTAAATGGAAAATGTCGAAAGCTTGACGGCAGTGAATGTATTTTAAAACTTTGATTTTCAATTGCCAATTTCTTCATTTCCTATACTGACAAGCTAACCGAATGAATTTCACCAAAGTAATAATAACCTAACAATAAGTAAAGTCTATTTTTCTAATCTACAAAACAGAAGTTTGAGTTTTATGGTGCTACTTAGTGAAATACAAGTCAAACTTCCTAGCAATATTTCTTGACTGGCCGCCTGCTACGAGCTTTATTGAAGCATAATAAAAGGCTGAATTTTCCATAACTTGACTAAACTTTTTATGCACAATATTATTAGTACTACTTAAATGGGCGTAGTGAGGCGTTGATGGTAGCGACATTTTTTTTCCGGGAGAACTTCATCCTTCTTAGGTAGATTATCCAGCTTCGTGAAGTAAAAGTGTTTACCCCCTTTTTAAGTTCAAATGCATATTACACATTCTGTAACTGCATTAAAGTTTACGTTGATAAATGCGTAAGTCATGGAAAATTCCCAACTTTTTCTAATTCAACTATGATTCATATTTCCATTTCATCAATTTTAGACTTTCTACAAGTAGTATTACTTGGTATAACATTGATTCTATACAACAACCAAAAAAATTGTGCTTCATTTAAAATCCAGGGTCATGTAAAGCATTAAATGTTCATAATTATTTGGATTCCAATATTTAAAAGAAACTTTCAACATAGTAAAATGAAAGCACTATAATTTTCTTTGAATGTTGCCATCGTGATACACCCAAAATTTCCGCCATATTAATTGCCTGCTCGAAGACTTTGTGAATAAGGAATGATTTGATGGAACAGTTTTTTGCTTCATAATTTTATCCTTCTAGGAACTGGAAGGTGGTGACATTAAAATGCTTGCCTTGTGGCCTAAAGGCGCCGGGAGATTTTTTTCCCAAGCTTTGCAAATGTTCATATCTTTTCATAAAACCCTTATCTGAGGACTGTACTAACAACACTGACACTTGTAAATACATTTTGTTATAAAATGCTAAATTTGGGTAACAACAGTGATTCACTGATATTTTTTCAATTCGTTTCAATGCTATGAGTTTAGTATTGAATTAAATTGCTGAATTCTAGTTTGTTTTTTTTCCTCCTTTATTTAACAATGAAAACTTTCTGGTTCATGTTATTGTGTATTTTTTGTTTTAGTTTGTTTACGTGTTTTATGGTTTGTTCTCTAATTATCATGTACTGCTTTGATTTTAAAAGATGAAAATAACTTTAATTAACAACAGAAACATTGCGCTCTTTGCACGCCACAAATGGTTTATAACGTGTATTTAATTCTGAGTTAAAACAGAAAAACAAATATTTAGCAATAAAAGAAACTTTTTCCTTTATACAAACAAGTTCTTTGAAACCAAACAAATGGTGAATGAATCCTGGTTAAAAATGAATCCTTTTAGTTTTAAATCATCACATTCAATAAAAAAAAAAATGATGGATAAAAATGTGTTAGAGAAATACCTTCAGAAGACGTTGATGAAAGGTTTTAGGTTAACTTCATAAGAATGGCTTAATTGTTCTTTAAAATCGTAGTTCAGATTTTTGTTGCAAAAAGAATCGATAATAAAGTAAAAAAAAAAAAAAAAAAAAAAAACAACAACAATGTTGATAGATAATTTCCTACTTTGATTAGTGATGTATTTACAAATTGAAAATTGAAGACACTTCCAAGCAGGAGACAAATAGAGAAAGAGTTGATTTTTTAATGAAATGACTTATTGTTTTTCCCTGCCTAAAACAAATTCAAATTAATGTTGTGTATTGGTTTAAATGAAATAAAATCGATGAGAATGCATAAAATGTTAATCTAAATGTGGTATAAGTTTGGTAATTCCGTTTTTCTGTTTGTTTTAATGAACGACTGTTAGGAATTCCATAAACAATGAATTTAAAATTTTTAATTTTGAAATTTTTATCAAGCGTGTCTTATAAAATTCAGTGTTTCCTCAACTTCAGCGTTTCCCCTCGGTACATAATCACAAGTTATAATTTATAATCAACGCTCGCTTTTTATGTCCCCCCTCCCTACACATATATAATTCTCTTAATAATAAACATTTTAACCCGATACATCCAAAGATTCGCTAAAAATGAGCATAATGAAAAAAAAATGTCCCAAATTTAATAAAAACAAAGTTTTATCGTCAAAATATTTCATAGGAAAGACCAAAGGTCTTTCTTTTTATTAAGTTTGTTTTTTTGTTTGTTTTTTTTGTTTTTTGTTTTTTTTTAACCTTCGAAATTTTGGTTAAAAATTGTTTTTCTTCCATCAATGGCCGATAACTATAAATTATGGGAAATTTTAGCGTTTTTTTCGTTTTTTTTTTTTTTTGGCGGGGGGGTTGTTTTCTGTGAAAACATAGTTTCATTAAAATCCGATAATTATCTGATTTTTGCAAAATATATCAGGACTTCTTCACAAATTGATTAAATTATGAATATTTTTTAAAGAAAATCTAGGTAAAAATATTTATTAGTTAAGGAAAAATCCTTGAAGAATTTAAATCATCAAATGATTTTTGTCAAATCCCCAGTTACAGAAAATCTGCTCTGAATTGTAAAATAAAAAAAAAATACAATAAAACTAAAAATATTAAAAAGCTTTTAATTTCTTTTATGAATAAGATTTTTTTTTTTTTTTTTTTTTTTTTTTTTTTTTTTTTAGCTATAATAATTTATAAAGCTTAATCTTTTCATTTGAACCGGTTAGGTGAATTTAATAAAAAAGGCCTACATGTAATTCAAGTAATTTTTTAGTTATGTGCTCTTAGAAATGCCAAACCAGTTAAAATGCCAAATAAAATTTCAGAAAAGTATATTTTATTTTTCAAAAAAAATTAAAGAAAATTATATATTGACAGGTTTGACAATATAGCAAATTTTTTTAGCAACTTTAAAAATAATTCCAACCAATTTAAATTCAGTTTGAAATACAACAAAGTATTTTACCTAATGGAAATTAGTTTTAATTCCAACCTAATAGAATAAATTTAAGAGCTTCAAGAAAGACTTAATTGTAAAAATGTATTTTAAAACTTAGGTTTAACTTTTTTTTATTTTGTTAAAGTACCTCGATAAAATTCTTCTAGAGGACGAATCCCGTTACAGTGATATTTTTTTTTCACTTTGTCATTCAATTGCCTTATATTGTTCTGATACATAGAATATCATAAATTATTTCTATATAGATTATTCATCATTTCTACAGAGACGCACTACTCCAAGAAATTCTTTTTTTAATATTATCATCGAATAAGCACTGCGTATCACAAATATCAGCATTTTATTTTGTCATAAAGTTTCTAAATTTTAAGAGGTGGTTCACTTCCTGCAGCGTAAGCTAAAAAATACGCTCATAGCACTGAATAAAGCATTTTCTACCTTAGAAAATTTCAAATACTTTCATTTTAAGTTTAAAAAAAATATTATCTAAAGCATATTCTTAGTTAATATTTACATTAAGAACTAAACTCAGTTCTTAAAATTTAGAAAAATATTTAATTTTTATGTGATCTGGAAAGCTTTCAATAGGAATTTGAAACAATGATTATCTCTTGGATATGTGTTTTTGTAGAAAATCCGATTATTTTTAAAAAATCGAAATATCCCCCCATCCTCAGTCAAATAAACAAATAAAAATTACACAGACTTTGATTACATTTGTCTATACGACTTCATTTTTTTTTCACTGCGTCGCAATCCTCTCGCTGCACATCAATTTTTCCATGAAGAAGATTGTTCAGATGAACTACACTCTTTAGCCGTGAAGATTAGCACTGGTGGAACTAAGACCTATTCCATGCACATTGTAGCGAACTACCCTGTTTCTCTTCGTATCCCTTTGGTGAAAAATATGTTCCACTCGTCCAGATTCTTCCTACAAACCACTGGCTTGTGGAACCGATTCCCAACAGGATACTTCCTCGATCGCTACAATCTTAACCTGTCCTAGTATAGGGTTAACCGTTATTGCCCACACATATCCACATAATCTGTGCCTCGTACTGTAACCCTCTACCTTGAGTGGCCCTCGGGCCTTGTGCAGGATGAATATCATTGTTAAAAAAAAGTAAAACGTTAATGAGTCTGACTTGAAACGAGCAATTACAAATCTAACTTTCTGTGCTGTACCAATCAATAATTAGTTTCTTCTCGTTTGTATTCAAGTGTAGGTACTAGATGTAACTACTTCGCTTACCTTTGTCTAGCACTGTTTTAGAATAATGAAACCGATGATCGAAGTCTACATTAGCAAATTAATTGAGTCTAACTTGCTGACCATCGTTCTACGACAAGCGCCCTTCTTTAAAAGAGAGCGTTAAACTGACATTAACATTCTCAACCTTTTTAGAGTAATTGCTCTGTACCTAACGATTTATATGAACAATTTTTATACCTCAATGTCTGCGTGTCATCATGACAACCTTTCATGCCTTCGACACTGACCATAATTCTTTTCGTACGTCATTTTAACCTAGGCCAACACAAATTTCAATGAAAACAAACCATGACAGAAGTATCATCAAAACTATATAATAGTTGCCGTCGTGTATTCATTTATATCTTTTGTGTCACACTGTGTAATTATATTAACAAGTCGCAAGGTCAATCATTTCCTTATGTTAGTGTATGTTTAACAACTCCAGTGTTTACTCATGGACGCTACGTAGCACTTAGCTAAACAAAAAATAAAAACAACCTTTAGAGAAGCATCGAAAATAAAGGCAATCTTCAAAACAAAGCCTTCACAAGAAACGTAATGATAAATGAATTACCTAAACAGTTTATCAGTAGCTTCTCTTTAAGTTGTGAGTTCTGAAATGACTTCTGAGATCAGCAACGCATGGATTGAGTCTCTTTTGTTTCCTATTTTAGCAGTTTGATATCAACCAAAGAACTATTTTAAGAAAAGAAGTTCGTAGAAAAGACTTAGTAACAAGGGAACTAATTGTGTAAACATTTCAGTGACTTCTGCATAATTTATGAATTCTGAACCTTCGTTATGTAATATAACGAAATTCATATAACTGTTATGCTTCCTATGTAAGACATGTATTGTAAAATAAAAAAAAACCTTCAAGAAACGTAGTAAATAAATTAATTAAACGGTCCATTGGTCTCTATTTTATCTCTGTCTAAATTTCTGGGATGCGAAGATACTATTTACATCATTTATATTCAGACTATTTTCCTCATCTTTGTTGTTGTAATCACAACGTTTCGGCCGTCGTACTCTCTGGCCTTCCTCAATAGTATATAGATGTGAGTAACCTACAAGGAATTCTGAACTGTACCCTTTATTTAATCTACGATACAATGGCCAAATTGATTAAAGCGCTTGTTCGGAAATTGGTTGGGCAGTGTGTACTTAGACTCTGTGGAAACGACCAAGCAATAACCTGAGCAATACTAAGAGTAAGAACTAGACGATATCCCCAGACATATTCAGTGGATCGTGAACAGTCTACTCTCGTAGATTCAATAAAGAAGGTTAGTCAGATCAATATACACCTGAGGAAGGCCGGATAATACAAAGACCGAACCGTTGTGATAATAACAACAAAGGTGAGATCAATAGCCCGAATATAAATAGTGTCTCTATTTTAGTTGTAAATTCCGGGTCTCTGTTTTATTGAATCTCAATATATTGTTTCAAAACAGTTGTTTCATTGCATCACAATATTAATACTTTCAAACAACTTCCGTCATTTTTTTACGGCACGGGTGCACTAGTATTCATATAATTCTTGTCGACATTGAAATTTATATATCATGAGTCGTACAGAACTAGAGTAGAAAATATGTTCAAGAACTCTGCGTAAGTTTTCCAAATTTAAGATATTTAAGGGGTTTTTTATGCTTTCATTTATTATTTTTATTAAATATTTCCTTTTTTTTTATATTCAAAACATTGTTTGGTGATTAACCTCAACTGCGAGACGGAATTGATGATAGAAAGCTATCGTTGAGAAACAAAAATTGAAAATATTTGTAATGGTGAAAATACTTAATTTCATAATACGACTTTCACGACTAGGCATTCAACGAGTTCTTCTACGTGCCGCGACCTTTGTGGACATAAGCGACCATGGCTCTCCACAACTTCCTATCTCGTGTTCAACCCGTTCCGCCATCCATTCACAGAAGCGCGTAAGGTAGTTGGCTTTCTGCCTTCCCCTATCTCTCTTGCCGTCACTATGTGAAGGTTAATTTTTCCAAGCCCTCTTTCCTCATTATGTGTCCAGGGAATTTCAGCTGTCTCTTCCTGATTCTGAGTATAAGTGTTCTTTTTATTGCCATTTTCTTTAAGACTTCCTTGTTGCTTACCCACTCTGTCCATGGAATTTTCAGTATCATTCTGTAGGACCACATTTCTGCTATCTCTAGTTTTTTTTTCCTTATCCTTGGAGAGATCGTATAACGTTCACTGCCATATAAGAGAATGAATATCACATAACAATCCAGCACTCTTCACAGGGCAGAAGGAAAAATATGTGATACAGTTTTGGGCGATCATGTCTCTTTTGGTTTATGACTAACTAGGCAGAAGATTTTCTCGCAGTAGGTTGCCATTTCTTTATGTGGTTAACTGGTTACCAACCAGTCTGTATTGCAGGGGAGGGGGGGAGTAGAAATAGATTCATACTTTTTCTAAGGGTGCGTAAGTGAATAGTGAATGTAACAAACTCGACTGGAATTCGAACTCCGATTTCTCATTCTGAGCCGATATCCATTACACCACAACGTTATCCATAAAAGTGAAGCATACAGCAAGTTAAATTCCATTTTGAGTGTCGCAGCTACTTTATTCTGAATTTCCAATTGTTAACGATTGAAAAATGAGTTGTTGTTTTTTAATGATCAGAATAAGCTCTAGAATCGATTAAATCGATTCGAAATATTTGTAATAGTGAAAATATTTCATCTCCGCATCTGAAAAGCAATTTCAAACTTTTACGTTTCTTTTTTTTTTTTAACCTGAATCAATTATCTTTAATTTCTGTGGGGTATAAAGAGGGTCACAACCATATTGATACTGGATGGAGGTGGCACAAGGCCGGTTTTTATGTGGGGTTATTCCGAGTCCATAGGCTCGGGTAAAAATCCCCCTCGGAACCCACACACACGGGGTCGGGTTTGTCTACCTCCACGAAGTCTGTCGCGAGCCTGGCAGCGAACTGCCTGACTGCGATTTGACTATTGCCACAACCACATTGACACTGTTACGGTTCCAATAGCAAGCAGGTGTTCTTTCCGGTGGTGAAGTTGCTAGTCTCACGCCCAATGCTTTAGTTTTGAATTGTCCTCTTTCTTGACTGGTTACCAACCAAGGCTACAGACAGTAACTGGAAATGGTTAGGCGCACTAATGTCCTTTACCAGGAAGATTTATGCGAAATAAGCACAAATTGTCTCGGATAGAAATTGAACTTGGCTCGCAAATTCCATTTCTCGTGCTATTAACCGTTAACTACCTGAATGTCAGTATCTAACCAATATTTATCAAGTTATCCGACAGTAGAATCATAGTTAAATTAGTTTCCTCTACTTTAGTCTAACGATTCTTTTAAAAGCTCAGATCACAAATGTAATGTTCAAATTAAAATTTGGACAAAGTAAACATAATGTAGAATGTTCAAAATTATAAAATTATTTTCTTCTATTTTATGGAAATGAATTGCGTTATAAAAATAAATGAATAAAATTTGGAAAACACGTTTTGCAGTCTGAATTCTTTTAATTTTAAAAATTTGAGCAATCACTTTAAAAATATTTTAATCACACTGAAGTTTGTACTCAAAATAGCTGGTGATTAATTTTTTGATACATAACATAACGGATAAATGAATCTATTGGCTGAGAAGTAGTTATTCCATTTTTCTGTCAAAAAATAATTATGCTAATTTAAATTTATTTACATAAATAAAAACAAACTTGGTCCGTTGTTGTGTATTCTGTTCACCGTTTCTTATTGACCTGCTTCTGAAAAGAATTGACCTGATTATGAAGACGATTACTTTACTGCGCAGCTCTACCCTGTCAATTCCAAGGTATAAAAAGTATTTGTGTTCCATAGAATAACAAATATTAAAGTTTTCGGCTCTTGTTTTGAAATATGTTAACTTTTATGTAGCGTTGGAATCATATTTTTAAATAAATTATATATATATATATATATATATATATATATATATAGTGCCTGATTTACATAAGGGCTGGTATGGGCTGCAGAATCCCCAAGATTAGAGGGGGCCTCAAGGTCCCTCTAGTCTTGAGCCTCTGAAAAAACTAAAAGAAAATAAACTTCTAAAAACAAGTGAGATTTGTTTATTTTCTGATTTAATGGAGCCGATTCGGACAAATTTGAAACAATTTAGAGCATTTAGACCCCTCTAGTTGGAATGGGTACTTTAAATTCGATCAGGTCATTTGAAGGTGCCCTATTTAGAATTTGATTCATCTTTTTTATATACATGTAGATTTTTATGTACTTTTTTAATAATTTTGCATAATTTTGTCTAGTTTGTACAATTTCTGCATTATTTTATACTTCATTAAACACAACATGTAATAAGGGTAAAATTGTTCATATTGTACAAATTAACCAAAATAGTGCAAAACTAGATATAATACAAAATTAAAAAGAAAAAAAAAATTATGCAATTTTGGAAAAATATTATCTAACATATTAACATTTTGTAATGTTTATGAATTTTGACGAAAAATTTGGTTGAGTTCCAAAATCATAAAAAATTTAATTAAGCATAATCGAAAAAAATTATCTTTTTTTATATATTTGGAAGAACAAGCGTAATGAAAGAGCCCCACAAATTCATTTAACCCAGGGACTCTTTAAGGCCTAGTCCTTCTTCTAAAGAGGCTGCCATCCAAAGTTAAAAAAAAAATCTGTTTATCCTACTATAACATATAACAGAGGCGACGAGGCTTGCAGTATTTTATATAATTTATTGAAAACAAAATTATAAAGGGAAATAACTTTTCTTTTTTTACATTATTGCTTGGCAATGAGATTAACTTCCCATAGACCGATTCACATAGTCTTTCTTTAATTAATATCATGAATTCTGATCAATACTCACCCGAGCTGTTGTCTTCAGTATTCACATTTGTTAATATACTATTAATTTTAATCACATATGTACAAATATGACAATATTGTGATCTTCAAAGCAACTTGAGGAACGGAACTATGCAATGAATATCAACATGTATATGTTATTCTAGTGAAAATAAAGTCCTTAGTTTCCTTCCACTTCTTTCTCTAACTACCTCTGTTGCATTTACTTCAAACTATATAAATCCCTTTAACCCTTAAGATGCTAATCAGCTTCCACAGATTTTACAAGCACAAAAATATCTATCTAAAAAGAGATTGTTCTTTATCTCTTAGATAATTTATAATAAATATCTAGCATCTATTATCTTGGACTGCATGAAAATCCATTAATGTCTACCGTAAAATCTGGTATTAATTATAAGAAATAAAAATCTGGTATTAATTATAGGTTTCTAAAACAAATCCTACTTATAATACCTACTTATAGGTTTATAAAAATCTGGTATTAATTATAGGTTTCTAAAACAAATCCTACATATAATACCTACTTATAGGTTTATAAAAATCTGGTATTAATTATAGGTTTCTATCTATAAGCCATTAATGTGTACCGCTAAAAAAAATAAAGATAGTAGGCATTAATGGGTTAAATCATTCTTTTTCTCTCCCCCCGCCCCGCATTATTTATAATTAGAAAAAAATTATATAAAATTTATATTTGGGATTTGAGATAAAATAGATGTTTGGGATTAAAATCATTGTTTGAATTGCAGAAGAGTTTTTACTTGAATATAAATTTGGTATTTATCTAGAAGGTTTAAGAGTTTTAAAATTATTAGTGATTCAGCATGAACTCATTGTTTTGTTTGTTTATTTATTTATATGTCCCTTAATTTATACTGTTATATAAGGCTGTTAAATTTGGTAAATATAAAAAAAAGAATTTCTTTATCTATGTTTTATGTAAAACTTTAGTTAATTCATATATATATATATATATATATATATATATATATATATATATATATATATATATATATATATATAAACATTACGCCTCGAGCAAGGCAGGGAAGCCACTAGGATGCAAGGGGTTGCAGAAGATTTGGAGCGAGAGCAGATAGGAGTGATAGAAGAAAGGATGAGGAGAAAGATAGTGGAGAGATCAAGGTAATTGAAGATGTCGATTGACATTACGATTGAATAGTTGGAGGTTATAGCTCTCAGGGAAACAGTAATAGGGAAGGGTGTTCCACAGGCGAGAGGTGCGAGATATGAAGCTATTGGAGTACAAGAGACAGCTACATTTAAAAGTTTCTACAGTGAAAGGGTGAGAGCGGGATGCCAGCCTCGTAGGGCGCTTGAATTCATGAAGTCTGGGAACCAGTGAAAGCAGCTCATCGAAGCAATTACCATGAAAGTATTTGTAAAAAAGACAGAGAGAGGCGACGGCGCGTCTGTGAGAGAGCAACTGTAGACGAAGTGCCAGATCAGGGCCAATTATATTACATATCCGCCTCTGGATCTTGTCAAGAACTCCGAGGTAAACAGAAGGTGCACCAGACCATATATGGCAGCAATGTAAGGGCGAATGGTTGATTTATATATATATATATATATATATATATATATATATATATATATATATATACTCTTTACAATTGGAATTAAGACACCTTTAGTTAATGACCATTTTCACTTACGAATTTTAATTTTAAAATTCAGGATTTCTCAAACTGTTTACGGTATCAGTTTGTAGTGAGATACTGGCTAGTTTGGGATAAAAAGAGAGGGGGCGTTAAAAGGGACATATTGAGAGACATGGCAGAAGAAGAAATGAATTATATTATAGAGGTAGAAGAGCCTAGGTAGGGAGAAAGAAGGGGAAACCGATGAGCTGGCCTACATGCTAATGATCACCCGGCCAAAGTTTGATTCAACGGAAATCCATGGAAATTAACGAAACTGTGAAAGAACACTCAAGAGGTAACTTTGGTAAGATGAAAGAGAGATAATTCAGGATTATTGGTGTATCAAACTAATTATTACCATCAGGAATTCTAATCAATACATATATATATGAATAAAGACAGAAGGAAACCTTATCTTAGCAGACACGTTCCGTCCTGTGAGGGACTTTATCAAAGCAAATGCGAGTATTTTATTTTGTAAGAAGTATTTATATAGAGGAAAAATGTTATGGTTTTTTCAAAATGTTTAAGTTGAGGAACAATCATAAATATTCATCAGCTTAGCTGAAAAATCAAGCAATGTATGGAGGACACATTTTTGCTCTTGTACATAAATAGTTGTTACAAAATAAAATCTTTGCATTTGCCTTGATAAAGTCCGTCAGAGGACGAAACGTGTTGGCTAAGATAAGTTTTTCTTTTGTCTTTATTCATATTGTCCTTTTACAAATATACTCTATCTGAAATTTTTACACACACACACACACATATATATATATATATATATATATATATATATACACATATTAAAGACATTTTATTTATTAAAGACATTGAATGTCCGAGAAATTTTTCATACTTGTATCTATAAAAAAGAACGTTAAACATAAACATGTCTTTAATAAATAAATTGTCCATTTCTTAATATATGACGTCATTTGTTTACATTTGATACGCCATGAGCAATTATGAATGTACGAGATTCATGGAAGATTGAAGTTTATAAGCAGTAAATTCGACCTTGCTAACCGAACGATCCTTTGTGGCCGAGAGGTTAGGCACGTCAGCGTAAATGACAGTTCCGTATAGGATACAGGTTCGAATCCTGTCAAAGGACGAATATTTTCTATGAAAAATTTCTCGGACATTCAGGCCGGTAAATGTTATTTAATACTGTTTATTATAAACAGAGCATTTACTTAAATACTTGTATCTATAAAAAAGAACGTTAAACATAAAAATGTCTTTATTGTCGGACTTTGTCCATTTCTTAATATATATATATATAATTAATTCATCTATATATATATATATATATAGTCATGTTTCATTGAATAATTAGAGAAGGTTTGTCTACTTATTTTCAGTACGGACAAGTTCCTTATTAAAGGAAGAGAGAAAATTACCATGTTGATATATATTCATTTATTCCGAAGACTTTCGACATTAGCACAATGTAGTCCTCGAGGTGTTATTTTTTCTAAGACAAAAATTTTTTTGTCCATCATTTTTTTTAAGACAAAATTGTTGTGTCCATCTGAAAGTTATTTTTTTTTTACTTGTGAAGTAAAAAACGCTGTACAAGTTAAATTTAACGATGTGATCGTCAGGGGAGGTAACTAATTTATGATAAGTCCAAATGTATTTTTTTTTAAATATTCCAAACTATTAGTTGAAACCTAGATATTTTAAACTAATCTTTGTACACATTTTAAAATGTTTGTGCAGTATTCATAATTATTTTTTGAAGCAGTTTGTCCGTGGATATGAAAGGATCCTATTGAAAATAAGTAGACAAAACTTGTCTAAATTATCCAATGATAGATATGTCTTAATGAAAACATATATGTATGTATCAAATATTTAGATATATAATACAGTACATTAAAAGGTAGTAAATAAATTCTGATATTGAAAAGATTAGAAAATTGTAATTTTCTTCACAATTAAAGAACTAACATTTGGAAACAAAAAACTGTGACAATATTATCATTCGGTTGTAAATCACCTAGATTAATTAATTAATTTATATTGCACTTGTTCAGTTGGCACATTATGTGGATCCTTAATACAATTTTCATGGCTACAATGCAACGTTTCGGAGTATTGTTGAATATTACCTTCGATTTCTTTGCCGTGTCAAACGTATAAAAGGACAACACTGGTGAAAAGTGAATAGAGTTAGCTCCCATGTTTTAGTAATGGAAAAGAAAATTATAATTATTTTCGTTTTAGAGAATACAAATTATAGTAACTTTAAATTTAAAAATAATTTGAGATCAACGCTTTCAACACTATCCGTTAATTCCAATTAATTAGAATTAAATAGAAAATGTTTTAATTTGTTAATGCAAATCATCATAATTTCTTTTTGTAGTACTAAGATTTATACTGCTAAAAAATAGGGTAACCCAATTTGTATTTTTTCTGTTTATATCGTTAGATAGCATTATCAGTGTTTAATTTGAACGAAAATTATTTTAAAAATATCGCTTTTGATGTAAATGTAACATTTTTCATCTCAATGTGTTTTTGTTTTTTAATTTTGACAATATTAACCAATTTTTGTTTATTGATTTTCGAGGAAAATAAACGACACTTTCAACATATTATGTACTTTCATTTTAATAAACGTAAGAAAAAAGATATGTGTAGTTTGTAGAAAAGTTACTGTGTAGGATCTAACGCATGAAAAGAGGTTTGTGAAGTTTCCCACTGAAGATTTTTGTTGAACTATAATCCACAGTCGAATAGATCAGTTGATGTTGGTAGTGATTAAATGAAGACATTACTTGAGAATGACCAACATTATATGACACAGTAGATATTTCTTTGTCTTGTTTATCAAAATGTAACCCTGAAAAAATCATTTTTCACCAGCGTGATAATATTACTCACTTTGATGTAGCGTTTCCATATAAGTTAATGGACAGTATTTTCGGGTTAATTTTTTATAAATAAATTAGGATGAGCGATAAATATTGGATACTTTACAACAATGTGAAGCAACAGAGATTTAAGGGCAAGAGAAACAAACTACCACTGACCGTCCTCAAACCAATCTTCATCCAATAGTGATGGTGTGCATTTCGTCGAATTGGATGGAAATCTTTTACTAGCAGTTTCTTCTGGAAATTATTAATTTCAATTAGAACAATTATTTAATAAAGTTAATATCGGAAAAATATTTCATTTTTACTTACTGAACTGGTTGGATATTTGGTATTTCCCCAAAACTGTTCTTCAGATTACCAACGAAGATGAACTGCATCCATTAATTTCGAGATTTTTATTTTCTTCCTGTTATCGAAAATGTTTAATTGGCGTTTAATCACAGAATGAGGCTAAAATAAGGTGGGAAGAAGCGTCTCAATTTTTATAAATATTTAAAAATTCAAAGGTGTCGTAAATTTTCACGAAATTTGTTTCCTAGTCTACAACTTCTCACTGAAATAGGAACATCGAAAGAATATCTTAAATACAAACTCTCTTGCACACGACAATAATAAAGACAAAGAGAAAAGGCGTAATTATTGAGAAATGTGAAGTTTAAAGATGACGTATTTTTCCAGGATTTACTCTCCACAAATACATAATTTATTTTTGCAACAAAAACGTGCGTATTAAAAAATGTAATCAGGAAACGAAGAACAAGGGAAAAGAAAAATGTATATATAATTGCTGTAAAGAGGGTAATCGAAAAAAAAAAAATTAAATCATTTTTTTTAATTGTCCGTTATCGTTCCTCAATGTTCAGATTTCTATTGACGAATAAGAAAGGTATGCACAACAATTAAACTGGGGGGGGGCGTCCCCATATATAAGATCATATATATAGACACCATATATCCAAGCACGTCATATCTAATTATGGTTTTCCCTCGAGGAACGCAGGTTCGAATATTGCTGAAGAGTGCATATTTATCTGAAAAAAGATTTCTCAAATATTCTGGCCGGTAAATGAAAATAAATATACTGCTTAATAAATAAACGGCGCGTCTCCTCATATATGAGTATCCACTAAAATAACGTTTAAGTAATAAAAATATGTCAGATTAATAAATAAAAAATCCACCCCATTTATATATATATATATATATATATATATGGTTTTGAATTCAAAATTATCCTTCTCCTAGACTGGTGGGAGCCCAGCCTAACCTGCTATGTAAATCATGGTTGGGGGTGGGGGAATAAAATATAGATTCATAACATTCACAGGGGTATTTGTGCATATGTAATGAACTCGACTGGAATTCGAACTAGGCTCGCCGATTTCTCATTCCAAACCGCAATCGATTACATCACCCGCATGCTTTAAACTTGATTGACAGTCTTACTAGTAAAAGGATCACTCTGATTCCCAAACCGGGAAAGATCGGCCTCATTCACTGAAGAAACTTTAATAAATGTGAAACATGTTAGATTGAAATACGTTTCCTATTTGTTCTTATATATATATATATGTGTGTGTGTGTGTGTGTGTGTGTGTGTGTGTGTGTGTGTGTGTGTGTGTGTGTGTGTGTGTGTGAAAAAAGTGTATATAAATATAAATAAATATATATATATGTATAATTATTTATATATTATATGCGCGGTACTTATTAGAAAGCGCTCAATATCAGAGATAGAGCTAACATATTTGGTTGGATAGATGTGAGTTTGACAAATTCAATCTATCCAACCAAATATATATATATATATATATATATATATAGTTGTGGTTTATTTTGCTTTACGGCATATCAACCGCAATGGGCTATTTAATGCCGACAAAATTTTTAGAATAGTTTCGTTTGAATAGAATATGTATTATTTGTAAGAAATCAGTTTGTAAATCAGGTTTCATTGACGTACTTTTGTAAAGAGTGTTTTTGTTGAGAGTCAAATGTACTGCTTGTAATATTTTTATCAAAAAATGTATTACTGGTAATTTTTTTCAAAAATTATTGCTGGTATTTTTACTATAAAACCTATTTTTACGCTTTCATAGTGTTTTGACCTCAGATTGGGGGTTAACTATTTGCCCACAGCTGGGACCCTAACAGGTTCTACCACCACAGGTCAGGGTGGACCTGGGAACACCCGCAATTAAAAGGTAGTTCCATGCTCTTCAAAACCTCCTAATCAGAGGCCTTGCTGTCGGATGTAGTTTATCGTCATACCCAGGACGCCTCATTGGGAGGGGGGGATTACCCTTCTGCAGAGGTGCAGTCGATGTATTCTGAAGCCCTAGCCGACAAGCCGATATATATATATATATATATATATATATATATATATATATATATATATATATATATATATATATATATATATGTACCTCCATGAGATCGCTAAAAAGAGCATAGAATGAATAAAAAGGGCCTTAAACTTGATGAAAATAATTTTTATTGTCTAAATGTTTACGATTTTATTAAGAGGTAAACTCAAAGTATTTTGGGGGTATTTTTTTACCTTTATAATCGTTCCTAGCACGTCCGAAATTTTCGTTAAAAATCTTTTCTTTTTTTTTTGAGTCAGCAAAATTGACAAATAATCGATCATGTCAAACATTTTTTTCATTTTATGAACAAAATGAAATTCTCCGTTTCAAATTCTTTTAAAAATCAATTATAAGTTTTTCAAAATTAAATTTAAGAAAATTAGAAATTACAAAGTTTATTTAAAATATTTTGAAACAAACATTTCTTGCTTTCTGTGCCGAAAAAATGTAGTTTAAAAATAAGACAAAGCAGGTCTTAACATTTGGTGTCACTTGATAAGTGATGATTAATGATTTCATCACGTATTGAAAGCTTACGTAAGGGAAAGTTACCGTACGACATAATTATTTAGTTTTAAGTGAATCAATTTATTTACCTCGTTATTTTTAAGGAAAAATTTCAGCGCTCTAAATTTTTTTTTTTTTTTGTACTTAGCTTTCACCTTTAGGTTTGAAATTAAATAATGTCTTTGTTTTATTGAGTTTTGTACGTTACAATTCAGAGCTGATATTCAGGTAGGGGGCTCTGATTTTTAAAAAAATATACTTGATTTGCTTTCCTCGATGCCTTGTGCTTTTAACTAATATAATCACTAAACTGAGTAGTACTGAGTTTCTAGAGTTTTCATAAAATTAGTTAGGTGGGGGGGGTAATAAATATAAAAAATATTTTTCCATGACTTTAAAAAAAGGAAACATATTTATAATAATTTCCATCATTTGTGAATAGTTTCTGAAAGTTTCATTAACATCCGACAACTATTTTTATTTTTACAAAATTTTCCAAATTAATGTCTGTCATACCAAAAAACGCGCTAAAATTTTGTTATTTAGTAGTTCCGCTGATACAAAGAGAAACAAATTTTTTTTAATCAAAAGTTTGAATGTTCTAAAAAAAAAAGGAATAATTTTAAGCGATAATTAAAAAATACTTCGTTCTTTCCTCTTAATAATAACAAACATTTAGACGATAAAATTGTTTTGTCAAGTTTGTCGTCTTTTTCATTATGCTATGCTCTTTTTTTTAGCAATCGTGTTTCAACACTACAAATGTGTCTCCTCGGGCGATGGTAAATTACCAGCGAGTGAACGATTAATTTAATTTCCAAAGCAGAACACTTCCTCTTTTTTCGAAAAAAAAAAAAGGAAAAAAAAAAAAAGAATTAAAAGGAGACTTGTGGGTTTTACCGTGATTAACCAATCAAATGTCACCAGCGCTAAATTCAAACTAACCGAAAAAAAATTATATAGGTCATAACATGATGTTATCTGCATATAAATTCTAGACAATTTTATTCGGGACAGATATAAATGGTTACATTATTTTGTAAAATATATAGAAGTATGACGTTCAACTTTCACAAGAAATTAAAGGGAAAGAGGTAGGGAGGTAATTTAACATCATGTTAACTAGTTATATGCTCGGTCAGGTACCTACATAAAATTTTGTAGTTGATAAAAGGCCTATTTAAGAAACTGGCAAATAATTTAACCGTTTAAGAAAGAAAACCAGATCATAAATACAAAACTACTTTGGAAAATTAAGTAAAGAGCATCCATATAAAATGTTAATAATACTAACTAAACATCGATGCATAATTATATTAAATCTAACTGAATTTCACAAATGGAATAGTAAGTCATATGAGGTGCACCGCAGTTCATTTACTAATTATTACTATAAGAAAAAGTATTATCAAATTCAAAGTTTAACTATATTGTAAGATAAAAGGTGGATTATGTCTACAATTTAAAGTTAATTTATTTCTTTGGTTTAATAAGGAATTTTTATCAGTAAATCTGATAATTTCTAGTTTTTCATGTAAGCATAAAAACATGGTTCATTTAAAGATCTACATGTTCTAGCTTTTTAAAAATTTTCCATTTTATCGTAGGAGTTTTATTAACTTCTTTTAAATTCCAAAAATATTTAGAAAGAGATGTACTATTTTTATAAGTACTATTGGTGAAGGATAAGATATGTTGATTCCACCTAGTCTTAAAATAATTCTTAGTACCACCAATATAAAACTGTCCAACAGTCAGATTCTCTTGCTTAAACTTTTAAATTTAAAAAATATTTTTGGTACATTTCGATTTATCGGAAATTTGTTGCGTTTGGTTTTCGTTCGGAACCAATCAGAGGGTTTTCCTCTAAATTCCGAGAAGTGAATTCGGAGCCTACCTGGACGAATAAATAGGGGGCCTTGGATTGAACTCGATTGAACTACTATTAGTTCGGGAAATATGTATTTTATCATCCAAACCAACATGTGAATTACAAATTGGAGATACCAAAATCAAACAAGGTGCATTGGGATAGCAAAATATGTCTGCCAAAAGCTGAGCAATGTATTCAGAAACAAGAAAATTTCATGAGAAACAAAGAAAAGAGAACTGAACTGTTACAAAATAATAGTCCTCCTATATGGAAATGAATGCTGGACAATCTTCTCACAGTTAAAGAGACTTGAAGCAACAGAAATGTAGTTCCATTGAAGGATGCTGAGAATAACATAGACTGAATGAAGTTTTAGAGAAAATAGAAACAAAAAGGGCATTTATATTTAACATCAGAAAGAGAAAGTTGAAATTTCTAGGGCAAATAATGCGGAAAGAGGGCTTGGAAAATTTTGTACTCGCAGGACAGACAAGGGAGATAGAAGAAAACAAAATACAACCTACCTAGCGAGTCTGGATGACGGAACAAGGTTTAGGAGAAAACAAAAAGATAAAATTTATTAATAGCCACAAAGGACAGGGAATTGTGGGAAACTATGATCGCCAACGTCCTGAAGGGACACGGCACATAGAAGAATTAAGAATTATCCATTTCTGTTCGTCGAAGAGGTCAACTGTTTCGAGACGTTCTTTTGAGAAGCTGCTTTCGCTATGTAAAGCTAAAATTAAAGATTTGAATTTTTTCCATTCACTTTCATTAACAAATTTAATCTAACAACGAAAAAACACGTTTATGTAATAGTCATTGCATTGTATGTAATAACTTTGACTTTTTCATCATTTGACTGCGCTACCAACAAGAATTGTATTTTCTTTTTAAAAAAAACTGTATTGGAATATCTTCAACTATCTTCATTTTAAATAATCTGTGGATTGCTATGAAAGATAATTTTACTAAATGCTTGATTTGTATTTTTGATATTTTCTCTGATGTAATACACTTGCTTAAGATTTTCGCCTCCATTTGAAAAAATATATATTTCAAGTATACAATATTTTTGAGTCTTTTTGAGTTCCAAGAAAAATATTTTTATTTATGAAAACATGATCTAAAATACTTTTTCTTTGTATTGGTTCTTTTATGTAAACGGAGAGTTAAGATTAGTTATCGTCCTTGTTATAACCTTTTCTGTAATAGTTCTTACCGCTTAACATTTGTTGGCGGTTGTATAATTAGTGGTTGTAAAATAATTGTTAGTTAATTGATCATCATCAATTAGTATGATTGAGAGGTGCTACTACTTGTGACAGGATGAGTTTGAAAAATTCAAAAAGAATTAATTCAACACATACGTGGTTTTATATATATATATTTATACATACAACATAATTCAAGAAGAAAGGAAAACATACTTGTGTGCACAGACAGAAAAAAAAGGAAAGAAAAACATTTGTGTAGTTAGCTGTAGTGTGTGTACGTAGTTTGGTTAAAATTAAGTTGTAGGTTTACCCGTTACTCTCTCCCCGGAAAGAAGACTGAACACTGTCTTGTATCTGCCGCAACCTATGTGCGAGAGAGAGAGAGAGAGATTATATCTTTTAATTTTATATTGCTGATTATCACACCATAGCGAGTGTTAAACTAAGTCCTATGACACATAAAGTGGAGTAATCACACAGTATACTTCAAGAGTGTGGGGTTCAGCGCACCCGGATTAAAGGAGAATTTAATACGGGATACCCTGCCCACAAAATACAACGCAAATTTCAAGAAGAAACAACACGATAAGGAACGTTTATAGAAAATAGAACATTGTATATTTATTATCTTGTGAATAGGGTAAAAAGGATTAATGCTTTAGTTCGTTTAAGCAAAATTGTGATTTTGATAAAAATGTCTGTGTTCGCTGTCTTTTAACAGAGTAGCAGAATAATGTCTGTTTCTTTTGTTTTCGTATATGTGTAAAGGAAAAAGGGGCGATCAATTTAAGTTGAAAAAGAGAGTGTGAATGAGGAATAAAGATAAAAGGAAAATGTACTTATGAATTGTTCTGCAGTCAGTTGTAAATTTGTTGTTGTTGTTGTTGTTGTTTTCCTAATCCACTTTCGGCTCGTAGTGTCGGGTTGAGTCAGTGATGAATTTCACTGTCAATCTTCTGTGATCTTTGCGCCCTTCTCTGACTGACTGGCGACTGACTTGAAAACTCTGTATTTATTGTTGACTTTTTTTCACACTGGCTCGTTATCTTTTTTTTGGTTTAACAAATCGCCTCCTTTCACTGGTCAGAAAATTAATTTCACACCTTATTGTGAAATCTGTTTTTGGTCGTTTTGATCCGATTCTGCGGGTGTGCAAATCTACTTTGTGTTTTTTTTTAGTCATTTATTGGAATATAGGATTTGTATCCTATAGGAGCAAAGCCATAAATATTTTTTAAATGATTAGGACTTTATCAGCACAAATAAGTTGATAAAACATGATAAGAGTCCAAATTCAAATATTTACTAAGTTTACTTTAGTTTATTTAGTATTGGCTAAATTTGGCTAAATACGAAACAGACCAAGAATGAGAAAAATAGTAGAAAGATATTGTTGCGCCAATCTTCCAAGTGGGGAGAGCTTGCCTTCCTAGAAGAATCAGCATTCAAATATTTTGGCTTTTACTTTTGATCGAATCCTGATCACTGGTACCAGCGGGAAATATGTAGCTATTCCACTAAGCAGGCCACAAATCAGCGATATTTGCAGTCACCATTTAGGGGACTAGAGAAATGCATATCTGACTTTTAAAAAATAAATAAAGCCAAATAAAAGGTAGAAACAACAAATAAGAGGAGAATAACCCGATTGTAAATAATGTAAAATAAAAATCATAAAAAAGATGAAAATGTTTAGTTAATTACTATTTTGATTGTACCTAAGTTAGTGAACTCTCCGTGGTGTTTTATTTTGTAATTACATCTGAGACCATAATAAGCCACCCAGTGACGATTTAACTCACTATAGGTGTCTTAAACTTGTAAACTTGTACTAGGTCTGGTGATCGGGGTCCAAACAGAACCGCTCAATTACAGACCAAGACAATTTTAAAGAACCATTTTATTTTGATTTTTGAGATTATCCACAATAAAATCCGACTTTGAGTCAGAGGATATATATGGATTAACTATCATTTTAAAAGATTTTTGTGGAGAGTTGAAAACAAATCCTGATTATAACTGTGTTGTGCTGTCTTTCCCTTAACGTTTTTTTTTTTTGTTTTTTTTTTTTTTTATGGAATGTAAATGTATTAGAGAAAATAAGATCAAATTAGAAATTAAAACTAATTAAAAACTGAAAAGAATAACTTGGAACAGAGAGAAGAAATAGACGTGGATTACTTTTTATGTGTTAAACTCAGTAAAAGTTTTCCTTTCTTTTTCCTTTTCATTTTTATGTGTTACTTCACTCGATTAAATCTAATAACTAATAAAAGCGTGAATAAAAAGAAAGAAAGCGGCTGTGCCAATGTGCCATGCCTAGACGAACATCGAGAAAAATACAGCAATATCCTTCCCAACCCACAAGATATCGACGGTTTTGTACGTGTACATTTATGTTTCTTTTTTATAACATGACCTGACGTTTCCCATGAGACCTTGTATCACAAAAAGATTCCATAAAACTAAAAATAATGAATATGAGTTCATTTGTTAGTAGATTTACCGACGAAAAATAATTAATTCTGAATCTGATTCCGAAAAATGAAGCAAACAAATCATCGACTTTTACAGCCTTGTGTCAGGTTAAGCTAAGTTTAACTATCATTTGGATATCTTCTAGAGGTTAATATCCCAGTTAACAAAATAACGTTGTTACAATGTTTCTGCAACGCTATAGAAATTTCGAAAACGTTTTTTGTAGACTCCTCACAATGTCTCCGCAGCGTTTCTGTTGGAAAATGAAATAAAAAAAATCAATGAATAAAATAATAATAATAATGAATAATAAAAAAAAAAAAAATTTCCCATGATGCTAGTAATAAAGGAACCAGAAATCTTATTATCCCAGTTGGCTACGTCAAACGCTCATTGGGCGACGGTGTTTAAGGCTATAAAAAGACAGTTTCTTTCATCTTTTTCCCTCTTGCTCCAGTATCAGAGCGTGGGAAAAGGGCGTACTCGCTGGAACACGTTCGTTTCCAAGTTTCACTGATGACTGAACACTCTTCCACTTTCCAATGCGTAGTGTTCGCATGTGTTTTCCCAAACCTCCACCTGTAAAGTAAATCAACCTTTTCTTTGGTCTTTCCAACTCAGCGCAAGGTATAACTGAGCTGGACCATTATAACCATGCTTAAAGCCACCAATGTACATGTCTTCCCAAACCTCCACCTTTGAAGTAAGTACAAAATTTTCTTTGGTCGTTTCAACTCTGCGTAAGGCTGACTTGAGCTCAACTATTTTAACTATGCTTATCCTTACTCATCCTAACTTCTAGACCAAAAAAGGAAGAAAACGCACATACCCAAGAGAGATTGAGAACTTTGTTTCACTATAGTTTATATTAAAAAAAGGAGAATAAACGGTCCGTAGTAGAAACCCAAATGTTCGTATGTTTATTCTTAAATGTTTACAAGTGAACATGCACGCAACTAAAATACACATTCTATACTACCTTGTAACTTTACAAATACGTTGCATTACATAAACAGAAAATAGATAATAAATTCCAGGAAAATATTAGAGCGTGTATTAATCATCTAAATTAGTGATTAGCAATACATTTTTAAAAAACAGAGAAAGAAATTTTATATTGAGATATTGCAAAGTGAAGAAAAAGTATTCTTTTATTTAAACAGCGTGAAATCTTCAGTTAGAACACTTTTCAACGTTACTATAATATTGTCACAACATTGGCGGTGAGCGATCTGTTTGTTGGTATCAGGAGAATAGTTAATTGAAATATTACACCTCGCCACAATGTTACATATCTCCCAACTAAAATACAACGAATCTGCAACTTTCTTTGTTCCCTGTGAAGTTAGTTTCGCTCGACCATTGCTAGTGTAGAGATTTTGCTCTACACTCGGGGCCATTACTGAGACCCTTTACCAAACTAAACTAACATCAATAAACATCTTGAAGCTTAATGTAGCGTGATAGCAAGCTCGTCTCTCAGATAAATACGTTGTTTAGTTAGTGAGTCCAGTCATTGCTGAGTGTTCTACTCCTGAATCAGATGAAACTAAATTCGTGTTTTGGGACGTGTCTCGTAACTAAGAAAGTTGTGTAGTTCTTGTTGTTTCTGATTCATTTTGCATGCTGGCCAAATGTGAACGCGACGAAGGCAGAGAACGAAATAACAAAAGTCGTTTTCTGCGCATTAGTCTCCACGCATCACATCCGGTCTACGAAGCGAACTCCGGCGAACGTTCCCGCTGGAGAGAGACAGACAGACAGACAGACAGACAGACAGACAGAGAGAGAGGTGCTCCAGGGGACTACCAGACCCGCTTAAAAGCAGGTCTCTGAGAACGACCAGTGTCAGCTGGGGCCCAGGGCGCCTACTGGACGTCACGCAGGGCGCCGCTACCGCTTTCACCGCCACCATTCAACATTACTGCACCTCTCAACGACCGTTACCACACCCAGGCTTGACCAACATCCTCAGCTATCCAGCTTCAACTCGAAACATCTCAACTTCAACTGCACCCAGCTACAAACCTTCATCGTCAACGACGCTGTCACCTCGACAAATACTAACTTGATATCATATCAACGTCGACACGTCTAGCAAAGAAGCGACCCCGCAAGCAGCTACTCCGACTCCGCAAGCAACGACTCTAACTCCGCAACCGAACCACTCCGTCTCTGCAAAACCAGCGACTCCGACTCCGCAAGAAAGCGACTCCGCAAAACAATGACTCTGATTCTGCAAGCATGCAAACCCACTCGATCCACCAACGCACTAACACGTACGAGGCCATTCCATAGAACGGGCCCAATCCGACTTCACCTCCGTTCCATAGAACAGACCTATCAACCAACGAAAACGGCCTACCACCGTGACCTCGATCAACCAACACGCATCGAACATAACCTGTGACCTCACACCAAACCCACACAAGAATTAGGTCAACTTCCGGTACTACCTTTATATGACGACCGGCCATTGAAACGGACATTCTACCCATCCTTCAACATATCTGTATGCCATGCCAACGATATTCAAATCTAATCTTCATTATTCTTTTCTCTCACTACTAAACGCTTAATATAACAGGATTTCAAATTGTCAAGGCAGACTGTCTCTTTCTACTTGAAATATTCTTCCTATTTATCCAGGTTTTGTATCAGTTATTTACTTAGCTTAGTTTTGGCGCTAGACCATAAGTATGACGCTCTCAGTAAAGATCGACCTCACTAATCAGTTGTAATAACCTGCAAGACAAACTTATTAACAATTATTACATCAAGATGAGGAACATATAGTAGCAATACGAGTGGATTACAGTCTTGGTTTGTGAATTTGGTGACATAGTAATTGTGAGTTCAATTCCTGGGTTTGATATCTAAAGACATGGGCAGCAGTGGACCTAGAACAGTTTACCCCGTAGGTTAAATAAAGGATTCGGTTCAGAATTCCCGGCAAGTTACCCAGATCGATATACACCTGATGAAGGCCGGGGGCACAAAAGCTGAAACATTGTGATAACAACAACAAAGATGAGGACAATAGTCCGAATATAAGTAGTGTAAATAAAGATTTTGTATGTAAAGGTCTATGTAATTTGATTTACTGTGTATGTATCTTCATATTTTAGTCATATTATTTACAAATGTTCGTAGAAATAGATAGATGTCTAATATAGAGAAAGTTCATACAGTTTTAGTAAATATTACTCAATTTACAGGATAAAATAAAATACAAACATATTGACTTAGAGAAACTGGAATATAGTTTCATTTGTTAATGAGACTTTTGATCTTTAGTCACTTCACTTCGCTCTTTTTGAAAAGGGATTTGCTTGGCATAGAATTGTGTAGATGAGCTAGATTTCTGAGTTGACTGGCCACGACCTGTTGCAAAATTTAATTTTTGGCGTTTTCCTTGGGTACTATCGGTTATATATATATATATATATATATATATATATATATATATATATATATGAAATTTTTACATTGACTCTTTGTTGCATACTACTCAAGAAAGACTTTAAAGGGGTGGTTGCCGTTGCTCGATATTTAACAAAATTATCTCGCACATTAATTTGTTAATGTAGCTTATTCGATCTTTATTAGGTGCCTAAACATAAATAAACAAAGAATTGAGGCACGAAACTAAAATAAAATAAAATGTTATTCATGTCAGAGAAACGACATTCAAGGTGCTTCTTTATGCCTAATTTTAATTTACAAACAAAAAAAAATTAAGTTCTGAGTTGAAATGAAAGCCGTACCTCCTGAAATAAAGCAAATTGTTCTCTAAAAAAATGTCCACTTTTACAAGATTTGCTGCGTACAGTACTTTTAATGGGAATTGCTCCTACCTTTTAGTTTTCTGTCATGTCTTCGCTAAATTACATCAGCTTGTTTAAGAAACAGAGTCTCCTTCGATAAATTCATGCGCTCCGTTTTTTGGTTAAGATTCGGTTAAAAATGAATTACCAGACTTTTATATAGAAATACATATTTTATGTAGTTTGTTTTGATTTGTTCAAATATGACAGTCATTTCTTTCGGAAATGTTTTATTTCTGAGAAAAATTACTGTTAAAGGCAGGATCGAGTGGGTGGACTGGTTCTGAAGCGGGAGTTGAGTTTTTACAATTTATTGTGCTAAATAAATCTGAACCCACCCCTCTGTGCTCGGATTTTTGACCGTCGATATTCAATTTAACGTGTGAATTGAATGTAAAACACACTTTTCTTAAATTGATGTTGCTGTTAACATTGATTTCCTTGCTAATGACTCCCTTTTTATTCCTTTACATCTCCCCACTTTGAACAATACACGCGCGTGCGCGCACACACAAAAAAACACACGAACAGTGTGCCTATTGAATACAGATTTTTACATAAAAATAAAAAAAAAAGTTCAATATAGTGTGACCTAGATTTTTACCAGGTTGTAATTAAGCTGCTAATGTATTTCTTCAATGTCTGAGGGAAATTAAACGCTTTTTGGTATTTTCCATGTACAGTGTACAGAATTCTTCCTTGCAATCAGCTTCAAGAACTTTGGCAAAATAATTTAAATTTACTAATTGAAGACTTGAAGAAGGTAACGGGAAACCACTCCCCTATATTTCCTAAAAATGCCCGGCAATTCACAGATAAAGAAATGCGGTTATGATCGCCTACGTCCTGAAGAAACATTACATTTTTGAAAACTATTATGAAAAAATGTGAAAAATATTATCATGAATAAATAAAATCATTAAAATCACCTTTCTGAAAATACAATTTGTTGCTTAAATTTTTTGAAAAATATAATTAACAGGAAAAAACTTTGTAGTAATGTAACGATATGAAAGAAGTGGATTTATTTTATTATTTTCAGAAAAAATCTTATTCATTACTATCATCATCATTAATAATGTATTGTAATATTCTTCTTAAAGGTAAATTTGTCGATACAACTTTTAAAATAAAATGGTTGTGGTTTCACTCAGGAAAATATGTGAAATATCACAAGTAAACGAGTTTGATTTGTTAGAGTTTGACAAAAAGACAAATCAAATCTTGTCGCGAATAAAAGAATACTAAACAAACACATTCTGATTTCACAAAATTCGTGTTCTTAAATTTATCGAACTCTTAATCCAAGTGAGTGAGAAAAGCTCGTGTTCAGCTAGGGTACTATTTTTTTTTTGTTTAATTTCTTAAATAAATAATTAGTGATAACTAGGATTGTTGGAATTTGATAACCATAACCCTAAGCGTTGAGACAAGATAATGACGTCAATGAATAAAGTAATACAACAGTAACGATTGGGCTCGAACCAGGTGCTTTTTGAAAGCAGAGAGAGCTACGACACCTCGTCTGAGGTTGTTAATGTTTGCAGGGTAAGTGCGAGTGACCGACTATCACTATCCAAGCAACAGCTTTGTACCTTGTGAGAACGCTATGGTGGTCGGATCTGGTCGTTAGTTGTTGATCGTCGATTTTCTGAGCCACATTTTTTTATATTTTTTCTCACCATTCGTCAGGTTATCTTCCGAAATTAGCCGCAAGCCTCCACATCATCAAAAAGAACAAAAAGGAAAACGTTATTTTTCTTTAAAATACTCACACACATAATCAAGTGTGGGTGAGTAAAGTAATTAGTGAGAGGGCATTTAAAAAGAAAAGAAAAAGACAGGTAGGTAGACTTGTAGACAGGTAGGTTTAAAAAAAAAAATAGAAAAAAGGTGTTAAGAATAATCACGCACATACACATACCTTTCGGAAAAATAACTATGCCGCTGTTTGGGAGAAAAAATAAGAAAGACATTCTGTCTGCTGAGCAGTGTTCGTATCCTAGCCAGGTCCCATCTTATGTGAACGATTCTTCATCTCAAATGGCAAACGCTAACGCAAATGAGAAAGGCAAAAATGGCGTCCCCCCCAATTCAAGTCCACAGTCGGACATTTCTTCTTCACCGTCTACTCCACCAAAGCCCAAACTTTCCTTCCAATGTCAACAGGCACACGGTAGTCCCGTCGGAATAATTTCTGGATTTACTAACGTCAAAGAACTCTATATGAAAATCGCCGAATGTTACGACATTGAACCCTCTGATGTAAGTTGTTGTTGTACCTTCCTTTTATTTTATTTCTTTCATCTACTATACTTTTCTTTACAACTTAAAACTTTTTTAGATATCCATGTTAAAAAAAAAAAAGATTATTTATTTTATTATTTTGCGAAAAATTAAAGTTGAAGAAATAATTCTCTTATGTTTTCATTTTGGAAGATGATCTTCCTGGATCAGTGCTTTTTAATAACTAAAACTAATTCACACAAAAAACTTGTTTCATTTGCACTTCTCCGCTGTTTATTACGAAACTTAATTATTTCCTTGCTTTCTTTCTGTTTCTAAAATCTTTTTTTCAATTTTACGATATGTTTCACATAAATAATATTCTCAATCAAAATTTATTTTTTATACATCATTAACTTCTTTTTTTTTAACTTTGACAGATCTGTTATTAACTTCATTTTCATTGCTTAGTTTCACAATGTTTACTTTGACACTAACAAGTAACAACTAATTTTAAAATGTTTTCTTTGGTTAGACAGCAAAAGTTCGAGAATTTATATTAAATATTTAATTTTTAATACATTGTCGTTTTCTTTTTCTTCGAAAATGATTGTTATATAAAGTTAAGTGTTACAGTTAAAAATCTATACAGAATTTTGCGAGATCTCGGGTTAAAATTAATTCTTTTTTTACTTTACTTACTTTTTAGAACGTAATTGTGAATACTACATAAGTTATATAAATATTTTTTTTTTCCAAACTATTCTCACATCTGAGATTACTGAACACACGATAGACGATGATAGTGAGTTTTTTTTTTTTTTTTTTTTTAAACCTAATACAAAATCCAGTTATTGTGAAGAAAAAATACTTGATGATCGGTTATTTCCCCCCCCCTTTTTTTTAGATAAAAAAGAAAATACTTCTGTAAATAAATTGCTGTGTCACCACACCTAACAATTTCTCTTTCTTTCTTTAAGGTTGCCTTTCGAGAGGCGTCCGCATTTTTCGTCTTTGATTAAAAAGGAAAATATAATCAATCGTTGATAATTATTTTCTCTGAAGTAGTGATTTACTGAAGGTAGAGAAAGAGGGCTTATCTCCGAATACAAAAAAAAACATGCGCTGACTCTGTGCGTCACTTATTTTGAAAATCCATAAATTCGTCATTAATTTTTAAATTTGCTTTAAAAACTAATTCAAGCTCATGACAAAAAAATACATTTACCCTGGTGATTAATAAAGTTCAAAGATTAAACGCTCAACACATATATTTCCTTAAGTTTTGTTCAAAATTGTCCCCTACGATTTTTCGTTTGAAAAAAAATTACAATCTGAAAAATTAATTCACCAATAATTCTTTTTACAAGAAAGTTACTTAAAAACACACAAAAAAAGGTATATTTGACAATTCCTTCCCCTGTGCATTTTATTTTTAGATACACTCCAGAATCGTGAAAGTTAGGTTTATAATTATTATTTAAATAATAAAGCTTAACTTAGTTTGGGCATAAAAGCCACAAATATAGGAGACTCGGATTATAACTCACTACACTACACTAATAATTGTCAACCAGAATCGCTCGTTACTCGGCGCCGAGGTGTCCAAATTAAGTTTATAATTAACTTTGACAAATCTAAGTACAGAGTTTTTCATCGTCATAAGTTTTAAAAACTACACTCAGATTCTCTAGTTCACCCATATTTTGGGGTAGGATTGAATTTTCTTCCAATATAGTGATATCATAAAGCAAAAACGAAAGCAACCATAAGTTTTTTTGTTTTTTTTTTCTAATCGAAACGCCTTGAAGTGCTTTTCTTAACTTACTAATTTTTTTAATGGCGACAATGGAACTTTTATCTAAAATCTTTAGGTGCAGGAAGTAAGAGGGGAAAAAAAACTCAAACAAAAAATGTAATTTTTCCAAAGAAGGATAGACTCCAGTCTGGTACATGAATTTGTTGGTTAACTAATTGAAATACTAATGTAATTTTATTCTTTTGTAAAGAAAATGTTCGATTAAGAAAACTTTTAAAATGCATTTTTTTTTTTATGTTAAAAGGCCCTAATTGTGAATATAGTTGATCAGTCATCGAAAGTTATATATTGTCATGACGTGAAGTGACCTCATTACCAATAGAGTTCTTGTTGCCCAACCCATGATTTTGACGTCAATTCTTTTTCTTATTTTCGGACCTAACATAAACTAATACATTCTGATAAGATCTATGCTTACATAAGTAAAAGTTTGACTTAACTACACTTTCACAAATTGTCACTTACATTCTCTTAGTTTAAGTGAAAGAAAGACTTTTTTTAAATTGAAAAATATTTTCGTTCCGTTAAAAAACCTTACCATACATTTTTTTATGGACTACATTCATTACGTTTATTTTTAAAAAAAATGATTTTTTTAGTCAAGTTTGTAAATAAATAAGATTTTTAAAAATTGCCAGTTTTTTGTTTTCTTTTTTCTACAAATAAACGTAGTCATAATTTCAAACATTTATAAACTGAAATAAAAATTTATTCAAAATATATAAAAATGGTAAAGTTCCGTAGACCTAAAAAAAAAACATTTACTTACACTGATCCCGAAATGAAATAGAACTGTAACTAGGGTGATTTGTGAATAATAAAATTCAAAATTTCATTTATCACTTTTAATCTTTCGTGGTTTTGTTGTTTGTTTTTTTTTCTTTTTTTAAATTTTCGTAAATTTTACAGTTTGATTTTTTTTTTAAAATAATTTAAAAGTAGCTTTATCCAAATGAATTACAATTCTGAATTTTTCATCGGATTATGTTGAAATGACGAAAAAAGACAGTCTTCTTTTCTTAGGCTTGTGTATTTTTTTTTATTCATTTTCTTTTTCAATCAGTATGTTGAAATTAAAAAGCAGTTTGCATCGGAGTAAATCTTTGTTACATACAGCATAAAAATGAATTTACTAAGGCAATCTAAAATCGCGATATGTGCAAAAGATGGGGACATTTTTTGTTGGACGTGTTTTTATTTTTATTTTACTCCATTATGTAAAAAAAAATCGTTGATGAAATTGAAAGTTCAGACCTTCTTGAAGGCATTTTATTTTATTTTTTTCCCCTAAAATGACTATTGTAGTTGCTGATACTGTTTTCACTTTTACAGAAGTGTGGGGCTTCGAGATTAATTTTTTAAATTATTTAAAAAAATGAACTGTTGATTTTTAGCCACGCCAAGAAGATTAATAAAGGATGTCGAGGGAAAACACACGGGTAATATTTTTTTACAAAACCAGAAGGAATTTATTCATGAATTTTTACACGTTTGAAGTTGTCAGGAACTCGTTTTAGGAAAATAAATCCGAAATTTTAAAAGTCCGTAGTTTAAAACTTATCACGAAGACGAAATGTTCATACGACCGTAAATGTTCTGACACAAAAAAAAATAATATTCAAAAATGCTTAAAAATAAACAAAGGTAAGAAGAGAGTTCGTTGTTCACTGAGGTGATATGCTGTTTTTATACATTCAAAACTGGACGAAGCGGAGTAGTTTGAAATACTTTTTTAGCTTTCTTGGATTGTTAAAGTTCTCAGAAGTGTCGCGTGCTTCGTTAAAAACCGATAATATTATTGGCGAGTAATTTGACACTGGTGAAAACTTCAGTGCTGGAAGCAGTGACTAGAAATAAAACCTTTCACATGATTTCAGACAGTCTTATTAATTTAATTTTTCTCCTTTTTATATCAAAAGGAATTTCGCATATGCTCACTACTTTTCTTTCTTCTTCTTGGTTCAACAGCTAATTTCTGTGAAGATAAGGTTTTCATTGGTTAAACAATTTCACATAGGCTCAAATTTGTTTTCATTAGTCCAAAGAAAGTTTCACATAGGCTGACGAATTCTTTTCTGTCTTTTTCCTCAATCCTTTGAATTTGAAGGGAATGGGTAAAGGGAGTTATTATTTCACACTCACTACAGTTTAACACAAATCTGTTATCTTCTTTTATTAAGCAATTTCAAACTCACCTTTTATTAGAAAAACTTTATTGAAAGTGCTATTTCTCTCTATCTTGAAGTTTAACAATCGGTTAGTCAAGACAAAATTTTTTAAGTTATCTAAAAGTAAAATAAACAGTTAAGTAAATTTCATTTTTTCTTTTTTTTTCTTTTGCTAATTTATTTATTGCTTGTATATAAATTTATAAAATAATGCAAAGAGCATTAAAATGCTGATACTATCAAAAGATTGTCTGAGATATTTTAAGATAGGGTAATATTTTGCTTTAAGTGAGTGCCCTCCCCACAGAAATCCTGATAATTTAGGACACTAAACTGCAAAGACATAGCCAAGACCTTTTGCTTGAGGATAAACGGTTGTTTTCTTTTTTATTATTATTATTGTAGAGACATTGCCCTCCCTCATTATTGTTCAGAAATGAATGGGATTACTGATTTATTATTCTTTCTAAACTTAATCCTGTAGTTTTAAGACTTAGATGTTCATGTAAAAATGTAATGACAGCAGTAATACTTTACACTTACTGTATACTGTGTATGTATTGAAGACTCAGACTACTTACATTTTACATGCGCACTTTTAATACACTTAAATTAAAAATATCTTTGACACCTGCAGTAATTTTTTCTAAAATTAGCATCAATACATTTTAGATGATGTCTTTCACTATTGGATGTCACAAAGCATGCAAAGAGATTGTTAAATCTTGATTTAAGTCAAAGCTCTCCTCAAAAAGGTTAAGCACAAACTTGGGAACAGTTCAGTTTTTTATTATCAACTTTGAACATCTAAGGCATTCATCTTTCTCATAAGCAGGTGTGGTTGTAGGGCCATTGTGCAGCTGATCATGTGACCATTTCCCTTCACATATGGGTTGAAACCTGGAAAAGTATTCATGTATAGTTTCTCTGCCATCTTTACTAACCCAAGACATACTAAGGTAAACTTTTGTTTATTTAAGGCAAACTAAGGTTTACCATAAATAAACAAATGATCTAAAGCAAAATTTTGTTTTTTTTTTTTTTTATTACACATTTAAACACAGTTGCCCCTTATACACTCTGGTTTTCTTCCATGATGGTCAGTAATATTCAATAATTTAATCCTTTTACTGTGTAGTTTTGTGGGAAAATATATTTTTCTTGTGTAGTTGGGTCGGTCTTGTTTGAATATGACATTCATTTTAATGAGAGCATTAATATGTTATGATTACCAGATAATGTAGGTTAGATAATATTACATCAACTAAAGTTCAACAGATAATGGGTAAGATATCAAAGAAATGTTTATTCTCCCTTTTGCATTCTCTCCTTTCTAGGCATTATTATGTCCATGATATAACATCTTATTTCATGTATAGAATCAAATAGCTGAAAGGAAAGTAATGACAAACATGCTTTGTTCTCTGAGAGGGTTTTATACCACTGTTATACACAATATTATATATACATATTTATAGAAACTATAACACACATCTACACAACAAATAGTGTAAAAAGAGATTGAAAAGATAAGGTCTTACTTATAATAATTCCCAACAAGAAGTGGAGCTGCCAGAGATTCTGTGTTTCCGGAGAAACCATATTTAGGATTCCAGATTTGAGTAGATATATCTGCTATGTCACTAGCAAGGACATATTCCCACTCAAACAAGGAAACAGCAAGTCATGGGTTTTTCCCAACATGAAGACTGCAAGCTGGATATATTTCTATATCTGGTGAAGATATATTCTCAAAGGAAAATGGCGCCATGGGCATGTTAGCTGCATCACGTGTAGAAGCCTGGACAAGGTAACTGATCAGTTTGAATCCTGGAAACTAACTGAAGGACTGTTGGCACTCTTATGAAGTGACAGACAACACTATATGGCTGTCACATGATTTAATCTCAATGAAGATAATTGCTTTTTGTAGCCCTACAATTTTTCCAGAATTTCTTCAAAAAATATTTTAAGAAATAGCTATAAAAGATGGCTTGAATAAAATTTGGGTTTCAAAATTTGTTTTTAAGAAAGAAAAAAAAAAAAAAAGGTCAAGTTTGATGATTTCAAAACCTGCAAAAATAAAGTTTATGAACAAGAGTGATCTAAAGAGGTAAATTTTTTTGATTTTTTTTTTTTTTTTTTTTTTTTTAACCAATGGGGAAAATACACCATCATTTTCAGTTTTTGATTCAATTTATGCCTATTTAAGAAGTCTGGTTGGTCTAAGAGCCAGAAGGGTTTGGGATTTGGCAGGCTGATGACTGGACTTTCTGGGATTTGAGCAAACGGTCAAAATTCGATGAGAACAACAAAAGGGTTCTGTCATTCACAGGTGAACGACTATGGCTTGTTTCTGGGATCTAAACTATAAAAAAAACTACAAGAAAAGGAAACAAAACAGAACATTTTATAGTTTTTCATGAAAGTTTGTCAAAATGTAGACGAATTTTGAACTTATGAGAATTCATTTTTGAATCTCAGTTTGTAAAAGTGAGCTATTGTCAAAAGCAAATAAGAAACCCAGCAATTCATGTGATGTCATACCCTGTCAGAACTCTAAAAATTTAAATCAAATAGAAGTGCTCACTTTGACATTCACAGCTCGTGTATATATATATATATATATATATATATATATTCAACCAAGTAACCTGGCATCTACTCTTGAAAAGGACCTCCAATTAGTGAACTCTCAGTCCCCTACAACTGATATACAATACCCCAGAATGAACAAATGATCAAACATTGTAATTAATGGGAAATAAAAACTTTTACTTATCTCAGCCACATCTTCATTTGTTTTGTCACTTTCACCTTTTTTTTTTAACAGTAAGTCTGCCATTACAGTGAGAAGTTTTCCTTTTCAACTCTCTTTGACAATTGAATGTATGGAAGTAAGTGACAATTTTTTTGACAATAATTGTTTTTAATGAGCCCAACAGAATTGTAACTAAAACTGTTATCTTGACACACAAAGGAAAATTATGTGCAAGCTGGTTTTGTAAATTTTGTATTCTGTATTAATAAATGTAAATTTCTTTCAAATTTCACACCAGATTAATTTTTTTTTTTTTTTTTTTTTTTTTCGCCATTCATAATACTTTTAAGAATTCATAATCTCTTTTCTCCTCCTCTCCCCAAAACTCTCTTAATATAATTTATAAAGTGGCTCTAAAATAGGAGACGAGTTATACAATATATATGTATAATGAAAAAGCTGAACCCTTTTTGTTTTTATCATTATAAAAGCTTACATTTTATTTACAGTGTAGATTTAATATTAAACTAGATCTTGAATGTGTTACCATTTTAAAGCAAATGTTAGTTTTTTTTAATGTATGGAAGCTTAAAAAATACAAAATAACTTTTCTGTTTCAAGCCAAATGTAACTTTTGGCTAGGATTTTTTGTAATTATACAGAGTTGTATACAGAAAAAAATACTTCTTTTTTCTTTTTTTTTTCTCAAGATATTCGTACTTAAAAATTATGGCCATTATACACTAACATAAAAAAAAAAAAAATTAAGGATCCAGTTTACCATATATTGTATACTGATCTCTCTCAAAAAGTTATTTTTAAAATCCAGGAAATAAATTAGTTACATTCCTCCAAAAACTTGGGCAATCATGGCTCCCCAAAATTTCTTAGTAAAGTTTGTCTTTTTGCTATCTGTCCTAATCCCCATTCTGTTAGCCATTTACACAAGCTTGTTTGGTAGGTTATTTGCTACTTTCCTCTGTTCCTCTTGGCTCCAATATGTTTTGTGAATATCAAATTTTCTAAGCTCACTTTCTTCATTATGAGCCCTAGAAATGTTGATCAGCTCTTTCTGATGCTATGTATAAGTGCCTTTTTGTTTCCATTTTCTCTAAAACTTTGTTGTTGCTCACATGTTCAGTCTATGGTATTCTCGGCATCCTTCTGTAGAACCACATTTCTGTTGCTTCAAGTCTCTTCCTCATCTTTTAGGAGATTGTCCAGCATTCATAGGAGGACTGATATTACATAATAGTTCTGTACTCTTTTTCTTTGTTTGTAATAAAATTTTCTTGTTTCTTAATATTTTGTTTAGCTTTTGGAAGGCATCTTTCACTATCCCTATGTGCCTTAAAATTCAATGTCACATTTTCCATCATTTATTAAAACACTTCCTAGATATTAAAACTTTTACACTTGTTTAATTTTGGTATCTATCTCTAATTTGTCTATTGGACTTAAATTTGTTTACAACCATGTTTTCTATCTTTTTTGATGTTTAGTCCTTTTTTCTCACTTTACCTTGCTACCTAATGTAGGAGTTCATGTAGTTTCCTTTCTGGGTCTGCTATCACCACTGTCATCTGCATATCTAATATTGTTAAGATTGTAGCTGCCAATGATGAATCCTGATAGGATTTCTAATTCTTCACTGTAAATGTTGAGTAAGTCTTGTTTTACACCCCTTTTTATTTTTGTGTATTTACTGAATACATGCAGGTGGTTTGCTCCCATTACAAGTTCTGTATTATTCTAATATCCTTCCCAAATAAATGAAGCTTACCTAACAACTCCAACAGTTCTTTGTGAAATATCTTGTCAAATGCACCTACTATAAATGCTTTTATAATAAGATTCAATTTTAATGTCAATCTGTTTATATATTTAGTATTTTTATTTTTATGAATTTCTCTGATTTTTTTTTATTTTTAGAATAGTAATGTTATAATAACTTTTGCCTGATGAAATGTGTGTGTGTATATATATATATATATATATAAAAAGGTGTGCTATATTTATGCGATAAAGTGCTCAGTATCAGAAATAGAGCATATATAAATATAAAAGTGAACATTGAAGTCAATCCTCAGAGGCAACAGGCTGTTTCATGCTAGATGCAAATGTCAGGCAGCCTGACAATTGCATCTAGCATGTTGGCTTCAATGTTCACTTTTTTATACACCAATTCTGGCTAGAGGTAACCAGACGTCTAGCCACACTGATTCGCTGTGAAACAGTCTGTCTGTGGGTGACAATAGATATATATGGTTTGTTTTTAGAGATAAAGGTGAAGAGGCAAGTAAATAAAAATAGGGAAGCTTCATGGTAGATGCTGAGAAAGGAATTCATTTTGAAATGTTTCAAGTCTATGATTGATTCTTTTTCCAATTTTGTCTCCTATTTAAAAAGATCTGCATTTATGAAAAACACAACTTTTATTTGTTTAATTTATTTTAGATTGATTGCAAAAATCTTTAATGCTCTTCATTCTACAATGATGATCAGCTTAACCAAGAAGTCTTTTGGAAAGAAAAATGTAAATTTGGTCAAACTTTGAAGTCGTTCAGACAGAACTTTTCAGCACCTGTTCATATCTGGAGAATTTTTAAGCTTAATAGTTTATCTGCTTTATTTGGAGTTAAACACTAAAAAAAATGCAGTCTCTAAGCTTAGCACCTTCATGCTCCACCAATATGTTACAATTCTATGTGCAACTTTTAGCTCTTTTAGTGGCTAGTTATAAATATAGGGATTTTGTAATGGACTAAAACTTATTAGTTTTCCATGAATGTATTTGTATTTGATTGATACAGTAACAAGACTCTTGATTACTCAAACTACAATGTCTTCCACTATGTATCATTCACAACTACTTTGATATCAAAACTTACTGCAATCCATTTATACATCCAAGTCCTAAACTGAACAGGAGTAGCAAATAGTGATATAATAACAGTACAACTATCCAACAAAGGGTTTTTTTTGTTTGTTTTTTTTTTTAATTTGAAAGCTGTTTTTTTTTTTTTGTTTTTTTTCTTTTGATAAATCTGTATCAACCTAGCTATATAAAAAAAGCTGCAGTCAATTTTTCAAATTAACAAGTTATAAGTCCATGAACAAGGAAATTTGTTAAAATATAGATATAGTGATTGGACATAAAAAAAAAAAATGAATGAATGTTATGCTGAGAAAAATAAAGTATATATAACCAAAGAAAATAGTGAATACTTATAAATAGAATTTAGGATTATATATTATTTAGATGTTAAGGAAAGTATAAAATTTAATTAAAATTTAAGACGTTTAACCAATATCTATTTTAATGTCATTTTCTTTGAGTATTAGCTAAAAAAATACTTTTTGATTAGTTGAATTTTGATATCATGGCCAATTCAGTAATTCTTTCAGATGATTTATGATGGCTAAATTTAACCATTTCAGCATTTTTAAAATTGAAAGGATGGTTGTATTTTGTATATAGAAGAATAAAAAATTAAGGTATGCCTGATTTTTATAGCTCTTTTGTGTTTGTAAATACATTTTTTAAACTTTGTTTCACCAATATAAATTTTATCATGTTTATTACATTGGATTACATGTAAGCCACCATTAAAATTGACTGTTTTGTGTTTTTCTCAAATTAGAAAGAAGCAAATTTCTGAAATCCATGGACATGTTTATAAAGTTTTTTTTTCTTATCCATTAAACACTGCCTGTCACCATAATCCTGCATTCATTCTTTTTTTTTTTTTGTTTTTCTTTCAATTTTCTCACTGCCTCCATTTTTTTTTTACATTAATTAAACCATGATATTCTCTTTCTATATCTGACTTTTACATGCACAAAAACTCTACTTTGCAGCTGCAGGTAATCACTAAACAGGATCATTCTACCGTTTGCAGTTTTTGAAAAGTGTCCTCCTTTATATCAAACAGTCTTTGTTGAGCAGTTTATGCAAGCCATATTGAAAAATGTAAACTTAATCACGCTTTGCTTATATTGGCTGCAAGTTTTACACCCTAGTATTAAGTCAAATATGAGAATGCTATGCTGAACTTAATATTAAACACTTCACTTTATACTAATCCCCCTAGAACTGTTCAATTATTAAAATCTATTCAGCCTTTTTCATAAAGAACTGTTTGTAATACTGTGAGCGTGGAGTTAAAATTTACCAGAAAGAAAAAAAGAGTTTAAATAATTTAAAGCAGTCATTCATTCAGTTATTTATAAACTTCCTCTTCTGAGGAAAATTCAGTTCACTCCCATATGAATCATCTTGCTTTTTTTTATGGTGGACTTGTGAGTGTGTCTTATTCTTATATTGTCAGGAATTAAGTTTGTTGTATTTTATTTTCACTGGATATATAATATTTGGTTCATTTTTTAGTTTCCTGAACATTGTCCATGTAGTGTTAAATTTTCATATATTAGTTAATCTTTTTGAAAATGTTCAAATATGATTGGCTTGCATATATGTTTAAATTGATTTTAGTCATTATTTATGCCAAGTTTACTTTGAACATGAACACTCAATAAATAATATTTAATGCTAAAAGAGAATATATCTATTATTTCAGCAATATTAGCTGGTGAATGTTTTTGTTCTTAAACTGAACTTGATTTCTATTCAAGCCTGGGAATAGTTTTCATTCTATATTTCGTGTGATTTTTTTTTTTTTTTTTTTTTTTTTTTCTGAAATGATGGTAGAATGTCAAGGAAAAACAATTCTTTGAAATATAAATTTCTGCAACAGAAGGCATATTTAAAAAAAAAAAATACATGTCCTGTATTTTGAATAGACATTGCAGAAAAACTTTCAGATCATAAAAAATATTCATAAATCTTCAATAAAATATTAAAAACAATATTTTTTTATTTTACTCAAAAAGAAAATTTGGATCAGCAGTTTGGTAATGTAACTGCCTGACTGCTCAGTTGGTCATTTAAGTGCTATACATGATGCCTGCTTAGGTGACCATGTCTCTCATGGCTAACTAGGCAGAAGATTTTTCCACAATGGGTTGCCATTTCTTTCTGCAGTAGACTTGGTTACCAACCAAGGCTATAGGACCCAGTCTGTCTTGCTATTCAACCCATAGCTGGAGAGAGAAGAGATAATTTGATACCTTTCCTAAAAGTATTTGCTCATAAGTGAATATAACATATTCAACTGGAATTTGAACTTGAAATGTTACAAACTTTAAAAATTAGATTTTTTTTATAAAAACTTGATATATTTTCTAATAACTTTTACGTGCATCTAAAGTCATTAATGCTCTCCAAAAAAATCTTTATTTTGTGTGTGTGGGGTGGGGAGTTTATATGCAGGTTTTTTGGGGTTTTTTTTTTTTTAACTATTTTGTTTATTAATATATATCTGGTTAAACTTTTGCATGACAGTAATAAATTTTATTTTTCAAAATTAGAAATAGATAAAAGCATGTTAACTGAAAATGTCAGTGTTTCAGAAATATTAAAAAGTAAAGAAAATCTTTCATCAGAGATTGAAAGCACAAATTTTCAGATTTTATAAAACGTTTTTTATTTTACTCTTGTAAGAAAATTTAATGTTTGAAAGAAGAAAAGTTTCTAGTATTTGTTAATCATTTAGAATATAAAAAAAAAAAAAAGATAAACCAAAAATTAATCTGAAATATTTTAGGATGGAGATGAATTTAAAGATAGTAATTTATAAAAATATGGACAGACCAGAAATATTAAAATCTGAAGTGAAATCAGCACTGGCCAAATTGAACAGGAACAAAGCAGCAGAACCAGACAGAATTGTAATAGAGAAGCTGGCAGCATTAGAAGATTTCTACATTGGCAAAATTACAGACTTAATAAATAAAATGTATGACAGAGATGAGATGTAAATCTCTTTTCATTAACAATGGTGATATGTAAATCAAATTTCTAATTAAATAAATTTTCATAGCAGTGTCTAAGAACCAGGTGTAAACTCCATGAGACAATCAGCCTAATGGACCACATAACACATCATCTGAATTCTGATGACTAAAGCACAGAGCAGAATTAGACCTTGAATAGTAAAAAGAAGAAATGAAATAAGATTGAGCACAGAATTTCTACACTCTTACATTACTGTTTATAAGTACTTGTATAGGTGCTAACAAAGACAAGATTTATACTCTGTGAAATTTGTAAAGAAACAAACATTTAATAGAATGACAATATTTTTACAATATACAAATTGTATAAAATACAATATAAACCTTGCACAAAATTTCTCTTGTGCACCTCAAATTATCAAGGCAGATTTTCAGTTCTTTGAAATACAAATCTGTGACATGAATAACGATTTTTCTTTAACAAAGAAATTTTAGTTACTTACTTTTAGAACAACAGTTCATGTAAATCAATTTTCTAGCAGCAAAAGAAATTTACTTACTTCAAAAAGTTCACAAATTCAAAAAGGTTGAAGGGAGTGAGAAAGGGTGACCTACTTTAGGTGAAGCTGGTTCTCTCAGCTCTTTAGATAAAATATTCAGATGCTTGGAACAGGTGTTCTCAAATATGAAATAAACTCTCACAGATTTAGAAAAGACAATTGAATGAGATAAAAATCACTGGTTTAAAAAACTTTCTTTGTAAAGATAATTCTCATAGGTCTCTTCTTTCTTCTGCAGCTGCAATGATAGTAGCAGGAGCTGTCTTTATATTCCCAATTGGCAGACTTTTCCTCTGAAAGTCGAATCCTTTCTCATCCTCATTCACACCTTTTTACATTCCTGAGATAATCAATCCTTTCTGATTATGCAGTCAAAATCTTCCCTTTATAAAGTAAATGGGGAACTTCAACCAAATCCAAATCAACTCCTTAGAGGACATATACTTTTTGTATAAGTATCACTATCCAATCAAACTGAGCCCATTTGCAACTTAAATTTAGCAGTTGATAAAATCAAAGTTGAACCCATCTTTTTACAATTTGCAACAGAATGTTTTAACTGTCTAGCTTCATTTTGGCATGTTCTTTTTTTTAACATCAATTTTAATTATGTATATTTCTTTTATAATTGGTATGGCTACATTTGGCAGTTTCTCTTTCAAAGAAAATGTCAGTAATATTCTAATTTTTGTAATTAGTTTTTCATACAATATTATCATTTTTATTAAAAATAATTTTATATTCTACTCATTCCAATATTTTCTTAATATTTCATATAATTTTAATATTCTTATTAAAATAGGTACTATATTTTTTACATAATTCCAATTTTAATTTTCCTCATACAAAAATAATTACATAATAGGACAAGAGCAATGTGGTTTCATTAAAGTCACTGGAACAAGGAATGCAATATCTATACTTGGAATGATAACAGAAAGAGTAATTCAATTGACAAAGGATGTATACATGTTTTATAGATTATGCAAAAATGTTAGGTAAAGTATATCACAAAGTACTCTCTGAAATGCCAGGTAAACTTGATTTATTTGGGAAAGATATTTGAATAATCCAGAACCTAAAATGAATCCAGTAAATATAAAAAAAATAGAAAGTCCTAAGACAGGGTTGTGTCTTAATACCAAACTTATTCAACCTTTACAGTGAGCCAATCCTGAGAGAATTAGAAGTCCTACCAAGATTAATTATTGGCAGCCTCAATCTTAACAATATAAGATATGCAGATGACACAGTGTTGATAGAAAGAAAACTACAGGAACTCCTACAGAAGGTAGTAAAGGAAAGAGAGAAAAAAAGGACTAACCATCAATTGTAAAAAGATAGAATGTATGGTTGTTAGCAAAAGGAACTGTCCAAGATGTGAATTTATAAATTGGAGATACCAAAATCAAGCAAGTAGAAAAACTTAAATATCTAGGAAGTGTTCTAACAGAGGATGGAAAATGTGACACCGAAATCTGAGGACACATTGCAATAGCAAAAGATGCCTTCCAAAAGCTAAGCAAAGTCTTAAAAAAAAAAAATAGGAAACTTTTATTAGAAACAAAGAAAAAGAGTAGTGAACTGTTATGTAATATTGGTACTCATATATGATAGGGAAGGATGCTGAGAATATCATGCACTTACCATGTGATCAATGACAGTTTTAGGGAAAGTAGAACCTAAAAAGACACATATGTAGCATCAGAAAGAAATGGCTAAAATTTCTCAGGCATATGAGGAAAGAGGGCTTAGAGAATATGATACTCACAGGACATATTGAAACCAAGAGGGACAAAGAAAAGCAGCTAATAACCTACCTAACAACTTTGTGTAAATATTTAGCAGAACAGGGATTAATAGAGATTGCAAAAAAACTCCTTACTAAGAGCAACAAAAAACAGGAATTTGTCGAGTCATGATCGCCCACATCCTGAAAGGATGCAGCACGTAGAAGAATGTATAGAATTATTTGAATAATCTGAAATAAAGGAATTGAATTGAAAAATTGCTTTGTGATTAAGTTTTGAATTGCTGAACATAATTACAGTATAAATGACCTTAGCCTTTGTAATTTATTAAAATATTATATAACAGTTAACCCTATCATTAATAAGATATAAGATATCAGTCTAAGAAGTATTTTGAATATTTTGAACTGGTTGCACAAACTTGATATAACTTGCAGCCAACCAATCAGAGGTGAACACGAACAGACACTTCTGTGAACTCGGCACTAAAATACCATTGAAAGAACTTGTATGCGGTATAATTGGTACATTGTTAATCTGAATGATTAGCCTATAAAATGTGGCAGATATTTCTATCATTTGTACCATAACAGAAATTCTTGACATCTGCAGTCAGTGGTTTAAGGTTTTAAGGATGTTACTGACATTGCTTTCAACAGATTTCCAGATAGGATTACAATCTAAATTCTTGGAAGCCTAGTGGCAAGAAAACACAATCTGAAAATGTTGACTGTATACAGGTTGCCATCAAAATAAACTGGTAATAGACAGTGCAAAAATTAGATCTTGGATATTTCACAGACTGTTCAGAAAGTATCCCACCATTTTGAATAGCTTGGCTGCACATTCTTCATGTTTTATGCAAAGTCAGTTTTTTAGCAAAGCATTGTATCACTCAAGTGTCAAAGCTGTGATAGTTCAAATTTGATTCTGTGTCTTTTGGCATTTTCCAAAGTTAAAATTGCATTTGAAAAGGAAATTTTAATATTATAGCGAATGCAATATAGTTAAGTGATCATGAAAGAGAATTTTGCAGACTGTTTTAAAAAGTGGAAAAGATAAAGTAGTGTATTTTGTAAGGGGAAAGATGGCATTGCTATATATAGGCTTTTTGGGGTTTTTTTTTCTTCAGATTAATGGTTTATTTCTAGGCAAGCTTTCTTTAGTTTCAATTTTTACTGATATTTATATTTAAATAAAAGTTGAAATTTTAACATGGAAATTTTTTTTCAAATTTTGTATTTTTTTTCTGTCAATATATTTTTATTTTTAAACCTAAATTTGTTTTAAATTAAATTTTTAAAACTGAACTGTGTATTATTTCATGTCAACTGTCAGAATCTCCATATGAAATGCATTGCAGATTGTGTTCTTTTTTCGTATTATAAAAAGATATTTAAACAAAAATCCTACTTTCCACATAATTGTAAAAATCGGTCCAATTTACAATGACTTTCTGTCAAATATGAAAGCTTAATGCCATTTATAGTGTTCAAGCAAACATTATTTTCTGAGATATGCAAACTGAAATTTTATTGCATGATTTATTTCATTATTTTCAATTTCCTATTTTTTTTCTTTTTCTTCAGAGCAGTTTTTAAACTTTTTTAGCCTGTTCATTTTTTAATGTAAAGTACTTATACAATTAGTAGTTGCTTATTTTAGAATTATCAGGCTATATAATAATTATTAGTGTGTATTTATACATTTCCTGTCTCATCTGTAGTGTGAAGGGAGGTAAATCAACTTAAGTTAGTACATTTATAAATGATTACTTCACTTATTTTATTAATCTATACAAATAAATATCTACCTGCTTAGGTAAAAAAAGTAAAATGAACTGTGTAATTAATCAGTTCCTTTACTCCTACATTACTTAGATTGCAGTCTTATTTGTTCAGACCTTTCATGTGAGGCATTCAGATACCTTTGTCTATTAAGTGATTGTCTTGCTTCAACTTGGTCTTGAAATAAGTTTTGTCATCACTGTCTTTGTTGTTCTGTTGCTAATCTTTTTCTCCCAAGAGATATTTCCATTTTACTGTTATATTAAACACATAAAATGTTTAACATGAAAAATATTGAGCAATATGGGTACACTAGTATATCTATAAAAGCCAGGGTTCATTACTTTACAAAATGCAAAACATGTTATACTTTGATTTGTTCATATCTGACAGTGTAGACCAGATAAACTTTTCACATTTTGCATCCATAATATTAAAACATGCCTGCATAAAATGGCATAATTTACATTCTGTCCATCTCAGCTAGGTAGGTACCAAAAACATTACAAATTCTATTAATAATCAGATTTATTTACAATTGTATTGAAATAATTTAAATGTCGTCATCTTTTGAAGTTTTAGTTTTAATTGTAAGGAAAGAGCATAAAGATAATTGTCAAATAAAAATTAAAAAGTAATTACTAAAAGTAGATTTGGGACTGTTTTTAATGTCAATCTGTATTATCCAAAATATGAATACTCTTTGATCGATGTCTACCAACAGAAAAATTAACTCTAATTAAAAATATACATCTTACACATTTATAAATTTACTATTCATCCAGGTATTGAATGCTGTTACCATATCTGGTCTAGTGCTCCTACTGTGCATCTTGAGAATCCGGAGAAGGGTCTGCAATACAATCTATTCTGACCAGGCATTTTGTCTCCAGTGACTATATCACTGACATGACATGGCTCCTTCCCTGTCTGTTCTACAAATATTTTCATAGCATCTGCTTGAATGAGCTTGTTTTCCTGTTTCCACGACTGCATGAATTTAAGCATGATATTAGATTGGCAATTAGGTTTCAGTTTTACTGTTTAACTAGCTAGATGCAACTGCCACTTCTACTCTAACAGTTTTTTTTTTCACTTCCCACCTGTGGAATTCCCTTCTGATTTCTTGCTTCCCTAATAACTACAGTCTTCAAAAATTTAAATGCAACGTCAATAGCCATCGTCTGTCTTCTTGTTTGTTGTTTTTTTGTTTTTTTTTTTTTGTTTTTTTTTGTTTTTTTTGTCCCTTCCTCGATCCTCCCCATTTTTAATCTTCTCTTTCACTTTCACTCCCTGTAACCCCCTGTATTCCAGTGGCATTGTTGCCTTGGTTGGGGTGATATGATAAAAACAACAATGTAGCCTATATAGGATCAAAGAGTTAGTTTAAAGATTACTTTGTTTTTGCATGAAATATAATGAAAATGTATTTGTTTACAGCTGGTGTCAGTTCATTTCAGAGATTAAGCGGGCATTGAATTTTCTTTCTTAATCCCTGAAAGCTCACTTAAATGAATTATGAACACCTCATAGAACAGCTGGATAACACTAAATGATAAAATCTGATAGTACCCACAATGGCAAAAGTATGATCTCAATATTAAAGCATGTTAATATAATAGGTAACATCCTTCTTTTTTTTTTTTTTTTTTTTTTTTTTTTTTTATCAATTTCATCCCAAACACAGCAGTAAAGCTACTAGGATACAAGGGGTTACTGGGTATTGAAGAATTAGAAAACAAACATTACTAAGGAACAAGAACAAAAGAAGAGTAATCAGAAGAACAGTAGAAAGCCATTGACATTTAGATTTTTGAAGATTAAAGTTGGCTGGAAAGCATGTAGCCAGAAGAGTGTTCCACAATCAAGAAGTGTGAGTAAAAAAAACTGTTAGCATAGAACTTACGGTTACATATAGCCAATCCAACTGTATGTTAATAAAACTTTGTCACTAATCTAGAACTACATTTACATTCATAAAGTCTAGGTACCATATCAAAGAGCCCATTTGAACAGTTGCCATGGAAGTATTTGCATTAATAAGAGGATATGATAGCTTAAAAATTTTATTGATATATTTTTAAATTGACTTTTTTTATTTTTCATTTGACCATTTTATTGATAGTGAATAAATTAAAGTTGGTAATAATATAATTTTTCTTCAGTTTGGATATTTTTAAGACCTTGGAAAAGATAAACGAATTCCTTGAACATAAAAAGATACTATTTTTTTCTGCATTGATGTAATAAATAATTTCAGTATAAAAAAGTATTCATTGAAAAAAAATATATCTACAGCTGTCATGTATTTGAATTTTTTTTTCTTATTTAACTAGTGAGCAACATTTTGTTTTTTTGTTTTCTTGTATGGCTGATGTTTTCTTTGCTATATCAGCTAGGCTCATGACTTTTTTATGACATAAAATTCAATCCCTAAAATTCTTCAGGTTTTATGCCTGTATTTTTTGGCTTATTCACTTTCTTTCCCAAATAAGGCAGTACCACTTCTATCCAACTGTAGAATTCAGACCATCTAAGTAGACTGATGTGACCTATCAGACATATACTACATTGAGAACCTAAATTTAATATTACAAGTATAATTTGTTTAAAATTATGAACAGATATTGTCAATTGTCGAATATATTGCCTTTGCAACTGACCTTGTTTAACTCTTCTATATTAGTTTAAAAAATTATTAATTTTACAATTTTTCTTAGTCATTGTCTATATTATGATAAATATAGAGTTGAGTTGAATTTTTTTTTTTTTTCACATTCAGATATAATTCTGATGGAAACTATACATTCACAAAACCAGACAGTAGTTGCCTAACTGGAATTTACATTTCTGAAGGTCAGATTTTATAGGCTATTCCTAATATTTCAGGCATCTCATATAATTAACTTTTTTTAAAAATGAGTCAGCAACAAGAATGAAATAGGTAAGTATTTACCACTAAATCTTAGAATTTTTTATGGATATAAAATCCATATAGCAGGCTCAATATTGGATGTTTTATCAGATTTTATAGAACAAGAAATGAGGAAAAATAAGTGACAATTACACATACCATGATTAAGTAGATAAGACATTAAATGAAGGGAATAAAGTACATAATAAGGTAATATTTTTTTAATGTTCAAGTTCCAAGAGCCACTCAAAGTAGAGGATTACAAAGTAAAAAGCACAGATTTTGTGGATATATAATTCATCACCCACAAGGATGTGAAAATTCTTTTGGACTCTATCGAGAATGGAAAGTTAAGACTGACCAGCTCTTGCCCATATATGTACAGGTAAGGGATAGCAGGAGGAGTCGGGTACTTACTGGAGCAGTACAGGGAACCAACCTTTTTTTTTTTTTTTTTTTTTTTTTTTTTTCAGTATATTTAGCAATGAATAAGTTCTACTTGAGGTCTGGATTCAGCTTAAGTCCCAATAGATGATCAAGACACATGTCTCCCCTGAGAGAATGCCTTTTTATCACAATAGATGAAAATTCAAGGTCCGCTTGCTGATAATGGAATGTCACTAGTTTGGTTTTCAAGGCATTGAATGTGACCAGCTAGTTTTTATCCCCATTTAGCTGTTAAAGCTTGGTCAGAGGAGAGATCAGCTACCAAGCTCTGGTCATCTAGAATTTTAGAGGTGCATTCATATATCATCAGTATAGATAATCGCAAATGATTGGGGGTATACTATTAAGCAGATCATTTATGTAGATAGAGGGTTGAACTGAGAGGCAAGCCTTGGGAGATGCCTGTGTTGATTGCTTGGGCCATATCATAGTCTGGTAGTTATCCACTCAAGTGCAAAATCTTGGAAAGAAATTATGTATTTGTAGCTGAGTACAGAAAATTATTGATGACAACTCCCCCATCATATTTTCACCCAAAACAAGGTGATAAAGCCTCTAAGAGTCAATGAAGAGAGGAGACAATAAAAGATGAGGATGGTGATTAATGTTGAATTTAAATTTTTGAAGACAGAAAAGCAAGAAACTGGAATAGTTCTAGAATCAAGAATTACAGGAGAAGAAAGTTAAGTGATTAAATAACATTTGAACCAAAACAAATTATCAGTAGAGGTAAAGCTACTAGTAAAAATTGCACATAGTTGGACATTTGATGAATCTGAATTGATTAAACTTTAAAGCATGAGTATATCAATGAAAGTACATTAACAAAAATGTTTCTTAAAGGAAAACTTCATCCTGAGAAAATGGTAATATCATATTCATACTTGTTTAATGTCAAAATTAAGATGCTGTTTATGCAGGTAAACTTACTAAATTAGACAATTGGAAAACATTTTCAATTTTACAGCATGGGAGTTAAAATAATATTAGTGGTATGTAGATTTGAGGAAAATAAAGATTTACAGGATAGTTTTTTAAAAGTTTTCCTGGCAATGTCTTCTACACATATTTGAGAATTTAGAACAATTGTCATAAAAGCACCATTTCTTCAAAGAAATATTATCAAGTAAGAAATGTTTCTGAAACCAATGCTATTAAGAAAACTATGGCTTCAAAGAAATGTATTTGGATGGAATGATGTCTCCAGAAGCTTGTATCTCGGTGTATGAAAAGAATTAAACTTGGATGCAGACAATCTGAAATAGATACAGCCTTATTCTACTTGCATCATAATGATCATCATTCTGGATATTTTTTTAAGATCATTTTATGAGCTGGCAAAAAATCACTTGGAAAAAATGATAGAAAAAAACTCAAAGGGCTTTAAAAATTGGCATGATTGGCAAATGGCAGATTTACATACATGCATCTGGATTCAACATTTATAATAGCATTATCCTTGATTTGAAATTCTTATATTGTTGATATAATGTTCTAATTAAAGCTTCTTGTATGTCAAGAAAACATGATTCAAATAAAAAATAAAGCACTTTATTCTATAACCTGATAGGTCAAATTGAGTAGCTAATCACATATTCAGATATCAGTTATAAAACTTTGGAATAAGCATGTCTATTTAAAATTTTAAAAAAATCTCAAAGCTAAAGACCAAAATAGGTGTTAAAAATCTTCCTATAACCTTGGTCATGTATCTGATCTCAAATTAAGAGTATACTATGATGCATCTTATATAACTATGATTGAGTGTTTCCAGTGCTGGGAGATATCATTATCCAATTTCTTATTGGAAAAAATGGAAAATATTGTCCTTTTGTGTAAAAACCAAGAAAATATGCAGAATAGTACACGATACATTAACTGCTGAATCTGGATCAATGGTTGAAAGATTCTAATAGATTATGCTATGCTTTGGACATTTATTGAATGAGCTATTCTTTAATGAACCAAAGGAAATGAACATTCCCATTGTATATTTTCCTAATAGCAAATTCTCATTATATGAAAACATAACTTTCTACAAAAGATGTCAGTCAGTAAAAATAGAGCTGACATTGCAAGTATTGAACAAATATTGAAAAGAAATTGCTAATGTTGATGAGACTGATACTTCTCATCAAACCAACAGGGAACAGCTTGTATTAGGGAAGATAATGAAGTCTATATTAGCTGGTCTAAAGCAAATAACACAGTCCTGGTAGCTGGTTTAAAACAAGTAGACTCATTTAATTTTTGCTGAGTATTATGGAGACATTATCATTAAAACAGTAATCTTGTATATTATCCTACAAATAATATTTATAATAAAACCATATATAGCTTTTAGTCTTGTTGATATTTATATATTCTTGCTTAAAATTCAAAGATTTATGAACATCTAGTGAACTATGAGTTTTTTTGAGAGCTCCAAATGTGTGTAGATATAAGATTGGCAGCCATTTGAGAGAATCCTAGCTAGTGAAATATATTGCAGAGAAGCCTTTCGCTATTCTGCATGTTAGCATTACTTAGCTTTCATATTATTGTTGTTTCCATCCTTAGATATGTACTGTGGACTTATTTTCATCTCTGGCACGTATCAGCAAGTTTACATAAAATATATTGATTCTGGATATTTTCAATCCTGATTGTTTAGACAATTTAAAAATTAATCCATGTTTTCTATAAACTCTTTTTTTCAACATGATGAATATTCAAGGGAAAAAGTTGATTGTCTGGCATGATTTCTGACATAAAATTATTAATATCTCTGTAATAAATAATTTTGTATATACATTCTTCTGAATGCTAAAAGGAGTATCTTTATTTTTCTCAAGTTAATCTTAATTTGTCTTAAGAAGCTTTTTAAATTAAAATTTAATCCAATGTATCTTTTAAATATTTGTGTATCTAAGTGATTGTCAAAATCTCTCCCAAGGTCTGTCTAGATCAGTGTTTCTCAACTGGTGTTCCCTGGAAGCTTAAGTTTTCTGCCAGTGGTCGCAATGGGTTCCATGAGGCTAATGTATTTTTTAATAAGTTTTGTTTAACTTTATATTTGTAATTTTACTATACACATATAGCATATTGTCAGAAAATCTTTGGTTATTATAATAAAGGCTTCAACTTCTTATATTATTTAAAATTATAATAATTATGAGTAATGTATTTAGCAATGTCTATATAGCTTCCATGTGAAACCACCTTCACTTGTTAGTGAACAGGACCTGTATGTGACAGATTTGTGTATCATGGTGTGACTCACTTGAGTACAAGAGGAGTGTCCATATATTATGTTAACCATGTGAACTATGATAAAAATTATAAAAGATAGATATTAATTGAGGTATATTATAATTTTTATGCAAGGGTTCCCTGAGATATTTAAACTCTTTCAAGGGTTCCACAAGGAAAAGGTGGAGAAACACTGTTCTTGATAAGGACCATCAATACTTAAATATATGATATCAATATAGAAGCACAACTTCTTTTTCTTCTCTTCTACCTTGGCACACTGTTCTTCTATTGATTATGTTGCCATCACTACTGGCAAACATTCTTATGGAATCACAGTAGAGCAACAAATAATTTTCATTTACTGCCTTCCATATATGACATTGGCATCCATATGATCTATAATTATTATTTAAGCAAAGTTGTTTTCAGGGAGGCACGAAAATGGGCAGTTATCCAAACAGTCCACTCTTGTTGGGGGTTCTAAGCAATTATGAGCAAATGGAAAGGAGATAAGTGTTATTTTAATGCTTTAGATTAAATCAGTACTGCAAAAATTGCCGCAGCTTCTAATTTATGAACAGATTAATTCATTTCAACTTAAAATTACCATATTTAATTTTTTTTACTGCTAATTGTTATGTCAGTAAATCTTGATTGCCTATTGAGTCTGGTCCTACTTGTCTGCTTGTGACAATAGTCATGTAAAACTGTTTGTGACTGGATATTATATCAACATTATCAGCTGTTTTATAAGTTATGCATTTGTGGGTACAATTTAATTCCTTCTTGTCAAATTGCATTTTGGGATGTTTTCTAATAAGTTTCATTAATGATACACTGATTTGTTAAACTGAGTATAGTAATTTATAGTTGTCAGTGGCTGACTTGCAAGACTTAGAGATGATCTTATTTTTCATGAATGGCACTTAATATACAAAATGCACTGCCAATGACACAAGACACTGTTATTATAATTCTGTGTTATGTTTTTATTATGTGGCAATGATACAGAACGTCAACAATAATAATCATGATAGAATAGTAACTGAAATATCAGTGTATATTGTGTGCTTCTTTGTGCATTGTTCATAAATAATCCAAGCTAATTTTTTTTTAATACAAACTGATTTATTTTTTAAAAAAACAAAAAAAACTCAATCTTTATAATCACAGCTTCATTGTCTTTTTCTTTGTTATCCCATTCTAGTTATACATAACATAAAACACTGAGGTCCAAGTGTTAAATATTTTTAAAGCAATAATGTTTTCATTCCTGACACAGTCACAATGTGCTTGACTGTGTTTGGAAATTAAAACATTTATATTGCTATAAAAAGTTTACACATTACCAAAAACAAAGCCATCTTTGATAATGGCTAATAGATTAGGCAAATGTGCTTGAATCCAAAGATCATTTGAACAGTTCTTACACACAATCAAAAAAAGAAATCTGTTTTGTGCATGCAAGAAAAATATAATAAAATGCTTAATCACAGTGCCTTGTCAGTCATCTTCAATGAAACATATATGAGGATAAGTAAGAAAAATTATAAACACTTTCGCCATTATATATCTTTAGACAAGAGTGCAGATAATTTTGATTTTCCTTTGTATATATGGGCAGCAGCTATTTCTGGTCCACAGCAGATCAAAGGTCATTCCAAAATACTTCTATGTTGACTGTTGTTCTCTTTGTTTTACTAGGAAGCACCTCCATTTTTATCTCATCATCTTCTGTCTTTTTTTTTTTTTTTTTTTTTTTCTATTATGTTTGATTTTCATTGGACATCACCCTTTTACTTGCTATGTATGACATGCATCTTCATTTTTGTAGTTTAATCACTTCTGATATCTTTTTTCTTGGTCTGTTCATTGAACCATGTTGACACTTATCTATATCTTAGTTATCTCTTGTATTTATGCATTTTGTGGTTGCTTTATATATATATATATATATATATATATATATATATATATATATATATATATATATATATTGTGTGCACAATCAAAACTGATATTATTAGGTATTGTTTCTTACCAAAGTCTTCAAAACTGAAACTCTGAAATAAAAAATATGTACCAATTCAAAAATAAATACACTCCAGCAAAAGAAACTTTTCATTTGATATAGTAATTATATTTTAGAACGTTTTTTTTTTTTTTTTTTTTCCTGTCAGGGATTTAAGTAAAATTGAATATATGTATTGGACATGTCAAGTTCTGTCCTTTTCTGGTAGCTTCAACTCTTTCCATGTTCATCTTCCTTTTTTTTTTTTTTGTCTTATCTTTCTCTTAGTATTTATAACAATATTTCTCTTTTTCAGCAATTTTTCAGCAGACTTTGAGTATTCTCTTTTGTAATTGCTAGTTCCATTTGTTATCTTTGCTGTTTCTTTAACTATTGTTGCTGATTTGCTATCAGTTATTTATGTTGAACCACAAAGCCTTGTAGTGAGAAGAGATACAAATTGTTACTGATGAGGATGAAGACTTTCAAAATAAGTGAATTCAGCACATTGAGTTTTATACATATTTATATAAAGAATAGATAACTGAAAAGTACAGAAAAACATTTATTGAGTTAGTGGTTTTGTGTGTGTGCATGTCACATGATTGGGTTGAAATTAAGTAGCTGGTTTTACCTAGGGAGTGTTTGGAAGGGAAGAGCTCTTAATATTGCTACATCTCTGAGCAAAAAAGGAAGAGGGTTTATGGTCCTTCTTTTTATAATCCTAAACACAACACCTAGCAGGAGTCCTGACAGACAAGGTAGATTAATCCCCACAGCCTAGAATCTGCTGATTAAATTTATCATTCTGTACAGTAAATATATCTTTCAACCATTGATTTTTATTTTTTTGATGATCAACTTAATTATATATATTCATTCGGACTGTTATCATCTTCATTGTCACATTCACAACATTTCGGCCATTGTATGCTCTAGCCTTCTTCAGGTGATTGGAATTTAGAATCAAACGCTTTATTTCATCCACTGGGGTTGATTGTTCCAGAAGAGGCATGGCACATGGAACTAGAACAATCTACCCTGGTGGACAGAATAAAGAGTTTGGTTCAAAATTCCGATCACCTGAAGAAGGCTGGAGTGTACAACAGCCGAAACATTGTGAATATGGCAATGAAGATGATAACAGTCTGAGTAATGTAAATAATAATACCACATCTCGGAGATATAGACAATTATAGTATTCAATGTTAAAAACATTTCTTATAAAGCCGTAGTTTTCAATGTGCAGATATAGTCATTGCTCCACATGATATTGAACTCCCTTTTGACTGGAAGGCATATGTTTATGTTTTCACAAACAGATCAATGACTAAAAAAAAAAATTACAATACTGGAGTTGCACAAAAACATTCTAACCAAAATTTTACAAAATAACCAGGAAAGTATAAAAGTATGAGGTATACAAAAGCAATCAAGTTGACTGTCAGTGAACACCCAGGCCTGTTAATGCTATGAATAGATTAGTTGCTTGACAACCTGAGAAAATACACTGTAGATGTTACCAAGGAAGTCAAAGAAGTTTGTGCTGTGAATATTTCTATTCCAACAATGTAAAATATCCTAAACAAGACCAGTTTATATAACCAATGGCTGCATAGGAAATTATTGCCGAAATCGAGATAAAAATTTACACAGGAGAATAAGGATAAAATTTAAAATGTTTTACTGCGATCAGAGGAATCAAAATTCATCTTTAAATTTAATGGCATCCATACATTTTTTTACACCATCATGGCAAGATGTACAATAAAATGTGTTTTGATATGAAGAGTTATTATGGTGGTGGAATTCTCAAAGTGTAGAGTTGTATGATCTCCAATGGCACTGGTTAATTTCATTGATGAAATCATAAATGCTGATAATTACTGTAACATATTGAAAGAAAAAAAATGTTGTCGTAGCTTAAGTGGCTGCTTCAGCATGACAAGCACTCAAAATAAATGCTCTCTATTGGTTTAACATGTCACTTGTGGAATGTATTGAAATGAAAAGTAGAACAACCATTCAACAAGGCAGATTTTAAATAATGCATACTGTCAGTGGAAAGACATTCTACTGATGATTTGTGCAAGTCAGATACAATCAAAACAAGCACTAATAGAACATAAAGGTACTCACACCAGATAATGACATTTTTAAGAGAAACTTTCATTTTTGCAAGACATGTTATTTTTTGGTAGGAGTTTAAATGCTATATTGTTTAGTCATGAATAATAATACATAGTTTTCATTGTGTAATGATTTTGCTGGAAATATCTTGCCATGTTTAATCACAAAATGTAGTAGGAGTGTATTAATTTATGGAAGACATGATTGTTTCCAGGATTCTTAGCATTGGTTTTGTGAGTCATTGCGGTGTTGTGCAAGTAGTGCACAACTAAAATTTCAGCATGTGCATTGCATGTTAGTAATCACCTTACTTGTCTAACACGACAACAGCCATATATATATATATATATATATATATATATATATATATATATATATATATATATATACATGAATTATTCATATAAAAACAAATACAAAGGTCCTCTTATTACTGAGAGTAAAAACAAGAACAACATCTATTCCATACCTGAAGATGTCTGTAGGAACAGACGAAAGCTTGTAGTAAAATAAGAATTAATGCAACAGAAATTTATAAAAACAAGGATTTTTTCATTCATAACAGGTTCGGGGTTTTTGTATATTATTTGAATTGTTCGCAACGATGGATTTCTCGCCAATTAAATCATTAACCTTTGTATGAATAATTCATGAATTTGTAAATTAAATGCACCTTTTATTGAAAAAAAAATATATATATATAAAGCTATATTTATGGATAAAAGTACTCAATATTATAGATAGAGCATATATAAATATAAAAGTGATAACCGAGATCAATGCCAAGCAGCAATAGTTTCATGCTTGAACATAATCTTCAGGCCATGTGTGTTTTGTTTTGGCTCAACTATATATGCTGGTCAATGGTTAATTATAGTTAGTAAGGTATATTGTATTATCCTAATGGTCATTGAATGGTTGTTTCAAATTATTCTAGACACTGTTGAGTAGAAATAATTATGGATTTGAATGTGGTTATTTGTAGCTATTTTATAATGTTATGTTATTTGTAGCTATTTTATAATGTTATGTTATTTGTAGCTATTTTATAATGTTATTTGTAGCTATTTTATAATGTTATTTGTAGCTATTTTATAATGTTATTTGTAGCTATTTTATAATGTTATGCTATTTTATAATGTTATTTTTTGTTATTTGTAGCTATTTTATAATGTTATTTGTTATTTTATAATGTTATTTGTAGCTATTTTATAATGTTATTTGTAGCTATTTTATAATGTTATTTGTAGCTATTTTATAATGTTATTTGTAGCTATTTTATAATGTTATTTGTAGCTATTTTATAATGTTATTTGTAGCTATTTTATAATGTTATTTGTAGCTATTTTATAATGTTATTTGTAGCTATTTTATAATGTTATTTGTAGCTATTTTATAATGTTATTTGTAGCTATTTTATAATGTTATTTGTAGCTATTTTATAATGTTATTTGTTAACTCTTTATTCATTATTTATTACTTATTTGCTGTTGATTATTATTACTTTTACTTATTTGTGTGTATTGTTGTTTGTTTACATGATTTGTTTATTTAGATTTTTTTTTTTTTTTTTTTGGTGGGGTATCTTAGTTGTTTAAAGTATTAGCTTCATCTAAAGTATGTTACATTATCTGCATTGTATGCAGTGTATATATTTGCATTTTTCATTATGGTATATTATGAGGTATTCATTTATAGTTTTTGATTATTTAAGTAACAGTAAAAATTTGTTTTCATGTATGCATTTTGAGATATATTTTGATCATTTATTTAGTAATTTGTGTTGGTCTGGGAATGTGATTATCACAATTTTCTCCTAAACAGTTTAGTTTTTGAACTTATTGTTGTAGGTTGAAGCTGTTTTCTTTATTTTTCATATTTTTGGTGTAATTGTTTTTTGTTTTTAATTTCTCATATGTTTAGACAGCATTGTGCTGGTTGCATATTTATTATTTGTAAAGGATGTTTTCTGTGCATAATTTCCAGGGTCCATCAGTTACTTCTATGTATGTTTTTCTTATCTACTGATTTTAAAGTGGTTTGGTATATTGTTTTACAAGCAATTGCCATTTAAAGGACATTTGTTCTTTACTCGGATTTGATTTGTTTGAGTGATTTTTTTGTGGTTATTTCTCTCTTGTGCTTTTTATTATTTGTGTCAATTTTCTTAGTGTAACTGTAGCTGTTTTTTTTTTTTGTTTTTTTTTAACTGTTTCTTTTAGAGAGTGCTTGATGGGGGGGTTGAAGTATTTGTCCATGAGTTTAATGAATATTTTTTCTACATTTGTTTTTATGTTTTTGACATTGATTATAAAAGCCCCCCCCCCAAAAAAAAACACTATTGGGATGGTGGATATAGTAGTTCATTAGACATGTGTTACTGTCATATAATGGTCATGAGTTCAATCCTTGGTTCTCTGTAGTGAAGCATCAATTCAGTAGGAACGAACAAGGATGAATATCACAGGGATAAAATATCACAATAATCAATCGGTATCCCATATCAACCAATCAATGGACACCTGATGTCCAGAGAGTACAAAATATTGTCTATAATAATACCTATATCAACCAAGATGAGAATAATAATTTGAAATAATAAAAGAATATTAAGAGACTTAATTAATACAAAACAAAATGACCTAAAATATAAAGCAGGAATTTACCCTGTGATGATTGCCACAATGAATACATGAGAAAACTCAAATTTAAATAAAAGATTATATGAACACAAAAAAAATTGTCACTCAATGCATTAAACACTCACCATAATGACTCTGACCATAATTTTGATTTAAAAATGCTACTTTAATTAAGAGAAAGCAATCTACTAAAGTGAAGATGTATAGAAAGTGCTTTCATTAATTAATCATCCATGGTAAATTTGTGTCCAGGTTCTTAGAACATTTCATTCATCTTTCTTGACAGGTTTTCTGTTTCACAAAAAAACAAACATAGGAAAACTGAATGAGATCAGCTAGACTATATGTCCAGAGACCTTTAAAAATAATAACTGAATATTTTCATTTAAATTTCAGGGTTTCCTCTTGGTACTTAATTATAACCAATGCTCACATTTTTACATCTTCCGCCACCTTACATATGAGGTGTGATGGGTAAATTGTTGGTATTTTATATTTTTAATTTCACACATGTGCATTATTTGTTTTTGATTTTGTCAACTACACCATAATAGGGTCAGTTGGGCACCATCATTGAGAAAATGAGCACCATGACACTGTTCACTCTGCCAGAAATTTGGAAATAGCTTGTCTTTCATGCTGGGAGCTCCAATACAAGCATTTCAGAGTTTTGAGGTGTCAATTTGAGGACAATGCAAAGGATTTGGGAAGAATTGGATGAGTCTAACAAAGGTACAGCAGCTCAGAAATCTCACTCTGATCATTATGATAAGAAAAGAACTCCCGAATTTGTTGGTGAAGTCCTCAGACTCAACAGAGACCTATATCAAGTGCCTTGAGGTCAAGAAGGTGGCTGCTGGAAGACCCTATGACTGGCAACAGAACTCTAGAGCATGCCACACAAACAGAACCCAGTCATGGCTGTCAGATATTTCTGCAACCACATCACCCCTTACATCTGGCTACCTAACTCCCCCAGCCTGCAACACCCTTGACTATTATGTGTGATGTGCAGTAGAGCAAGAGACCAACAAAACTCTTTGTAACACCAAAGATAAACTGAAGGCAAAGATTAGAGCAGTATTCACCAACTTAAACAAGGAAACCATCCAGAAGAGTTGCAGGAGATTCCAAAGTCATCCAGAGGCTGTAGTTGAAGCCAATGACAATTTTATTGAATAAATTTACTCTAATATTTCAAGATATTTTGGAAATTTTGGTAAATATATCTGTTGAAATGAGGTGTCAGTGATATTTTCATTTTGCGTAATTTAGATGACAATTTATCCATCACACAATGTATATATAATTCCATCAATAAAACATTACTTTAATCTAAAGTCCTTCTAGATGACAAAAGCATTAGACAAAATTATTACACTTTGTCATTACTTTGCTTTATATATTGCAAACTTTTACTTATTTTCTATATAAAGCAAGGTTTTTTTTCTCAACAATAGACAATTAATAACATAAAATTCTTAATTCTTCCTTTTTAACATGTAAGACAATTAGTGGGGATAACTATTTGAATGTTCATTGATTTCTGATTTGAAAATAATTCTTGGGACCACTTTTCAAAAGCCATGAAACTAATCAAGGACAATACTTTTTTTTTTTTTTACTGTCAGTAAAAACAAAGCAAAGATTCAATAAATGGCTGTTTATGAATCTCCTTAAGTCTATCAAGGCTTCTTTGTTTAGCGGGTCAAAAATTGAGATATAACATGCTAAATATAATCACTCTTGCCAATTGAATGATTAATAAATGTAGTATTTTGAATAAAAATTAACAAAATATGAAGATATCATTAGATTAATGTTTACTGTTTTGAATGCCACTAGTGAATATTTTGACATTTCTACACTTATTAATATTTGAGATGAGGTATTGTAACTATTCAGACTATTGTCCTCCTCATAACATTTTGGATGTAAAGGGTTTGTTTCAAAGTTCCAACGTATATCACCAGAAGAAGGCTGAAGTGTACAACAGCCAAAACATTGTTAATAGGATGAAGACAATAGTCCAAGCAATGTAAATAGTGTAGTTTTTAATCCTTGTTCTTCCCAAACTCTTCTGATGTCTCTTGAAAGAATCTGGTAAAATGTTTTACTCCAGCAATATTTCTTCAGACTTACGGTTGTCAGCTTAGGAAATAAATTTCTACCTTATACCAAGGAACCACTGAAAGTTTAAAATAAAGCAAGCTTTTTAATATTTGCATGTTCTAGTTTTACTAGTTAAACAACAAGAATTTCTGTATCCAAGTTCAGACTGTTGTTGAAGAAAAACTAGAACCAAAAAAAGTACAGAATACTTTAGATGTAGATGAGTAATATATTCTTTTTAACTGATATGTTTTATGGAGTAATGACAAAATATTTTTTTTATTGATCCTAAAGAATGGGCACTGTAAATTTGGAAAAATGATTATTGCTGAAATTAGATCCAAGTTGATACATAAATATCACCAACTCTTCTCTGTACTGAAAAAAATGACTAAATATTGATTCTTGATGCTATTCCAAATCTATAAACATATCAGATCTGAAGAAAAGAAAAAATATATCCACAAATTCTGAGCTGTATTATACATTTTAATATTGACTTCTACTCCAGTAATGGAAATCTCATAAAGCTATTGCACACTGGAAGATAAAGACATAGAAAACTAACAAGATACTGAATAATGGATGTAATCTTAATGAGGATTTAATCCTCTGTTAAAAATTTTATTATTCACTTTTATACTTTTTTTTCCTTTCAATTAATTTAGCTTTAATAATAAAATTTTTAACAGAGGATTAAATTGTCATGAAAATAAATCATTGAGAAATAAAAAAAAAAAAAAAAGCGCAGGATATCCAGTATTTGAAGAATACAAAAACATGTTATTTTTATATACCTTGTTTTGTACTACCACTAAAAAATTTGCTATGACTATGCTGAGGATACTGTTGATGGAACATGTGAGTGATGACAGTTTTGGAGAAAATGGAAACAAAAAAGAAATTGATACCTAAAATCAGGAAGAAACAGTTGAGGTTTCTGGGGCATATAATGCAGAAAGAGGGCTTGAAAAATCTGACACTCACAAGACAGAGGGTAAGAGTGATAGAGGAAAACAATGTATAACATAGTGAGCTTGAGTAAATGGATCACAGAACAGAGCTTAGGAGAAATAACAGAAAAACAAAGTTTATTAAGGGACAAGAAATTGTGGAAAGCTATGATCACCTACATCCTAAAGGAACATGACACACAAAGAAGAATGTGATTCATGACAGGCAATAAAATAAGTTTATTCTAAGATGCATTAAAAATCAGTTTGTAATGGCTTTGTTAATGAAGAGTGAGCTTGAAGTAGTGATTTAATAATGTTGATGATAATATTAAACTTTTCAGTATACATCTAATTTGTACATGTCTGAATATATTCTTTACTTGAGTAAATGAGAATTTAGAATTTTTAAACTTATATAAAAGAAAAGACAAGAGGAAATCTTATGCCAATACATACCTATGCTTTTATTTTTCAAATGATGACATATAAATAGTGACTGACATAACAGGAAGACATTTATTCAATTTATTGTTGGGTAACATTGATATGTCCCGGAAAGGGATATATTTGATCGAAGTAGCTAAATGGTTTTGGCTACTGTAACCAAATAGCACACAGTAGCAGTAATTGACCAGTACTTGTCACAGGTAATAGGTGTAGACCAATAGGATAGCCAATGGCATAATCCAATGGGCATCGTCATAGACTTAACCTCTGTCATACCTACACGTCCGTCTGTATTTATGACAGACATCAGCCAATCATATTCCAGTGAGGGGTAACTCAGGTGTATGCATATTACATTATATCACATTTAAAAAAAAAACAAAAAAACAATACAAATGGAAAAGCAAAGCTCTTTTCAATAATCCTCACAGATGTGTGTGTGTGTGTAATATATATATATTATAAATCAATTGATTTAAAAAATATATATTATGAATCAATTGATTTAATATGTTTTTTTCCACTACACAGTTCTAACCATGTTTCAAAAATGGAAGCTAAAAGCCCCGTATAATTTAATTTTGTAATTAAATTAAAGACATTGGTTCCATTTCATCCTCAAGCGAAATTGTGTAGGGGAAAAAACCATATTTTAAATAAATTGATTTATAATATTAATGCTCTGTAAATTTACATTGAGCACTATTTTGTAAAAATAAAAATATCTATAAGAACACCGGATTATATATCTTACTGTTCTTTTTTTTTTTTATATATATATATATATATATATATATATATATATATATATATATATATCCCTCAATTAATGCGCATTCGACAAATGTCTTTACAAATAGTGCTAAAATTTTTATATAAAAATTTGGTTTTGGTTAGTGCATACATAATACTCACTTAGTGCAGTAAAACATTCTTCAGTTTAACCATTGTAACTGAAAATTGATTTTTTTTTTATATTTACCAATGTACACATTAGCCACATTAATTGAGGGATTCCTGTGAGATATATATATATATATATATATATATATATATATATATAATAAAATATAGTTTTAAGGTATGCTATTTTTATGGGTAAAAGTGCTCAATATCTGGGATAGTGTATGCAAATATAAGAGTGGATACTGAGGTCAACAAGTGGTGACAGTCTGTTTAATGCATGAATTATATATATTCAAATCTTGCTCTGTCAACATGGTGGTCAAATTGGTAAAGCCACATTTCTGCTGTAGAAACAGTTTTTGTGATGGCAAAGGGGAAAATAGTTGGATTTCTATCAGAAGCACAATCATTCTTTAGTAGGACTGATCAATCTCAGCCAGCTCAGCCAGTTGTTATTAATCTTACTATTTAAGAAAAAAAAGGGGATAGCAGCTCAAATGCATGGACCCACTAAAAATATTTATAGTTATAAAGAAATATATTATCTAATTTTATTATGCCAGTTAATGTTTTCACAATAAAATTGGTATTAACCAGATGGTGAAAATTTCAGGCTATATTTATATTTATTTCATAAATATGGCATTTGAATTTTCAGATTGTTTCATTAGAAAGATTTACCATAAATTATTTGGCAGTTTGAGATTTTATTTGTTTGTCATAATGGAAATATATATTTGTTTTTAATTTTTTATATATAATATATATATATATAATATCTTTTCACATATTAAAAAGCTAATTATATCTCACCTGCCCAAAAATAATGGTCTTAAAGACACTAAATTAATGGAATGGAATATCTCTCAAACTCTCCAGAAATTAGACCATAAGTTTTCTATTGGATTAATATGAAGAGATATATGTGAGAATGGAAAATAATATTCAAGCAAGATATTCTCAACAAGATATCTGAGGAGCAATATAAAATGCAAATAATGTTAAAGTTGAAAAAGTACAAAAGTTAACAAAATCACTGGCTGAAAGATTTATGAAGCTTATAGAATGTCCAGGAGCCTATATTAACATGTAAAATAATAAGTTTAAGGCATATGAATATTTTTATTTATTTCTATGGCTTATACTGTTGTATCCCTAATTTATTTATAAATAAAAATTTGTTTATAATTTATTTATAAATAATTTTTTTTTTTTTTTTTTTTTTTTTCACATTAACTCATACCTCCCAAATTTGTAATAAGAAATAAATACTATAGACTGAAATATTCATGTTACTTCTATGTACTATGTTCATTCAGGACATTGGCAATCATGACTCTCCACAATTTCCTGTTATTTGTAGCTCTTAGTAAATTTTGTCTTTTTGCTATCTTTCCTAAACCCTGCTCTCTAATTGTTTATACTAGCTTGTTTGTTAGGTTATCCAGTTTTCCTTTCTCCTGCTTGCTTTAAATATACCCTGTGAATGTCAGTTTTTCTAAGCCCTCTTTCCTCATGTGCCTTAGAAATTTCAGCTATCTCTTTCTGATTTTAAATGTCCATTTGGTTTCCATTTTCTCTAAAATTTTGTTGATGCTCATATATTGCTTATATAAATATCCTGATAATTTTACTAACATTGATTAATACAATTGTGTTGTAAAAGCATTGACTTGCATAAGAAAACATGATATAATTTGTGTCACACCAGAAATTAAGTAATCCCCAACTGTCACATAATTGAGCAAATGTTTTTATCTATTTCATCAAAGAAATAAATCTGTGAAAGTTAAATTAGTTATGATCATTTTTAGCTAACATTCTTTTTTGACAGAGCTTATATAATTATAAACATAAAATCATTAGAAATATGATGAAACATATTTATATATGAAGGTGTGCTGAAAAGTTATTGGCTTGACCAAGAAACACTTACACCAGAAATTCTAATGTTTGGTCAGATTTTGGGAAGTAGATTGTGTTGATAATTTTTCTTTAACCCCTTCATAAAAGTAAAGTACAGAAATAATTTTTTTGTCATGCTTGCTAAAGGTTTCCACAGTTTGCTTTTAGATAGATGAAATAAATTGTGTGTGTGTTTGAGAGAGGGAAAAAGAGAAAATGGATTGTGATGGGAATTATCATCAGGTGAGAAATGGCTATTTTCATTGATGTCTTGCCAGTTCTACCTGTTTCTACTTTCTATATATCATGAATCTAAAAATGATCACTTTCTTTATTTATATTACTTTTAGATAAATAGGTTTGCAATACAATTAGAAAGTTCAGTTTAAGACCTTTCTCACATCTATTGAGTTTTCTTCCAGTAGACAAGCTCAAACTGAACTAGAAACTTTCTTTTTCTCTTATGTCTATGATTTAAAAATTAAAAGCAAACAGCCTATTAAAATATTGGACTGAGCTAAGTTTGTCATATGACTACATTCAACCAGTAACCACTTATGATAGAGTCAGCAAAAAGAACAAATGCATTAATTCATTTTCTTTTGTAGTCATCTTGATGCAGAGCATTTGAGTCACAATTAAAGATTTCAATAGTTTTGTTGGCATTTATTCATGCCATACCCAGCACATCAATATTCAAGTAATTTCATTTTTTGTTAACATTTTAATATTCTAAATAGGATAAGAATAAATATTATTATAAATGTTATAAAACATTAAAATTACCTGAAAATCTTGATTATTGATTACCATATGGATGTGGATGTATTTTTTTTTTTATTTATCTTTACATCATTTTTTTCTTCTTTTATGCAGACCTTTAAGGCTGGAAGAACCTAAAGGCACCCCCAAGTTTCATATACTTAATCTGGGGAGTGACTGAATGTGCCTGCAATTGGATATCACTGTATTTTAATAAACAGCATTAACACCCATCACATGATTAATTAAAGGCACCAGAAAGTTACAACTTTTAGAAAATGACAACTCTTACAAAGGTGTAAATTTCCAAAACCATATCTTATAACCAGTATTACCAAGGGGTTTAAAATTTTATTACATTCACAACTTTATCACTTTTCAATACAGAAAGAATTCAAGACAGATTCAAGTCTAAGCATTTGAGAGTTTTAGATCACCAGTAAATAAATGTGAATGTCAGTGTGTCCTGGCCAACTCCATGAGCAAATTAAAAACATTCCAGGCCACATCTGGACCAGAAATGTTGGATTCCCATTTTTCATTCCTGTCTTTGTTTTCAGTGATTTTAATTTTTTTTGTAGGATAACAATTTCCAAACTTGGAAATAAATTTGAAAATAATTGAAATTATGAAATCCAGTGAAAGTCACCCATGAAATAAAAATAATTGTTTGTACAAAAGGTAAGGACCTATGTACATCAAATTGTCTTTAAATGAAATGGCAGCAGAAGAATTATCATTGAACTTTTAAAAGGTAAGCTTAAATATTAATGCAATACTTAAATGCAGTGATCAATTTTGAGTTTTACTGTAGTTTGTTGTTGCCTATCGCATACAATAGCAGTATGCCTCACAAAAAGAAATCTCTGCCAACAGATGACCAGATTGCAATCAAAAGAACCAAGACTGCAGTGAGAAAAAGAAAGTCCCATGAAAATCCAGATGAAATGGCAACCAAGAGAGCTTCCAATGCTTATGCAAAGACTTAGGGTCTCTCAAACTCCTGACCTCTAAAAGAGCAGCTTTTAAGCCTAGTATACAATATATAGTATTATAAAATAATTTTATGTTTCTTTAAACAAATTTTACTTATTAATCTGATATTGGTAAATCACACATTTTATTTAAAGAAAAATGTTTACAGATTGACATATCATTGTAATTTATCTACTTCATAATAGATGTTGATAACTTCTTTTTCTTTTTGTAGAGATGAATGTTTAGCAGATATAATATATGTATATCATGATACAATTTCTCTCATACCAATGTAAAAACTAATTGTATTCAAATGACCAAACAGATTGATTTGTAGTCAGGTCCAAAGTTTTTCAGCAGCTCCTTGTGTGTGTGTCTCTCTCTCTCTCTCTCTCTCTCTCTCTCTCTCTCTCTCTCTCTCTCTCACACACACACACACACACACACACACACACACAGACTTTACATTGAAGTTGTAATTAAAATAAAAGATCAAATTAATTTTAATTGTCAGATTTAAAGAAAGTAATGCATAGAGAAGCAGGTGAGACCTTGTGAATTTTAATTTTCTTTAAAAAAAATTACTTCTGAAGTTTATCTTTGGGAAATCTTTTTCATTTTTATATTTGGGAAATATCCCAAGCTTCATTGGTAAGGTCTGGAGATTGTTTTTGAAACATTGTCATAAAACAAAGGAATTTAATCAATGTCCATTTACTTTTAAACTCTGTCAAAATACAAGCAAATACATTCTATGAGCATGTTTCTTCTCTTCCTTTCTCCTTTTATCTATTTTTCATCTTTTATTTCTTTGTGTGTGTGTTTTTTTGTTTTGTTTGTTTTTTTTTCTTTTGCATAAAATTTTTGTACTGACTGCTGGGAGTTGATTCTGGCCAAACAGGTCTTTCAGGAAGTGGGGATGTCACATCCAAGAGACTTGTTTTCAAAAATGTAAATCTCAGTACAATTCAGATTTTTTTTTTTTTTTTTTTTTTTTTTTGCCTGGCCTCATAAACAGCTTTGAAATTTTTTTAACCCGAAATGTATTTAAATAATGATAGAATGTAATTTAAAAAAAAAAAGCTGTTTTTCTCTCAAACTCTTTTTTGCTTGTCTACACAGTTACTATTATTAAATTATCAAATGTTCAAGTAAAATTCCTTTGTTATCCTACAGATAGACAAAAATTGTTGTAGTTCTCTTACCTTATTAAAATTTATGTATAAACATTTTCAGCAAGACATCTGTTTTCTAAAGTTCTTTTTGTCATTATGCCAAGTTCATTTAAACTTATTCTTGAGAGCTGAGTATGAGGGGAAATATTTTAATTTTCTGTTTTTATTAAGTATCATAAAAATGAATTCGACAAACTTATTTTTTCACTTGTTCTTACAACTGTATCAAATTATTTAAACATCTTATTAAACAGATTATTTTAACTAATTTAGATAATTCCATAAAAAAAATTTTCAGCTCCATTTTAACTAATGTAGAATAAGAAATAGGAGACAATAGCACTAATTTTGACAAGGCAGATATAAATTCTTTCTATACAAACACGATGAATTCAAAAAAAAATTTATGGATTGCTTATATATAGCAATCATAAAATTTAAACTAAAAATAAATAACACAGAATAAATACTTTTAAAAATTATGCTAATTACCACTAATGCTGTAATCACTATATATATATATATATATATATATATATATATATATAATAAAGGTTGGTAAACCTTTATTACATGTTAATAATGCAGACTTTTGTTCTACTGGTGTAAGGTGAGAACACATAGACCAAATTTTTGCCTTATGTGAATTTATAAAAGATAATAAATATTAGCATAGTACCCATAGAAAAATGAGATTGTGTATATGAATTAGTAGTTCAATTTAGGACCAAAGTGCCACTTCCTGTCACTTTTGCATAGGATCAGTGTAATACACGTGCTCTGTAAAAAGTGTTTTACACACACACATACTAAGCATTAACTGCCTTTCTATTCATTTCCACATGCAGCTTTTGACCCCAAGTCTAGTTCTTGAGGGAATGGTCCACCTACACTTAGCCTTCTTTATTGCACTTGAAGAGGGAGGAGCTGAGTCAGTCCCTAATGCATGAGACATCCCAAAAGGGAAGTACTGAGAAAACTGAACAATTTTTTTACACTATTCCCACACACCCACTTACACGTGTGTGCGTGGTAGTAGCACCCCCCCCCTCATGCCAAAGCTACCATTCTGGGCAGATAGGTAGGTAAACAATTTCCACAAGACAAAGGAAATGGGGGGGAAAATCTCAACTTCGGTCACTTTCTCACAGATGTGATGTAGCTTTTCCTCTGACTTTTCTACAAATATTTTCATGGCATATGCTCTGACAAGCTATTTTCACTGGTGCCCTGACTGCATGAATTTAAGCGTGCTAATAAGTTGGAATCTTGGTCCCACCCTTTTACTGTTGAAACCGTTAAATGTAACCACCTCTTCTACTCCAACAGTTTCTTCTCTCGCACTTCCCAACAGTGGAACTCCCTTCCTCTTACTTGCTTCCCTGATAACTATAATCTCCAAAAATTTAAATGTAATGTCAATTGACATCTTCTGATGCCTTGATCCCCTTTCTTCTTTTTATCCTTTCTTCATCCCCCCTATACCTAGTCTTTTTTTCTTACTTTAACTCTCTGTAACCCCTTGCATACTAGCGGCACTCCTGCCTTGCTTGGGGTGAAATGCTTATAAAAAAAAAATAAAATAACAAAGGAGGAAGTGATGAAAGAAAGTGTGTAGAAGGAAAAGTGGAAAACCTGCAAGGAAGCTAGAGAAAAAAAAATGCAGGCAGGGATGGGGGATGAAGATTTAAACAAACTTACCTAAATTTAATTACTCCCATTAATCTTTTAAAGTGGGTAAAGCATTCTTGTTCATTTGGGAGATTGACACACACCTTAAGTAGGTAGATAGAATTCATAGTATTAATAATATAGATTTTCTGGTTTTAAAATAAAAATAAATTGAAAATTTTCTACTCTTTAGAATCTTAGAAAATCTTGCCTAAACTTTTCCATGTATGATATATCATAATTGTATACCAATATAATATTACACACATATATATTATACATAGATAATATATACATAAACCTTCTATTATTTAAAATAAATAAATACATAAATAATTTATCAAATTAAAATAAAGTAATAATAATTACATTAATAAACAAAAAATAATCAAGAAAATATATATAAACAAATAAAAAAAAAAAAATTAAATTCAACAATAACATTTACTCACTTTTGTTTATTAGGTATTAAATTACATCCCTTAGCATCATCCATTGTTTACCTTTATTTTCACTGCCTTAAGAATATTTATGAGCATTCTTAAATTTAAAAATTTTGAAAACCTAACAATATTTTTTATTTCTTTTTATAAACAAATGTTGCAAAATAAAATCCTTACATTTGCCTTGATAAAGTTTCTCAGAGAATGAAATTCATTGGTAAAGAAACGTTTTCCTGTTGTCTTTCATAATCATACATATACAATTGTATAGCAATATAATATGTATATTGTAATTGGTGTGATTTATAAATGAAAACATGTATATGAAATGTATATCTATTTTTGTGTGTTTATATATCTGTAATATGTATGTTCCAAAATGATTTTCATGTAGGTTATATTCATGACTTTTTAGTTTTTCTATATGATTTTTCTATGTGGTTATTAAAATTAAAAAAAAAATTTTCTTTAGAGAACATTTATCCTATGTCTGAGAAAGCAAATAAAAAAACTGAAAATAAAAATGCTTTTTCAATCGACAGCTGAAGTTATTTTGTAACTGTGTGTAAAAATATATTATCTCCACCTCATAACAACTGTGATATCTGCATACATATTTCATATACTAAATGTAACTATTATTATGAGGCACAAGTATCATTTATTCATTCCTATCTGTCCCATGATAGTCGTCATATTTGCATACATATTTCACACATTAAATATAACTACTATTATGAGACATCAGTAATTTTAATTAGCAGGTTAACAAGAATTGATATAATGTTTGTAACAATTTTTTTCTTAATATAAATATTGCTGGAAATAAGATTCTCCAGTAATATGATTAGTAAAATTTTAATATCTCTCCTAATTTCTTTTTTCTTGACCAAATGAAAAGACTATTTTATACAATTGTTTATATTCAAAATAAAGCCTCCATGAATTAATAGTCTAAATAATTATATATTTAAAAACTCGGTCTCATCTTGCATTAATTTTTGGCCTCTGACTTTTCATTTCTTGAATTTCTAAACTTAACTTGCAGTTTTAGTATTAAAAAAATTGGTTAAATTTTAGGTCATAGATTGTAAAATTCAATCATCAAATTCCACTTTTAAGCACAATATAGTGCTTTTCATTCTTTCTTGTACTAAGACCACTACTCACCAGCAGTAAACTTCTGTAAATTATTCTGTGAGGATAGCCAAAATATATCATTGTTTTTTTAGGATGGACTCTAAAGTTAATACATTGCAGAACACATTGTGAAGGTTTTGAATTCATATCATTAAAGCAAATGAAAGTTGTGATATTTGTCTAATAAATCACACCTAAGATATTGTGATTTACATAAATAACTGGCCAAATTTAACAATAAAATGTTTAAAGAATCTTTTTAAAATTTCTCAAGTTTTCATTTTTTTAAACTGAATCTTATCATGGCTTGGAGAAACTAACTAAAAGTTTTGTTGGAATTTTAATCTAGTTCATACTAAGCTCTTAAATAGAGCTTTTAAGGCTCCAAGATCATAGATTTGAATTACATATTTAATTATCAAATCTTATCACCATCATGAAGTCTTAGAACACATTTAATTTAAAATTTGGGACATTTCTAAAAAGATTTCAATCCTTTTTTTTTTTTTTTTTTTTTTTATAAAGTTATCAAGATCTTAATATTTACAGCCCCCTGGTGGGCACTTCTCATACTACAGATGTAAAGCACAAGATAACTTGTGTCAGCTTTGATTTTCAAGTGACTGGAAAGTCATTGAAAAGAGGTCATGACTTCGGTTTCTGACTATGAAAGTTTTAACTGGATGTCAAATTTAAACTGTTAAACAAAAAGATAAAGATTTAGTTTAGCTAATCTGACTGACACAAAATAAGACTGCAGTTAATATTATAATTACATTGTAAGTCAGATCACTAACTAAAGTTTTTTTAGAGTTTTGCAATTCTCAAAAACATGCTAAAACATATTCTAGGGTCTGATAACTATGGAAAATTTAATTGCTGAAGCTGTTCCTGAATTGTAAAAAATTATAGATGCAAAAGAGATCTTTTGTATTCTTTTTGTAAGATATAAGTATATACTAACATATCTCTTGCTTCTTGTATTCATTTTTGCAAAATCTTTTATCTGCCTGGGTCATTTTCTTTGCTGATGTCATTTATGAAGAGGTACTGAAAAGTTCTTGGCTGCACACACTTCCCAAAATCTGACCAAATGACCAAACATCAGATTTTTTTTATCCTTTTTTGTTTGAGTCAAGAATTTTTCACTGGTCACTCATAACTCAAATAATTGTTAATTGACTATAAATAGTTTGGATTTTCTGTATGTGGAATTGTGGGTAAAAAATTTTCTTTGCTATATAATACATCATAAATAATATGGTCATTTTTTTTTTTGTCTTTGCTAAAAGCCTGAAATAAATTAGCAGTTTTAATATTGGACTTTTTTTCTTTTTTTTAAATTGATTTATTAAAAAAATATGTGCAATTATAAAAAGAAGCTGCTGTGCTGATTGTTTCTACAGGTATCATTTCAGTTTTGAGTTAACTAACAAGCTTGATGCATGTGAAAAGCAGCAGGTGAAAGTTTTTGTTCTGAAAGCTGTATTACAGAGGGAGACAGAATTACCTCCGGCACCCACATTGAATTAAGCTACAAAACTTTTAGTAGAATAATTGCACCATCCACACCTACCTAGCTTTTTTTTTCTCAAGACATCCTTCTCTATTTTAATTTCATCCACAGCTGCTTTCTTAGGCAGATTTGTCCACTCTTAAAATCACTTTATTAAATCCTCTCCCACACTTTTTCATTCTCTTTATTAGAGGAAGTCAGTGCTTTGTTTCTAGATTTGAACAGATAAGTGTTAAAAAGAAAGTATAGAACATAGCCCCCAAGAAAACAGTAGGCTTTATATCTCTAGATAGTTAGAAAAATGGGGTGTTTCAAACTAATCCCTTTAACTTTTGTTTAATGGGGAGGATCCACATCATCTTCAGTCATGTGAGTAAAATATCCCACAATTTGAATATTTGAAATACAGTCACATCTGTTTATCCTAAGTAGGCCTCATCAGTTACATGAAACCACACACAGCAAGACCTAGCAGTAAGCTTGTCAGGTTAACAACATTCTTACCTGAACTTGAAAATATATAACCAGTGAACCCAGTAGGCACAAACTCCCCAATGATCAATGACCTATATCTGTCGTCTGTACAATAAATCTTGTAAATCACTTGCTGACTTCAAGAGCCATTGTATGTCAGTGATGGTCATATGCGTCCATCTAACGAATCAACAACCATCATATATATATATATATATATATATACACACACACACACACACACACATATATTATCCATCTGTTTTGTGTGTGTGCCTTTCTGATATATATTTATATGCACTAATATTTAATCTCTGTCAACTTTGGTATTGAGCTCTGTTTATTTTATACTTAAACAACTTTCTTGATGGCATCAGTTCTCAAATTGGTATCTATGCTGATGACACAACCATTTATTCCTGTCTTAATGGTAAGTCTGATCAGTTCGATATGGTCAAATTGGCAGCTGCTTTCAAAAATGACCTACATTCAGTTGTTAACTGGGACAAGGAATGGATTGTTATTTTTAATACCTCCAAAACAAAACTGCTCTCTATTAATCGTCTGAGAATCCTTTCTACCTTCCATCAGGATGGCTCATGCTAGCGTCCAGGAGAGTGACTAGTTGCACCTTCTCAGGCTAAAATTTTCCACTATAAACTTTTGATATAATCTTTCCATGAAGTGAAAGGATTATATCAAATCGATTGATAGGTCTGCTAGAAGGTTGGTGCATTGTGACATGTGAGACAATTTTTCTCTCCAGAATCTATCTTACATATTTATAAGTCTACCATACATCCATGCTTTGAATATTATTGTCACATCTGGTCTGATGCTCCTGCTATATATTTAGAGATTCTTGATAAAATCCAAAGAATCTGCAATGTTATTGGTCCTACCCTGGCATCTCAACTTTCATAGTAATTGTTCTGATGAACTTTCCTCTAAGGTACCGAGACTTTATGAATTTAAACACATTACTGAAATTGATGGCAGTATCTCATCATTTTACAGTTGAAATGGATAGATGTAACCTAATAGTTTCTTTTCTCACACTTCTCACTTGGGAGACTCTCTTCCAGCATTTTGCTTGCCAGTTATGTTTTGATCATCAAAAATTTAAATGCAATACCAATCATTATCTTCTGTCCTCTTAAATTATGTTCTTTTATTGTTATTGCTCCTTAGTAATATTTTTCTTTCACACTCAGTAGCTTGTGTGTTAGTGGCTCTGTTGCCTTGATTGGAGTGAAATGAGCTTTTGTTCTTACTATTTGTGTGTATAATATATATATATATATATATATATATATATATATATATATATATATATATATATATATTTAGACAAACCTACCTAGGTTTCACCTAAACGGATCATCAGGAAAGTTTGGCTACGAGGCAAAGAAAACACATATTTATAGGTGTAAATATAAATATGTGTTTCTCTTTGCCTCGTTAGCCAAACTTTCCCTGACGATCCGTTTAGGTGAAACCTAGGTAGGTTTGTCTGGCTCACTAGATGTATCTAGGTCTGCTCTACGGTTGTATTGAGCTCTTTTGTTAGTTAGTTGTTACTCGTATCAGTGTTTTTTTCTTTGGGCTTCAGACCTGCATCTGTGCGATTTTTTTTTTTTTTTTTTTTTTTTTTTTTGTTGGCAGAAGTTCATGTTTGTAGCTCTTTCTTTTTTTTAAAACCTTTTTTTCCCTCGAGATTGATTTGATTAGCAAATCAAAAATTGAGGGTTTTTCAAACGAGTCTAGTTATATATATATATATATATATATATATATATATATATATATATATATATATATATGAGAGAACATTGAAATTGTGTGTCACAAGATATTTTAGGCCCATAAAGTAAAACCAGGCATTAAGGTAACTGAAAAAAATGGAACAATGGGTTTGGTAAATTTTGGTGATAGGAACCATTGCTGTATGCATGCATTAAGAAAGTATCTTGTCTCTGGGAAAGCTAGTCAACATAAGATCAGCTTCAATTCTTTTATTAACTGTTCTACGATATTTTAAAATGTTTTAAAAAATTGTATCCCAAAGCCTTTAAGGTTTTTCCTTACATAATTCATGATGGGCTGATTTTTTAATTGATTATTTCACATTTCCTAGTCTTTTAACTGATGAATATTTGTTAGAATCTGAGACTAGTTGGTGAAAGGCTTTTCTCTCAACATGTGTATTCACTATCACTTAGTCTCATACAGAATTATTGACTCTCTGTAATGTGCTTCTAAAAAGCACTAAAAACATAAATATTATAAAAAAATTTAACTAATAAATAGGATCTTGCTCACAAGATTATTATAAATAGCTTATTTACTGTAATTTCAGTTTATAGTTTTCATGATTATTTACATATAGATTAAATAAGACTAAGAAGGCGACATTCTTGTCTGGTAATACATATATAGTTTACTTTTATTCCCTTAAGCTTTTATTGAAAATGTTAGTACAGACACACACACACACACACACACACACAACCTTTGTGCACATTTTGAACCCTACTTTTAGAACTCTTGGAATTGTCTTGGTAGCAAAATTTCAACCTTACAAAATCTAGACTAACATTGATAACATGCATAATAGCATAAATCTCTTATGATTTTTATTACTGCTAAGGATTGTAGACAGAAAAACTTGAAAGAAGTAATATATACACATGCACCTATAGTTTTAAAATTATTGTTATATAAATAACATTCATTCTTGACCATTGACAATACTTTCACCTTTTTTTTTTTTTTTTTTTTTTTTTTCTGGTTTTTGAATGACCAACATAATGAATGGCAAAACTTCCAAAAACAAATTTTCCTGAAACAAGATGCCAAGTCAGGACCAATGACATTATTCTTTGAATTTTATCAAGGATATCTAAAGCAGGAACACCAGACCAGATGTGGCAGTAGCATGGATGAATGGTAGACTTATAAATATGTAAGATAGATTCTGTCAAGAAAAATTGTCTAGCAGAGTTGACAGTGACAAGAAAAACAAAACTTTATTTATGTGTAGTTGATGCTAAAATGCAACTCTTATATTTATGGATGTTGTTAATTTTTTTTTCTTAGCATTGCTACCAAAGTTTAAAGTGATAGATATATATTTTTTTTAAATACATTCAAATCATGTCACTTTAGTAATATGACACTAACATCTATACCTCCACAATTACATGTAAGTCAACATTCATTTTAAACTCCTGAAAATGCTTAACTAGCTATCTCATGACTTCTGCCTTCTTTCCTTGAAAATAACTGATGGTTGAAAGTACTTAGAACATTAAACACAATTATAGCAAGTTCCTTTAAAAGTTACCACCTGACATCAAACAACTTATTCAATACCAAAAAAATTACCCTTACTTCACACTTTAAATATATATATCTTGTGAACATCACATATTTTACAAACACAAAATCAAAGTTGTTTGTGTTTAAAAATTAGTGCTTTTTACTCTTCTAGATTGGTTTGTTTTATAATGTCTGACCAAGCCAACACTTTAGATAAAACTTTATATCTCTGGACTACTTTTGTCATGTCACTGAATGATAACCAAATTACAAGATAGATAATGTTTTGAAATATATTTTAATAGATGAAAAACATTTAGATGATATTATCAGTAGGCATTTTATGTTTTATAATTAGATCTTATATCAAACACACATCTATCTTTTATGAGAGAGAAGGAAAAATTTTATGAACAAAATACTGTTGTGATCAGGATTTGCTGCTATCTACTAATACTTTATTTTCATCTTTTCTGACCCACAACTTCATGGCTATGGATGCTAATCACTCTTTATCTTCTACTTGAGTAGAATCTGGATTAACTAAGATTAACACTAGAATATCCAACAGTCTTTATATACAGAACTGTGTATAAATATATTTTTTTTTTTAATATGAATGTGCTTAAACATTTTAATATTACATATTCCTTTCTGATTTGTGTTAATTTGAAATAAACAGATTTTTACAATTTCCCTTTTTTCTTTGTTTCCTGTATCAGTTGTGCAATATATGGTCACATGCAGAAGTATCGAATACAGAATCTTTAAGAAAATGATAAATTTTACTATTGCTACTAGAATGTAAAACTTGAGCTGATTACCTATGTATAAAAAGAAATAAAATAAGATATTGACTACACATAAATTTATTGACAAATACAACAAAATGTAATACATAAAGGTTTTGGATACATATCAATAAACAGCATTCAGTATTTAATGGTGTATGTATTATTTGATCTGATAGCTATCAAGCATTTGAAATAATTTGGGGTAATCTGCTTGAAAGAATTAATACCAATTTCATCACGCTCTTGTCAGCAAAATACCTGAAGATCACTCAAGTTTTTGTGATTCCTCCAAAGTTGAATTTTAAACTGCTTTGACAATTTTTTTTTAATGACTAGGATGCTCTGAAACCGTCATTTTCTCCACATGAAACCACTTTTTTCATTTTCACTACAGTATGCTTAGAATCATTATGTTGCTAAAGAATCCAACTTGTTGGTAGTTTGATAGACTTCAGATAGAATTGTTTTCTCCTATATTTCATAATGTATAGCACTATCTGATATGCCTTTGGTCATATATAGTATGTGCCATGTCCATTCAAGGCATAGGCAATCATAGCTCTCCACAATTTCCTATTCTTTGTAAATCTTAATAAATTTTGTCTTTTTGTTATCTTTCACAAACACTGTCTGCCATCTATTTACACAAATTCATTGTTTTCCTCTGTCCTTCTTGCCTTCAATCTGTTCCTTGAGTATCAAATTTTCCAAACCTTCTTTCCTTATGTGCCCTAGAAATTTCAACTCTCTCTTTCTGTTGCTAACTATAAGAGTCCATTTTTGTTTCTATTTTCTCTATTGTACATTCATGACTGTTTAACTATTATTAGGCTGGTATTTTGGGGATCAGGTCATATGATGTATTCTCTCTCCAGACAGGTTTCTAAATTTATATGTAATAACAACAATCAACAATAAATGAATCAATAATAAATAAAAAATTTAACAAACACTATAAATAGCCCAAAAACTGCATCTGGATCAACAATTGTTTCCACTCAATAGACCCTATAATAATTTAAAACATAATCATTGCTGCCCATCAAAACAACTGTTAGAATAATGCAATAGATACTCACAATGCATCACTGACCTTTATATATATATATATATATATATATAGTCAAACAAAAACAATACATAAATGCATATGGCCTGATAATATATATATATATATATAAGGATTGAGATAAAGATGTAAAACTCTAAGATTGTTTAGCTGAAAATAGAATTTCAAATTGTCGGTAATGAGGTCATCTTCAATCCCTGGAGTATATTATTTTCATTCTGTTTTAAGCTGAAGGAATATTTCATGTTAGTTAAAATTCACTTTGTGTAGTTTGTCTCTTTCTTCCACTGAACCATAGTATATAAGTTTTCCATATCATCTGACACAGAGATTGAACTCAAAAGTGTCAGAAAACATTTTTAAAACCAATTTTTTAATCATTTTAGCTCTGTGCCTCTTTGACAATACAGTGTTATAATTCTGTAGCCTTAAGCCAAATGTCTGTACTCTAGTGCTAGGACTATGAGTGGTGGAAGGCAGAATGAGAAGTACCCCTATGGAGCAAATAAAGGATTTGGCTTAAAATTCCAGAAATGCTATTGAGTAAAATGACATATCTAAAGAAGATGGTACAACATCTAAAATGTGTGTATAACAATCAAGAAGAACAGACTGTTAGAATAGCAAAATATATAATAATGATTATTTTTATCTCAAAATTTTTGACAAAAACTGTATTGTTTTCATTTTATTGAGAACAAATAGAATGTCCCTATACACATAGATACTGTTTTGTTGTCCTTTATTTTGATTTTGTTCAAGACTAATTTTTTTTATATGCAGAATGAGATTTGATCATTATTATTATTTTATTATATCTTACACATTTATAAGTTTACCATTCATCTATGCATTGAATATTGCTGCCACATCTTGTCTGGTGTTCCTGCTATATATTTAGAGATTCTTGATAAAATCCAAAGAAGAATGCAATGTTATGATCCTGACCGGGCATTTTGGCTTCATTCACTTTCCCACTGCCGTAACATAGCTTCCCTGTGCCTTTTCTATAAATACTTTCATGGTAATTGTTTTGATGAACTTTCCTTTATCGTACCTACACTTAATGAATGTAAGTATTGTACAACCTTGGTGGTAAGGTCTCCTCATTTTACAGTTGAAATAGCTAGATGTAACCAGAAGTTCTATCATAAAATTTTCTTTTATTGCATTTCTCATTTGTGGAACTCTCTTCCAGCTTGTTTTCCAGTCAACTTTAATCTTCAAAGCTTTTAATGCAATCTCGGTTGTTATCTTAATTCCTGTTCTTTTATTGTTCTCTCTCCTTAATGTTTTTTCTCATCTTCTCTTACACTCAGAAATCCCTTACATCTTGGTGGCTTTATTACTTTGACTGTAGTGAACTGATTGAAAAAAATAAATAGAACAAATTGCTTATTTTCATAAATAAGCAATAAATATTCTCATAAACATAGATTTTATAAAGATTTTTCCCTTACAAATTCATTTTGATATGAATTCAAGTTTCCTTTCACTGCAGTGAATATTTATAAGCACGTAAAATTTTGATGAATTGATTTTATAATCCCATACCAGAGATGATTGAATCAATCACATTTCATAACCAGCTTACAAGATAAAAATGATCTTTCATAAACACTTGTTTAGCTGTCCAATCAGCCACAGTAAGGAGGCTTATTTTATGAGCCAATTTGAATTGTAAATAGAAAACGGAAGCCAACACAAGTTTTACTGTTACTCAGGTTAAGTTCTATTTATTTAAACCAGTATTGCTGATTTTGAGTCATGGAGTTTGCCTGATATGGGGAGGAACAAAAAAAAAAAAAACCCACTGATCTACCAAAGAATAGATCAACATTGAGAATAAATGCATGACCTTATCAAGAACTTTGTGTGTGTGTGTATATATATATATATATATATATATATATATATATATATATATATATATATATATATATATATATATATATATAATTATTTTTTATAAAAAAAATTATAACATAAGTATGTTATAAAATCACTACAAAAATAGCCATTTTGTTTCAACACACTCTGTGTCTTATCAAGTGATGATGTTGAAAAGAAAATAAATGGTTTTAAAAGTTTCAGATTAATTAACGATCCTACACTAGGGGGAAATATTGTTACAAAAGCTAGAATAACCAATCAAAAACGAAGTATAGAAAGATTCAAAAGCTTGACAACGAAATCCTGCTATAATAGCTATTCAGATCTTTAAATACGTGTAATATTAAAAATAATTTATACTAACTAATAATTATAAAATTATATGATAAAATTTAATATTAAAATTAAAAACTAATTGTCCACTACAAACTAACTGTGGTATTACTTCTGTAGTCTATTTCAACAATTGAAAATCCAAATATAAAGAAGTTTTACATTGGTTCTACTATGAAAACATTCAAGGAACGCTGGCGGGGGCATATGCAATCCTTTAATCACAGTGAATATAGGTACATGACTTCATTATCCAAGTATTTTTGGAATCTAAAAGATAAGAACGAAACACCTACAGTTAAATGGAGTTTGGTTAAGAAAGCTCGTACATGTAACTCCCTATATACCCCATGTTACCTATGCCTTAATGAAAAATTTGAAATTATTAGATTTAAAAACAAGGCTGATCTCTTAAATCAAAGATATGAACTTACAGTAAATTGTAAACACCGTTATAAATTTAACTTAGTGTAGGGGTCGTATACTTTAAATATGTCGCTGTATTTTTAATAGATTAGTATTTTTATTGCATGATGGT
>CAHIKZ030000646.1:3900000-3930000 GCA_903632075.3 Acanthosepion pharaonis
CCAATGCATTTATCCACTGTCCATGTGTCCTTATATATAATGTGTGTGTGTGTGTGTGTGTGTATGCATTTATTACTTCAAACATTATTATAGTGGATACTCCATATTTGAAATATACCATTTTTATTAATTAACTAAAGACTTAGCTCTTTAATTAACTCTTTAGCATATAACATGCTCAAACCCACCACACATCCATCAACTCTCTCTCACAGTTTGTGGTCATTGTTTCACTGTTTATTTGACTTCCTATATTATTTGCAAGGACATCATATATTATGGCAGAGTATACATGGGGCAGGTTATGGTGTGTTGAAAATTGAGAGCCAATATTTACAGGAATGGTCGAAAGCTAAAGGATGAAACAGCATGGAAAAATAGAACCTTGCTTGCTGCATCGTTCTCTGTTGCCAAGAAGGAAAGCATAATGAATGAAATGGGGGTTTCCTCTAAAAAGGTGGAGGCAAGATTGATCCTTGATGGAAAAATGCACTTCTCTTTACTAAATTTTCTGAAATGGGCAAGTTGATAGACATAATATACACTGTTTAATAAATAAAATTAAGGGTCTAATTTAAATAAAGAGTAGACAATATAATTGTTTGAAGTAATAAAAATGTCTAATTATAAATAAATGCATTAATTCTTTAGAAATTTATATATGCATTTATATATGCTAAACATGTGTTCTCAAATACCTGATGCATTCTGTATTATTTATATATATATATATATATATATATATGTGTGTGTGTGTGTGTGTGTGTGTGATAAAGTATAGTTTTAATGTATGCTATTTTTATGGGTTAAATTGCATGTAAATATAACTATAAAAGTGGACATCTGGGTGTTGACTTCAATGTCCACTTTTTAATATATATTAGGCTGTTCACGAAATTTCTTCCAAGTTTGATATTTTTATTATCATTTTAAAACATATATATTTAAAGTATATTATTTGTCAATTTTTAGTAAAAGTTTTAGTTAATTTTATTTATTTTTGTTACATTTTCTGTTAAATCTAGAAATTCTCAAATCATGATTTTTTGCATTTTATACTTCAGCTGAAAACTGCAAAGAATAGAAATTCCACATTTGAAGACATTGCTGTTTGCAAATGAAAGGTTAAGATTTTGTTTTCAAAATCTACAAATGGATACTTCTGTTTAGAAAACCAGGAGAGAGTTTGCTCCAAGCTGTCAATCAATAATGAAATTTTGAATGCTGTTATAGAAAATAATTCACAGAAATTTAAGAAAACTCCAAAGTATTGGAACTTTTTCAAATAATATTAGAGTGGTTGCCAAAAAAAAAAATTATAAATGCATTTCATTTGAATGAGAAACTGCTCAACAATATCTAAATTGATCAATTTTTTACATTGCATCTTCTCTTGTGATGAAAACTGGGTTTTGTACACTCATCAGAAAGCATTTATCTAATAGTTGCATGCAGGTGAGTGGCCTAAACATCAAGCAAAATTATACTATCCTCTTTGAAAAAAAATGGGGTTTGATAGTTTTTTAATGCTACGTCCCTTCAGGACATAGGCAATTATCATTGCCCACATATTCTTTTTCTTTATTTTCTGCAAATTGCGAAGCATTCCCAGGAATGGTAGTGGAGTGGTTCCACATTGAAATCCAAATTGTAGAAAAAGTAAAGTTTTTTTTTGTTGTTGTTTGGAGAAAAAGAAATTATCATGCCTTGCATATTTATCCATTCTCTCTTTCTCTCTCTGCTAGATTTCTTTAATCAAGGCTACTTGCTTACAGGCAAGTATTTCTATAATAAACATCAATTTTTTTAAAAACAAAAGGAAAAAGAAAGGAAAAAGAAACAAAAGGAAAAAGAAAGGAAAAAGAAACAAAAGGAAAAAGAAAGGAAAAAGAAACAAAAGGAAAAAGAAAGGAAAGAAAGAAAAGGAAAAAGAAAGGAAAGAAAGAAAAGGAAAAAGAAAGGAAAGAAAGAAAAGGAAAAAGAAAGGAAAGAAAGAAAAGGAAAAAGAAAGGAAAAAGAAACAAAAGGAAAAAGAAAGGAAAAAGAAAGGAAAAAGAAACAAAAGGAAAAAGAAAGGAAAAAGAAACAAAAGGAAAAAGAAAGGAAAAGAAAGGAAAAGAAACAAAAGGAAAGAAAGGAAAAAGAAACAAAAGGAAAAAGAAACAAAAGGAAAAAGAAACAAAAGGAAAAAGAAAGGAAAAAGAAAGGAAAAAGAAACAAAAGGAAAAAGAAAGGAAAAAGAAACAAAAGGAAAAAGAAACAAAAGGAAAAAGAAAGGAAAAAGAAACAAAAGGAAAAAGAAAGGAAAAAGAAACAAAAGGAAAAAGAAAGGAAAAAGAAACAAAAGGAAAAAGAAAGGAAAAAGAAACAAAAGGAAAAAGAAAGGAAAAAGAAACAAAAGGAAAAGAAACAAAAAAAAAAAGAAAGGAAAAAGAAAGAAAAAAAGAAACAAAAGGAAAAAGAAAGGAAAAAGAAACAAAAGGAAAAGAAAGGAAAAGAAACAAAGGAAAGAAAGGAAAAGAAAACAAAAGGAAAAAGAAAGGAAAAGAAACAAAAGGAAAAAGAAAGGAAAAAGAAACAAAAGGAAAAAGAAAGGAAAAGAAGAAACAAAAGGAAAAAGAAAGGAAAAGAAACAAAAGGAAAAAGAAAGAGAGAAAGAAAAAGAATAAAGAGAAAAAGAAAAACAAGAAAAAGAATAAAGAAAAACAAGAAAAACAAGAAAAAGAATAAAGACAAAAAGTATAAAGAAATAAAAGAAACAAAAGAAAAACAAGAAAAAGAAGTTTTCATTGAATTTATTGGTTCTTTAAAGAAAGAATTATTTAGGAAGGGAGTTGATGACTTGAAGCAAATGTGAAGAGAATCTATCAAAGAAAAAGAGGAATATTTTGACCAATCAAATAAATTATTTTTTGATTATTATTCAATTTGTTGTTTAAATAAATCATCAACTTTATATTGAACAACCCAAGAAGTTATTTTCTGTTAATGCTTACAGGAACCACATATAAACCAGCACAATTAGAAAGTGTCAGATTGTATAAGAATGAATGGACAAGCTGGTTGTAAAATGCTCCAAATACCATTAACCAATTTATGCATGTCATTTTCTATTTTTTTTTATCAATTCACCCAAAACAATTTTGATAATGTCACTAAGATGCAAGGTGCTTGGGACTGAAAGAGAATGAGAAGACTTTAGAAGGGACTGGAAACCTAATCCTAAAAAGGAAACAAGCAATAAACCTCTACTCCTGTTCAAAAGACAGGGGAGGAGTATGAACTGAATGATAAGTGAACTCCTATTGAGGAAAACAAAAAATAGTAAATAAAAGTTCAGAGTTCAGGTGTGGATGCCAGAAGTATAGAGTTGAAGAAAACTTTAGAAGGAACCAGAAAACCAATACAAAACAGAAAAAAAAGATAAACCTCTACTCCTGTTTAAATGAGGTTGTGTGCTTATTCATTAATTTATTTTTTTTAAAAATATAGTGTTCATAAATTTTTTACTTTTAAAAAAACAAAGCATTAGGAAATCAATTGACCAAAATCGCCTGAAGATACAAAAAGATTGAAGCCAAGGTAGCGAAATTGGATGATCTCTTAATTTTCTATACTTAAGAACTCTAGATGTTAAATTTTTATCTTTTTATATGTGTATTGACCATTTTTTAATACACATGCACACAAATGAAGGTTGCTGGGAATTTTAAATTAAAATTTTTTTTTCCTAACAAAAAAGTTATGGAAACAAAAAGAAAAAGAATCTAAATGAAATCGGCTAGATTAAAAAAAAATTATAAATTTAAAATTCCAAGCATTCCTGCACATGTGTAGTTGCACTAACGTAAACAAATTTAGTCCAATGAAGTCCTAAAGGACAAAACGTGTCACACAAAAACTTTTTCCACTTTGTCATACATTTTTCCCCAATTATTGTTATTGATATATAAAAATATATATCATTATCTCATGTGTATATATATATATATATATATATATATATATATATAATTGGGCAGATGGAACTATTTTAAAAATGTCAATAGTTGTGTTAGCAAAAAGTCACAAGTCATCATGACAGAGGGTTTGGGCATACTGGCTTTGTTCCAACTAAAGGTCATGCCCGATCATGCATTCTTTCCAAGAAACTGTAGCTAAGATCCACTCAGCATAATTGCAGTATAAACCATAGATGTTCTCTGTGGATGTTGACCAAACAAAAATGTGCCTGAGCAGGTATAGAGGCAGGCATCTGTAACAGAGATTGCCTCATTGCCCTAGCAGATGGGTTTGCTCAGAAATGAGTAGCTGGCTATTATATATAATTGGACACTGAGGTCAACACCAACAAGTGACGGTCTGTTTCATGCCTGGGCACAATCTTCAGGCCATGAAGATTACACTCAAGCATGAAACAGACATCATGAAAACGCCCGGACTTGTATCTGTTGTACATTGTGTGAGTTAGTATGAACACTGGCTAGGTTGCTCATGTCAAGGTGATTATGAGAGTTTGAAGAGAGTACAATAAGTGTATGCCAGGTGAATAGGGTATTCAAATTATGCAATTGTGACATTTAACATTCTTCAATCTATGATTTCACATTTGTACTGGGAATAACTAATGGAAAACATTACTCCCCACTGACGACAACACAGTATGGCTGGCCACAGATCTGTAATGATCAGGATCAGTGCTGTCTGGCTAGAAGTGTTTGTCTTAACAGAAAAGATCACTGACAGGTCAGTTTAGCTTTTGGAATGCAAGAGCAGAAGTCTCATCAAAGTGTCCACAACACTGGACAATGTCTATCACTTGAGCTTGTGATGATTTTAATTATACTCTGGAATGGTGTATTGTGTAGTCTGATGAATCATGGTTTCTGTTGTGAAGTAAAGGTTAACACTAATCAGTCACTAGACTCATACTACTGGTGGTTATTCTCAGTGACCACCTATAAGAGTGTTCACTTATACCTATGCAACGTTTCCTTCTGTAATGGTTGTTCCACCAACTCATTATCAGATGGAATTGAAGACATTTCTTCGTCATTTCGCTCTTCCTCTTCACCCCGGGTCCTTATTTGGTCAGCATGGTCCAACACACTATCGCCATTCTCTCTATTTATTATGGCTGTATTATGGCCTTTTTGCATTATAAACTCAGCTCCTTCCGGATCCGCATCCTTGCTCTTCTTGTACCACATCTTTTCATTTGTAGAGTATAACATTGTTAGTGGAGCTCTAATCTGTCTTCCCATTAAAGCTGATGGGCTTTCGAATCTTCCCGCATGTGGTATCGTCCGATAACTTAAAAGCAGCCTCAGTAGAAAAACTTCTACTTTTTCTTTTTGCTGAGAGCATGCTTTTAACCCCTTTTTTACGGTCTTAACCATTCTTTCTGCTAATCCGTTTGATTGAGGGTGATATGGAGGAGCTTTATATGGTTTACACCCTATTTTTTCTAACCATACGTTAAGTTCTTCCTCACAAAATTCTGGTGCATTATCAGATACCAAGATTTTTGGTATGCCATTTCTAGAAAATATGACTCTTAGAATTTGCTTTATAGTAGAACTTATCTTGTTTGTAACCCGTATTATTTCAGGCCAACCTGAAAAGGAGTCTACTAATATTAATAAGAATCCCACTCCATTAACGTATGCATGATCCATATGGACCCGACTCCATGGCTCCACTTCTTTGGGCCACGAATGTAACTTGGTTTGTGTAAAGTTTCTTAATTCTTTACATTTTTTACACTTCTTTACATATTCCTCAATGTCTCTTGAATGACCCGGCCACCAAGCTTCTAGTTTTATCCTTTTTTGTGTGGCCTCTACTCCACAGTGTATATCATCATGTACACTTTCTATTATTGGTTTTCTTTGTGTTTCTGGGGGAACTACCAGGTCCCCATTGCAAATCACTATGTTCTATTGTTAATTTGTGCCTTATTTCTTTATAAGGTCTTTCCGCCCTAGAACAATTTCCCCACAAATTTTTCCTTATTCTCGATACTATCCTACTTAGCACTGGATCATGTCTCGTTTCCACAGCCATTCTGTCTAAAGACAAAATATCATTCTCTACCAAGTGTAGGAATGAATCTTCAAATTCTTCCTCCATTTTATCTTTTGACTCCTTGTAAAACCTCAATCTTGATAGTGCGTCCACATGTGGAATTGAATTTCCTTTGACATACTCTATATCAAAGTCAAATGCCATCAATCTTATCACCCATCGTAGAATCCTTGATGTCATGACTTTGGGTAATTCTTTCCTTGGGTTAAATATAAACTCTAATGGTCTATGATCACTTCTTAATAGAATTTTTTTTCCAATTAAAAATTGTCAGGCTCTGGTAGTTGTCCACACGATAGCCAATGCTTCTTTCTCTATGTTCGAGTAATTAAATTCAGTGTTCATTAACCTTCTCGACAAATACATTATCGGATGTCCTTCTTGTGATAATATTCCCAATATTGAATGTTCACTTGCATCTGTAATGAGTGTTATGTCCTTTTTTGGATCAAAAATTTTCACTACAGGTTTCTTTGACATAATTTCTTTCAATCTTTCAAAAGCTTTTTTCTGTTCATCTGACCACATAAATTCCACATTCTTTTTTCTTAAATTTGCAAACGGTTCCGTCAAGTCCGTGTATTTCAGTACGTATCACCTGTAAAAATTTACCAATCCCAAAAAAGACTGCAATTCTTTTTTATTTGTAGGTGTAGCTACTTTTAGTATTTTTTCTATCAATGCTTGGTCTGGTGATATAACTTCTTTTGAAATGGAATAACCTAAAAAAGATATTTTGTTAGAATTGCTTACGCATTTTTTTTTCATTTATCGTCATTCCACCATTTCTTAACCTATTCAAGACTAAATCAGTTTTTTCTTTTAATTTCTTTTCATTAGTAGCTCCTATGCATATTTCGTCTTGGTAACAAACCATATTTTGTACATTTCCTAAAACCTGTTCAATGGCCCTTTGAAATATGGCACTTGCAGTTTTTATACCATATGGCATTCTATTGCATCTTAGTAACCTTATTGGCGTATTTATCGTGGTTACTTCTTTGAAGTTTTCGTCTATTGGTATTTGGTGGTATGCTATTTTTAAATCTATTTTTGAAAAAACAGACATCCCTGCCAGTGCATGTAATGCAAGTTCAACATTGGGTATGGGATATGAATCCGAGCATATTTTGTGATTTACTCCTATTTTGTAATCTCCACAAATACGTAAATCACCATCTGTTTTCCTCAAAACTACAATCGGTGATGCCCACTTGCTACCTCCAGGTGGAACATGTTCAAGAAAGTCTTGTTCTGCTAATTTACGTAGTTTTGTCACTACTAATGGCAATAAATGTACTGGTAATTTTCGTGCCTCATAATAAGAGGGGGAAACATTTTCTTTCACTTTTAAACTTACTTCATAGTTTTTTTAACTTCCCAGTTTTTTCCATTTTTATTTCATTAATCAACTTAGTAGAGTTTATATTAAGCACATCATTTCCAATAAGCCTGTGGTTTTTTTTACAACTTGTAACAATTATAGGTTCAAATTTTTCTTTTAACTCTAATGAACCTTCAAAGTATCCTAATGTTTTTATAACCGACCCATCAAATTGGCGGAATTGTAAACTGCTTTTTCGTAAAGGTGGCTTACCAATGTGTTCCCAAAAATTCTTTGGTATCAGTGTTACTTCACTCCCAGTATCCATTTGCATATCTAAATTGCAGTTATTAATTTTGACCTTTACTATAATGTCTTTTTCTTCTGTTCCAAAGTCTTATTTTTCAATGCAAAAACTTCCTTATCGTGTCGTTTTTCTTGAATTTTTCAATATTTTTTTTTAATTTACACTGCTTGAAATGGTTCTTTTAAGCAATTATTACAAGTTTTCCCAAATGCTGGACACTTTTCCTTTTTCACTTCGTGTTCACGTCCACAATACGAACACCTTATCTTCTTTAACATGTACGTATCAGTGAAATTTTGTTCACTGGGTTGACTTTTATGATGGTGGTATTTCTGTATTAATTCTTGTATTTAAAGACATATTTCCTATTTGTAACTGTTCCATTATTTTATATTGGTGTGACGCATTGGACATACCTTCAATTAGTCTTAATTGAATCAAGTCCTCTTCAATAGTCTGTTCGTCTTGTCCAAGTTTTTCAAATTCACAAAATCTACTTGCATTTCATAGATGGTGTAAAAGTTTTATAATTGGTTCGTCAATTTCTTGTTTCATCGACATGAATTTTGTTCTTTCTGCCACTACCAGCCTTTTCTTGGGTCTCATATTTCTTCTTATAATCTGACTTATTTTTTCGAAAGTCAGGTCTTCCAAATTTAAGGGATATGCCATGGTGGAGACTTTCATTACCGCCTCACATCCAGCTGTAGCCAAAAATAAATCCGTGATTTCATTTTCGCCTCCCTTTTCCTTGTTGTCTTTCAACTTTTTTGTTCTCGCAGTGACAGAGAAACAACAAATCCAAGTGTCCATGAATTCTGGATCTTCCAGAGATAATTGGTATCCTATCGGCGACGCCATTGTTGTGAAGTAGAGGTTAGTACTAATCAGTCGCTAGACTCATACTACTGGTGGTTATTCTCAGTGACCACCTATAGGAGTGTTCACTTATACCTATGCAAATTATGCATACTAATTTGCTAGTATCACTACAGTTTCAGTTTTTGGGGATGATTTTTGGGTAAAAATCCAACAAGACCATGGACCCTAGTTAACAACAAGGTACCATAGTCTGGTGGTAGTTCCATAATGATGTGGATTGTGATCACATGGCACAAGTACAGTCCACTGGTTCACCCAAATATGTTACTGACTGATACACTGCTTAATGACCACTTGAACTTCAGATAACCCAATAACAACAGTTGCCCAAAATTGGTTTAAGGAGCTTTCTGGAGACTGCCAATGGATGGTTCATCTGACTTTAGTTCAATTTACCATTTTATGGAATATGGTAGAGTTGCTGAATTTACATAATACTCAGCATCTATCTTATAATTGCTGTCACCAATCTATAGTGGGTAAGTGAATGAGAAAATGGAAAACTCTAAAGTGACTCGTTTTCCTCCAAAAAGGAACTTCTTCAGGCTAATAATAGGTTTGTTAATGAATCAGTCTTACACATACACACATATATGATAAAAATATAGTTTTAAGAAAAGCTATATTTGATATATTTTCTCTTCAGGACATGAAGATTGGATTCAAGCATGAAACAGACTATCACCATTTGCTGTTGAGCTCAATGTCTACAGATATCTCTCTCTCTCTCTCTCTATATATATATATATATATATATATATATATATATATATAGAGAGAGAGAGAGAGAGAGAGGTGTGTGTGTGTGGCAGTGGGTTGGTGGATTTAGAGAAATACAACAAATGCCAGTTACAGTTTTTTTAAGAATTTCCTTCTTGGAATAAAACTGTTACTCAGGTTTTTTTTTCATTGTTATTCACTTACTTATTATTCGTCTATTATAGAGATGTATATGTTTTGATTGAGTCATACTAGTGTATAGAAAGTGGTTAGTGACTTGAAGTCTTGAAAGACTTGACAATTCTGAGCAAAGGAATAGAGATATATGTTGTCATGTCTTCTAGTCTGTAACGTAGAAGTTCTCCACCTTCTGAGTGACAACTGACTTATTTAGTACTCACTGGCTTCTATGCAAAATAGGGCAAGTTTATTTTGCCTATATCACTACAATATTAAGAGAAAAATATGGGAGAATGGTTATAAAGTCCAAAGAAAAAAAATTTAAATTATAAAATATTTAGGTGGATGGTCTCAGAAGAGTTTGAATTCAAATTAAACTAAGATTTAGTAACATTTAGTATAACTGACACCGCTCATCCTCTTCATATGAATGAACATAAGCATCAGAGATGAAAATCTTAATCTTCAAATATTCAGTTTAATATGGGACAATTAACTAATATTTCTAATATGTTGGTTGTGATGATAGAATGAATATAAAAGTTTGATTTAGAAAAAATGTTTTTCAGTTGGCAATATGAGATTAATATTATCAAATTAAGGATATTGTTAAAGTGCATTAAAATATAGCTGTTTTCACTTGTTTATTTCTTCAATTTAGTTTCATTAAAAGCAAGAAACATTTCTCAGATTAACTAAGTGGTCAGCTTCAAACAAATAGGGTCTGTATACATCAATCTGAGCAGATCAACTTTTTCAAAAACTTGAGTAACTTAACCACTCAGTGACTTCATTAGATGTTTGCCATGAAATTCAGCTTTTAAAACTTAACCACAATCTGATTGAGACATTGAATGCTGGTGCTGCATGCAAATTTGATATGAATTTATTTCTTTCCGACATATATTTGCCATCTGTCTATATTCCTGAGATGAGGTATTGTAACTATTTGCATTGTTCGGATTACTGTCCTCATCTTTATTGTCATAATCATGACATTTCGGCTGTTGTACACTGCAGCCTTCTTCAGGTGATATATGTTGGAATTTCAAACCAACTTGTTTATTTAGTCCACAGGAATAGATTGTTCTAGTTCCACATGCCATGCTTTTTTCTGGATGCTTCAGTTTCAGTTAATTCCCTATAGTAACTCAATTCTCCAAGATTTTGTTCACTTCTGTTGTCGGGTCAAGTCACTTTTGGATTACTTCAACCAAAGTTTTTATCCAAGAGTTCATTTTTGGGACTTATAAACCTAATAAGAATTTTTTTTTTTTACCAGAGCTCATATTACAATAATTTTAATTTGTTCTTGTTCCGTGTGCTATGCCTTTTCTGGATACCTCAGTTTCATTTCTTACCCTTTAATAACTCAACTCTCCTAGTTTTTGTTTTGGCCAGGTTATTGAACTCACAACTCTTTGGGTAAAGTCACTGGATTACTTCAACCAACGCTTTTATTCCCTGAGCCATAACACATGGAATGAGAACAATCTACCCTAATGGATATTAGTGCAAACTGAATGGGTGAATTAAAGATTAAATTTGAATTTCAGATTCACACTCCAATATTATGTCAACTTTTTCAGTGTTCCACTAATTATAGAATGAAAACACAGAAGACTAAGAACTAATCTTAAAACATCTTGCCAAGATAAGTGGTGAGTCAAGTGAAAGTCTAATACTTGAAATGCACTTAAGATATTTTCTAAATTTTGTGCTCACTTTTGACCATTTGCAGTATCTTATCAATTTTACTTAATGAGTGACACCTCTTTTGGCAGCCAACAGTACTTGAGTGTTCTTAAGTATGCAACTATAATCTTGGGGTAAGACTAACTTGAAACGGAATCAGGCTTTGGTAGGTCAATACACTGGCTGCTGTTTTACGGAGGAAATAGTCTAAATAAAGGAAGAACTGTTTGAGGCTATGTCCTATCTTTATTAATTTCTATAACTTCAGCACAAAGTTCAAAGTTTTGGTTCAATGTTAAGCCAATTTTGCTTTAACCCTTATAATACTTGGAGATATTGTCATATACAAACTGAATTCTGCTCATTTTTTAAAAATGCCATGTCACTTCAGAATGTAGATGATCATGGCTCTCCACAAATTCCATTTATACATATATTTTTATTTTAATTATCTGTGAATTGTCATGCCTTAGGAAAGATAAGTGTGTAGTTTCTAGTTGCTTTCTCTAGTTTGAAATCAGTTTTCTTACTCTTAGGTTGCCACTCAAGGTTAGAGAGTTCAGTTTACCTTGCTATTTAGCCCATAGCTGGAGGGAGAAGAGATGGATTCATGCATTTTGCAATAGCATTTGTGTGAAAGTGAATGCAACAGACTAACCTGAAACTTTTCACACTCATGATCTGCACATCAGTATATCTTCCATAAAAGTGGCCAGACATTTATTACATATAAATATATAGACCAGCCTGAAATAGTAGATTCAAACATTTAGAAAGAAATGGTCAGTTTGATGAATAGAAAAAGTGTTATTTGGTTATGTGATAATGCCTGTTCTTATGTCATGAAAAGTTAAATTGGTTGAAGGTAAACAAATTATCATCAGTTTTCCCTACTCTTGACTGGTTGCCACTTCAAGGTAAGCAAGTTCATGCTACCCAGCTATTTAACCTATAGCTGGTGGGAGAAGAGTTTTTTTCATGAACATTTGTGTGAAAGTGAATGCAGCACGTTAGGCTAGAATTTGAATTTGGCTCATCGATTCCAGTTTCAATGTCAATAACATTTTATATGGACCACACATATTTTAATAGGTTCTGCTCAGTGGATGAAAAGAATGATTTTGTTTCTGACAATAATGGTTAAAATTCTTTGTATCACTGGTTTTTACATTTGTTTTCCTCTTAATAAAAGCAGCATATGAAAACATAATTGTCCTCTTTTTTTTTATGTTGCACGAACGTGTGATAAAAAAAGAAAAAACTTAAGTGATTTATAATGATACTATTCATGCAGCATATAAATAGCATTCAGTCAGTTATGTGCCATGTGTATCATTTTTTTCCCCGCAGTAGGTTGCCATTTCTTTCTGCAGTAGACCAGTTGCCATCCAAGACTATAGAACCCAGTCTGTCCTGCTATTTACCCATGGATGGGGGGGAGAAGAGAGGAATCATACCTTTCCCAAGAGTATTAACATGTAAGTGAATGTAATATATATATATATATATATATATATATATATATATCATTTCATCCCTCAGTCAGTTATGTGCCATGTGTGATACACACTTAGGCAATCATGTATCTTTCGATACATGACTAACGAGGCAGATTTTTTTTCTCACAGTAGGTTGCCATTTCTTTCTGCAGTAGACCAGTTGCCATCCAAGTCTATAGAACCTGGTCTGTCCTGCTATTTACTATCCATTATTCCACTGTGCCTTAACTTTTCTATTTTCTTCAAGTGAACACCACAAAAGAGGTGAAAATTGTATTGTTGCTATTTTATGTCAGGTCACTTTACAAGTGCTATTGGCATATGTAACCCAGTACTACCTGCCACATGCTTGAGTCATCAGCAACTAAACTGGTTCCTTCGCCAGGTTTCTCTGGTGAAGAGGGTGAACGGACACCCAGCAGGATTAAAAACAAGACCTGTCAAAGAGTAGATGAAGTTTCTTGTAGTGTCAATGGCCATCTAGTACATTGGGTAGTCTGGGCTCCATGACGACTGATAATGATTGTTGCTATTGTGATGCCTTTGATTTTTCTCTTCAATCTCCCCAACTGCTGATGGATATATGAGAACAAATACTTCACACAGAATATAGATCTATGATAGAAATGAATCAGCTGCTTACAAGATTTTTGTTAATGACTGCATACATTTACACTATTTGCATTGTTCAGACTGTTGTCTTCATCTTTATTGTCATATTCATGACATTTCAGCAGTTGTATGCTACAGCCTCCTTCAGGTTATATACATTGAAATAATAAGGGGAAAAAAGAAAAATCAGGCACATCTGACTAAATATGGAGGGAAAAGAGAGATCACTACCCTCTGTGAGCTGATTTTAAAATAATAGAGAGCATCACTGGAAAATATGAAAATTTAAGGAATCAGAACAGATGCTAAACATCTCCTAAGCCGGCGAAACAGACATGAGTACAATATGAGAACCAGTAATACAGAGAACTAGAGAAAAACAACAGTAACAAAAATATATTGTAATATGAGCTCTGGTAAAAAATGATTACTGAGACATTAGGTTTATAAGTCTCCAAAATTCACTCACTGATGTCCCTAAGGACACATGTCCCAGTGGATAAAAGTGTCAGTTGAAGTAATCCAAAAGTGACTTCACCCAATAGCAGAGGTAAACAAAAACTTGCAGAGTTGAGTTACTAAAGGAAATTAACTGAAACTGAGATATCCAGAAACAGCATGGCACATGGAACAAGAACAATCTACTCCTGTGGATTAAATAAAGGGTTCAGTTTGAAATTACAATGTATATCACCTGAAGAAGGCTAGAGCATACAATGGCTGAAATATAGTGAATATTACAATAAAGATGCGGTCCAGTCCGAAAATGTAAATAGTGTAAATAGTTACAATACCTGATCTCAGAAATATAGACAGAGACTGCATACAGAATTATAAATATGTATCATTATAAGATTATATAATATCAATGCTATTTACACAGAGTTGAATCACCCTCATTTCCTCTATATTACAAATGTAAGGGAGAAAGTTCTAGTCAGTTTTTTTCCCTCTCAAGAACTGCTATTTTGTGGAACAGGCTCTCATATGGTTGCTTCTTTGAATTCTTAAGCCCTTCAAGTCAAGGGTCAATGGATATCTATCCTCCTTATCCTTATAATCTTCATTTCCTACAACCTCTTTCATCCATATGACACCTCATTTATCATAGACATTTTAACAATAATTTTCTATCTTGAATGTCTTTCAAGCCTTGCACTGGATGAAATTTAATATTAAAAATGATATTTTTTAATATTAAAGTTATATTATATAATATCATCTATAATTATAAATATACAGTATACAATTAAATATTAATAAAAAAAGAAGTTATTTATTACTACTATCTTTCAATTTGTATATAATGGCCAGGCTTAAAATGATTTATATCATTGCTGAATGTTTGCTCAAAAGGCTGCAGAACCTTTCAAGAAAGTGATTTTATTTAAAATTGATGAAACTGAATCTGAAGAACAAACTTTTTTTTCCAGTTTCCAAAAACTGGATTCTTTACATAGACATTCATTCTACTTCCATCACTGATGTCCATCCTTATGTCACATTCAGAATCAAGATTATAGTACAGATGACCATTGAAAGGTCAAGAAAAAAAAAATGAAGGAATGGATTTAAGCATTACCAAAAGAATTAACAGAAAGGTGATGAAAAGAACCACAATCAAAATTCAAAGTTTATGCTTTTTTCTATTTCCTCAATAAACAGAACCCATATTTGATGACACTAAAAACAAACACATTTTTAATGCCTTTTTTTCTGTTGTGTCTTATAAATACAATTTAATAGTAAAAAAAAGGTATGTAGATATAGAAATCTGTTTATGATCATAAGAAAATAAATATATATCATAAGAAAATAAAACATTTTAAAGCAAAGAGCTGAAAGGAACATCTCTGTTCCTGTAAAATCCACAATACTTCTGGAATATAAATAATAACAATATAGATCAATAAATATCTATATCAATAAAAATACAGGGACAATCACTCTTCTTGAGTTACAATATTACTTTGTATTTGATAAACACATTATCAAGAAAATCTGAACCCAAGACAAAAAAATCCGTGATGGTGCAGACCAGAGAAATGAGCAAAGGTACCTTAAGTTGCAAAAAAAAAAAATATTCACTTCCATGATGTAGCTTCTCTGTCAGATAACTTGCATTGTATAACAAAGGTAAAAAAATAAGGAAAAAACATTTCCTTTATATAACTAACGCAGTGATTACATGATAACAAGCCTGAAGACCTTGTAAATATAAAAAATTGGTAAAAAGAATGGAACAGCCTTTAATGTCCAGAACAACAACCCAGGTACTCCTTACTCCTCCCACCTGAACTGTCAATTTTTCCACATTGCATAAACTAAATGATTAATTGGATAAATTAAAAATTGCAAATGAAAAAATTTAATGTTAAAATAAAGGTTTATTTTAAACAGTTACTCCCTTGCAGTTACTTCTAGCTTTTCCCCTTCAAAGAAAATACTTAATAAAAAACACTTTGTTGTATACAGAGGAAAAATATGGTAATCATAAGCACTAGAAGTACACGTGAAAATTTCAGAGTTTTCCTATTTGAATTTTCTGATAAATCTTAATTCTCAAGTTAATGATTGAATAAGCTCATGGCAAGTTCTAGAACAATAAAATATCTGTAGAAATTCCCCTATAGCACTGTTAAATATTTGAGCTTAACACCTTTAACAAAATATTCCAATAACAATCATAAATATGAATGCTGGTCACTATTTTAAGAAGTAAGGAGGTACAAATGAAAAGATTTGAAACTGACAACTTTTACCATTTCACTGAAACAGACATTAAACACGTCTATCCTCCCTTCTTTCTTCCATTTTTTCACCAAAACCAAGTAGCATCTCTGATATGTTTTTTCTATCTTTCCACATGATCCTAACGAAATAGCCCGTTATTTATGAGGTACTGGCAAGGGCGTAGTGGTTGTGCTAACTAATAATAAGATGTTAGTAGAAAAAACCTTTTACAAAATGTAATTCACAAGAACATAATATTTTACTAAGATTTTTATTCATATGTCAAATCTAGTTAATTTCCTTGGAGGCTGTAATTAAAACCAAGGAATTAATATTAGTGACATTAACACAATGATAGGAACAGATAAAGTCAGGTGAAAGTGGAAGGCATTGTAAATGACCAAATCAAATGCTGTTAACAGAAAAATAAAACTGTTCAATAGCACTAAGTGATATATGAACAAAGCTTTTAACAACACAATACTGTTACTAAGCTAAATAAGATTGTATTTTGTACCATATTTATATAGCTTACAGCCATATGACACTGAAACACAGGGTCTCATCCAATCACCAGGGTCAAGCAAGGTTGTGCCTGGTCAATACTGGTGACTGTTTGAGAATACCAGATGCTGTAAACTTGGATCTGTAATGGATAACAGCTCTGAATGAGAAAATGGAGAGCTGAGTTTGAAATCCAGGCAAATTCCTAGCATTCACTTCAGTGCAAATACCTTTATAATTAGTGCAATCCATTTCTTCCTCCCTCTGCTATGGGTTAAATAGCAGGACAGATTGGGTCCTATAAACTGGTTGTAAACCAGTCTACTGTGAAAAGTAGCAGCAGCTTACTGCATAAATTCTTCTGCCAACTCAGTCATTAATCAAAAAGAAACATGATCACCCAAGCATGCATCAAGCATGGCATGTAAGGATGGATATATATAAATAATCTAATGGATAAATATAGGTAGGCGGCATGAGCAAAGCATTTGCATACATTATATATATATATATATATATACACACACATACACACACACCAGGTCTCTGTATTCAGCCCTTTATTCAAAAACTGTGAATGGTTCTGTACAAAACTTTCACCGCTAAAATCAACTCACATGTGCTGGTTTCAGGCTAACAGTTCCTTAGAAAACTGACAAATCAGGAAAAGAGGACACCTTTCTTGTTTGACATTTTCTATTGAAATTCTCTTTTCATAATAAAAGGTGGATGTAAATTTTAGCCTTATATTCTTTCTCATATTTTTAATTCTTTTCTTTCACTTAATTTCCTCTCTATGAATATTTTTTGATCCATTCATTCATTTTTTAAGGCTTATCAACTCTTTGCAAGTTATTTTAAACTAGGTTGTAAAAATTTTTTGTTTTTGGAGATAATATTGGTTTAGTGATACAAGTTTTACTACTTTACCCATAGTTGGGGGAGAATATGTAAATTCAAATCTTTCTCAAGGGTAATTGCATATGAGTGAATATAACAAACCCACTGGGATTTAGAACCAGGGTTTCAAGGTGAAATGGCCATAAGTCATCTATTTTAGAATGTTCTGGAATGAAGACTAGAAAAAAAGATATGATCCTTTTTAACTGAAAACAGTTCTGTTCAAAGAAAGTTTAAGCTAGCAGAGGTTCTTTGAAGTAATTATTTTTCTTTTTTTAATCCATGAAGCAGGAGCAAGAAAATGCCAAAAGAATAATCTGTTTCTGGTTAGCTAGACACTGACCTGTGAAGATTGGTAAGAGTATATACTTATTTCATGTCTGGGTTCACAAGTTCACACAGCCCATATATTACTGTCCAATCCCTGCAAAGTTATTGTTACAAATTCACAACATATAAAAGGCATGAACCCCAGGTTATTAAAAAAAAGAAAAGAAAAAGAATAAAGATAAGTTCACTCAGATAGGAACACACAAACTGATGAACAACAAACTCAATATTAACATTGTAAATAAATTTTAGATAACAAAATACAAAATATGGGAAAAGTATGGAGTGACAGTCATACAATTAATAAAAGAACACTTAACTGATATTGGATGTTAGTTCAAACATTTGTGTTTCAGGAATTAGGAGTTTAAATGTTCATAATGTCAGGCAAAGTTACTGTAGAATGTTCACAAAAACGGATTGTTCTTCCTTCCACAATGTGATATATAGAATTCTGTTTTTCCTTGGTTACTTGGATTGCCTCCGAGATGAAAATAAGATGTTGTCTTTATATTTATTTGGGTACAATATTTTCTTATCCTTTACCTATTAAATAGTCAAATAGAGTGAAGATTTTTGGGACAAAATTTCCTTATTCACTGCACAACAAGTAATGGTATAGGTTTGTGGGTGTATTTCTGATCCCTTACAATCACATGATGAGAGTCTATTTTTTTCACAAACTGTTGTTGGAGGTCATCGAGAAAGTAAAATTACAATACCAAAATCCTATTTGGTGATGTATGTCACATGAGCATAGTTGACTGATATCTACTCACTTTCTTAGGAGGTCATTCTATTTGTTGTCAAGCAATCTCAAATTCCTTTCCTGACCTTTTTTTCATCAAAACAAGACTCAGTCCAGATAGGTAGAAACCCCCCCCAAAAAGTTGGGAAGCAGGAAATGAAGAAACACAAAGACAGAGTGTCTCTTATTAAATTGATTGTCTGATTCAACAGTTAACATTGAGGGCCATGCCACATTATGCAGTCAAAAGAGAAAGATTTTTTGTTTTGGAATTCTGGGAATAGAGTCAGCTGATTAAAGCTTTTCCAATTCCAGTTTTTGTGTTGTGTGTGTGTGTATATATATATATATATATATATATATATATATATATATATGATGAGGAAAAAAAAAATATTTTTAATTTTTAGTATTTTATTTTTTGGGGGTACCTACACCTATAATGTTATTGTAAGGACTAATAAGAGCATGAGACTAAATCTCTCATACACAAAGTTATTGTTATCAGCTTCTGGACTTTATTAATTAATATCAGCATAAGAGTGTGTGGTTTTGTGGGCTTTCTCCAAGCGGGGATTTCTCTTCTCACAAGGATGTCAGTGACTGTCTTTCAGGTGGAGGTCCCTATATATCAAGTTGTCATATTTGAGCACATTAAGAACTGCTGGGTTGACCACCTGACATCCTTTGAGGTGTGAATCTACACCTGGTGAGGTTTGGTGATGTTTGATTGTATGCCCCCAAGACTCAAGTAGGGAGGACTATAGGTTCTAGTAGTAAGAAATGTGAGAAAGGAAGACATTTTAAACATGTAAAAACAGATGAAAAACTTTATTCAAATTAAATATAAACTAAATTTTTATTTCACTCTTTGACTGGATGCCCTTCCGATATGGATGCCCAAGGCCATGGCGCCCTCTAGCCCCCAACCCTTCTACATGATACTGTGTTCAGCATCCTTCCTATAAATAAGAACAACAATCACCTTTTGATAGAAATATTCTGAATTACCACTACAATCATGCATAAAACAGAATAGACAGTATAGCTTAAGCAGCAACCAGATCTGAAAGACCTCAAATACAGAAATCAAAATAATAGTATAAAGATCAACACAAACTTAGCAGGAATACATATTTCAAATAAATACAATATCAAATCCTAACCAATCTGGGGCTTTACTGCTTCTTTTTGGTAAACTAGAAAATCAGCCTGTGGGATTCATTTTGAATGCATAAAACAGCAGATATTTTTATGTTTCTAATAAGGTTTAAAAAGTTTGAAGAACTCCTAGTCTTTAAAATGTAATTGCAGTGAAAAGTTTCCAACAGATTATGTATATACCTTGTAGGTGTTGAGATACTTCTTATCACAAAGTAAAATATTTTTAGCCTGTTCCATCCTCAGGGTAGAAAGAGAAAAAAAATCTTTTTTCTTTTTTGTCAAATTGAAAATGAAATTTACAGAAACCAGTTTAGTAGACATCATGAGAAAAGACTTGAATTTAAAAAAAAAAAAAAAAAAGAAAAAAAAAAAAAGGCAAATGTAAATTCTCACATGCAAATTTCTTCTAAAACTTTTACAGAATTGGATGACAGTTTGGAAAAACGCCACCAATTTTGGTGAAGTTGGATATGAGAAAAGGAAGAGCACAAAGTAGCCTAATGAATAGAGCAATTGATAAAGCTTGCAAAATAAGCATGTTAGACAGTACATAACTATAGCTATTTCAGACACAGGATTATATATGCAGGCGGAGAGAAAAGCGATAAAGGAGTAGGATTCATATTAGATCAAGAGTTCAAGAAATATGTCCTGGGATGCTACCAATTTTCTGAAAGAATTCTCGTAGTTAAACTGAAAGGAAAGTTTTTCAATGTAGCTATCATAATAGTGTATGCACTGACAGCACAAGGTAAGGAAAAAGAAATCAACTCTTTCTACTCCATGCTAGACAATGCCAAGGCTCATTGTAAATCACAAGAAGTCATAATTATCATGGGAGAACTGAACACCAAAGTAGACAGGGAGAGGGCAAGGGAGATAGCTAGAAAATTCAGACTAGGAACTTACAACGAATGTGGAGAAAAATGGATTTAATTGTGTATAGCCAATGACCAGGCATGATTCCAACAACATCTGAGATGATTATAGACATGGAGAAGCCCAGGAGGAGAAACTAAAAACTAAATTGACTACATAACTATCAACAAAAGATTCAGGAATGCAATGATTCACTACAAAACTTACCTAAGTACAAACTGCAGAAGCAACCATCGCCCTGTTATATGTTAACTAAGAGTGGAACTACAGAAACTGAAGAAGCCTAATGCAGCACCCAAATTGCAATACAACACCTGAGTGACCTGTATCTGGAGGAAAAATATATGAACAGTGTGAAAAGAAGAAACAAGGGACACAATGGAAATGGAAACTTGAAAATCATATTGTTCAAGCATTTGACTTTAAGTCATCATCAGGACCATTTCAATTGGTAAGTTTCTGAGAACTAGTAAGTATTGTGATGCAGGCAAAGAGTGTTCTGACATTAGTTCTACAAAACTCACCAACTGTCTATACCGTATGGACCATATTTTTTGTACTTGATCATTAAAATTAATCGACACAAAATGTGATTTTAATTATTTGCATGCAGTATATTGTCTTATTTATTATCATCACAATATTTTGGTCATTGTGTCATTGGGCCTTCATTAGGCATTAATCCAATGAATTCTGAACTGAATGTCTGTTTCAATATATATATGAAAACAATGTTCTTAATTTTTATGTTATATATTTAGTGTGTGACACTATTTAGCTATGGTAATTAATTGACTAATTAACCATAAAAATTAAACAAGAAAATACTGAGAATGGAAAAGAAGATACACCAAGATATTTATTTTTTACATTTAAAATAAGATCAAGTTATTTTTCTCAAAATCCAGAGAAATGACATAAACAGTATACTCACAAAAAGGCCATATGTGAACTTTTGACAATTGATTAATGATGTTTGTAAAAGTACTGGCCAAGAAAACATGAGAATCAGAAAAAGCATTTAAGATATCAGGCAACAGGCCATATGTTGATTATAAAAATTTTGGCATGAGAAAAGATTCCGAAATTATTTGCCGATACGGAGTAGAAAGAATTATCATTATTTACTTTTCCAAGATATCATTTTAAGTACTGGCAAGTGGCCATGTGTTGATTATAGAATTTTAGCATGAGAAAATATCTCAGAAGAATTGATGATTTGAAGATAAAGAAATTTATTATCAATTTATTTTTTTTTCTCAAGAAGCCAAGGGTTCCCATAGATGCTAACTTCATGAAGGGACCAGATAGCAGACTTTGACAATTGATTGATGATGTTTGTAAAAGTACTGGTTAAAAAGACACAAAGTGACCAAAAGCATCTCAGAGATTTTAAGTGGCCATGTGTTATTTGTAAGAATTTTGGCCGGTGGGAACGAGAATTTTGTAAACAAAAAAATTCTAGGTTATAATTTTAATGAGGCCATCTTAGCCATGCCCGTGTGGCTGGGACGCCATTGGTTGAGTGGTAGCCCAATGAAAGGATTTGGTATGAGGTATCAATGTGAGGAGGGGGGAGTTTGGGAGGATAGCTGTCCTGCAACCTCTCCTCACAGATGAAGGGATCCCCCCGCAAAAATGGAAAGTGATTAATTTTCCTGGCCAGACAACAAAGTGGTTTCTTGACAGAAATCGGGATTTACCGAAAACCCCAGGCTGCATGCCAGTAGTTGAGTTGGAGTTGCAGTTTGAGTAACAGGAACAAGAGTGTTGCCTCACAGAAGCTGACCAAGAGATTCCATGACTTTCGCCTATCCTACCAATAGCAAGTTATACTGACAAATGAAGCTAAGCCAGCACTTAAAAAGTTAAAAGTTGATTTAGAAGACCAAAACTTGCCTAAGAAGCATAAAAGTGTCACTCTCTGTAGAAAACGGGTTGGGAAAAAAAACACACACTTCTGTATATAACAAACGGATAAAAGTTGATTTGTTTTCTTTCAACATACTTGAACCTCTTGGGTTTTTATTTACTTCTTTTCTTTATGCTTGTGTGATATCACCTCCAGTCTAGACTCATCTTACACTACAACCCGACATCTGATTGATCTTGTCTACCTAAGATCAAAATCACAACGTGAGTAGGTTAGACTTGAGATTGAAGTAGTTACATTGGTAACCAGACATTTGAAGTGAACTGAGAACAACAGAGCTGGTATTGAACCGGTTGCAGCTGGTGTGAAGCCATTAGAATCGACCAATCATCCCACTTGGTACCCTGACCAAAGGATTCTGCTAGCGAGAACCACTGATCGACCGGTACACAGGCTGGTGGCAGTGACTAAGAGTCAATCCCAAAATGCTGGTAGGAGAAATATCACAGTTTCCCGCTGTGACAGGGAGTTGACCACAGGCCGACATCTCAGTGTCACAAGTGTTCTTTCTGGTTTCTATAGGATAATTTTTTTTTTTAAATTTGGTTTTGAAAAATCAAATTAAAAGGCTAATATTATAATATGAATTTATAAGTTTCAAAAGTTCAAAAATAGGTTTTATTTTATTCTTGGTAAACAAATAGAACTGCTTGTAATTCCCACAAATATTATTGCTAAAAAAAGAAACTCCTTGACAGAGGTATTCAGAAAGCTACTTGAGTAATCAGGAAATTTGACTTTACACTTGCTAAATGAGGAAAAACATTTTGTGGGGGTATTCAAATATTCCACAATACTAATGAAGGGTTAATTTAGGTTTCATCTGAATTAAATTAATCAGAATTCTCTGATTAGATTTATAAAATTTTGCAAGATCTGCTTACTCCAAAAGTTGTCATGGCTGTGCCTGTTTAGACATGATAGTGGATAGCTAGAATGATGAGATTATATTTATCTTGGCTCATTAATCCCTAATAATTAACAAGCTGCTCTCTGGGTCATGAGTTGTGTTTGCTCTTCTAAATACTAAAGTGGTATTTACTTTTTCTTAAGAAGGATTTAGAAAGTAAGGGACCTGTTAATGCCAGTAAAAATGGAATAGTTTTCTTGGAAAGAAATGTAGATGTTTTTCCAACAGCTGCAGTAGGTTGCATGTCTTGTAACATTGTGGGCATAGAATAAGGAAGAATAATTTAAAATTAAGGATAAGAAAAAAATTGTTTAACAAATAAACAACAATACAAGTTGTTGGAAATGTATCATATTTCTGAAATATGATTTATTTGACAGGGTCAGTTGATGGTAACAAGTCCAACAAGAAAAAACATAAAAATCAGGCTGTGGCAAGGTCTTTTTATTGGTCCGTGAATTGGCTAATGAGCATTGAGCAAGAAGTCAAGATTTCTTGCTAAAAAAAATTCTTTAGTGAGGTCTTTGACTTGATATTTTATTTATGGTAACTGGATTTTTTACATTTGCAATTCAATACTGTGCATCTGAAAAATGTCACATTTATTGTGTTTGCCATGCATCTTGGCCTTTTGGCTAAGATTAAAGCAGTATCTGTTCTTATCAGCTTAATCTGACTCTCTCACTCCCCAACTCTATCTTCCTGTCTTTCTTTCTTTCATTTTCTCACTGAAAGCAAGTAGTGTTTTTCCTCTCTTTTCATGTGATCAAAACAGATTGGCCATTATTTATGAGGTATTTGACAGGGAGTAAACTAATGAAGGAAGCAAAGCAAACCTTCCACCTGGTAAAAAATAACTTTTGACTTTCAGTGGGAAATCGATGCGTTAAAACTTTTGTGGTATTCACCTGGAGACAGCTGATATGATCCACTGCAAAGTGATGACTATAATTCGCCAAACATCAGTTCAAATCACAGAGGAAGTAGTGACAATGCGACAAACTAACACAATTAAAAAATTTCAGTCATTGCACATTTTTACAGGTCGACACATCCCAATGAATGGCCCATGGAGAAGCAATTAAATATCATCAGAAATCTTGTCAGGTAAGTCTGTCCATATGCAGGAAAGAGAAACAGTTGAAACACAGAGTGAGAATATTATTATTTAAATCATTTTATCTGTATAAATAAAAGAAAATTAAAATAAATATTCTCACTTTGATGGTTTTGACTGTAAATGACTGAAACAGGAAAATTACATTAGGGAGGAGGAAATCAATGATCAACAACTCTAGACTGACATGTTATGACTTTTTTCTCTCTCTCTCAAAAACTGGTTTACTTTAATGTGGACACAATGCAAAAAAAAAAAAAAAAAAAAAAATGATCTTTTTATGCATCTGACATATCCATGAGATGATGCAAAACTGAGCCACACACATGCAATTTCAACATGATTATAAATCTGTTGGAATATACATATTAATTTAGATTTTAATAACACTGTTGTCCTTGCTTCAATGAAGGTTGATAATTTCTGAAGCTTATCACAAGAACATTTTTTAAATATTTGTAATTTAATTTTAACTTTTTTTTACTATATTTTAAATATACTTTTTGGTTTAATTTTTCTGTATTTGTTTTATATATATATATATGGCATATGTCAGTCTCAAGAGATCATGGATCTGCATCCAAAGTGTTATCTCTCAGCTGCTGATTGCAACACAGCATCTGTTATGGCTATACAGAATAAACACATATGCAAGGTTCAAAAAATTTTATAAGCCAACCAAGTATATACATGAATACAATATGGGAACTAGTAATACATTGTACTAGAGAAAAATGATAATAACAAGAAATTACAATATGAGCTCTGGTAAAGAATGGTTACTGAGACATTAAGTTTATAAATCCCCAAAATTCATTTACTGATGCTGCAAGTCATAATAAAATAAAGGGTTTAGTTCAAAATTCCAATGTATATCACCTGAAGAAGGTCGAGATGTGCAATAGTTCATGAAGTGACTAATCAACAACTGATTAGAACTTGGTGGATATGACAACAGTCCATATGAGGACAACAGTCCAAACAATGTAAATAGTGTAAATAGTTACAATACCTCATCCCAGAAATATAGACAGATATAAATATATGATTGAAATTGGTTATATTTATGTAGGAAGAGTGCTTAATATTTATAAATATGGATAGAACATGGATAGTCACCATACAGCATTGATTCTAATGTCCACACTATCTATATATATGAGAGAGAGAAAATGTTAAAAATAATTTTAGAAGGTTCACAGGCACACCATTTTTAAGACAGAAATTTTAAAGTCTTTGTTCTGCCTCCCGGTATGCGTAAATCTCACACATGTTGGATACTCCAGACAGACAGATAAATGGCTTAAAACACTCAAAACTCTTGTTCATCAGGAGGTTTATTGAAAGCTAAAAGGGTAAAATCAGAAAAAGAAATAAATACAAAAATAATAGGCAGGGAAAGAAGAAATGTAACAAAGATGACAAAAACTGAACAGAATTGAAACTGAGGGTCTTAATGGGCAAAAAATGTAGCAAGTAATTTGCTACAGGAATACATTACAATGTTTCAGTGTAAGTTCTCAGAAAGGAAGAAAGTTACAGTATGAGAACAGTGCATAAAAAGGTTAACACATGGTGAAAGGGGTTCTACATGGAAAAATACAGCAATAAAATAAATGTATAAAAATTGGCTAGCTTGTCGTTGGTGTATGATCAAGGAAGATGAGAAAGAAGGAACCACATGCTTTAAGTCTGTGGTTTACTATGCCAGTTCTGGTAAGGGTTAACTAAGGGTTAACAGGAAGTGGTTAAAACGGTGACAATTTAAAAATGTAAAAAAAAAAAAAAAAAGAAGGATACTAACAAAAAAAGGGGATGTAAAACAATAGAGGTGTTGTACTGTAGTAACAGAAGAGTATTAATTATATAATATTGTGGTGTAGAATAAAAGAGAATAATTTAAGGTTAAAGTTTAAGAAAAAAGAGCTGACTAATAAACAGCTACACAGGTTACTGGAAATGTATTTCTGAAATATGATATATTTGACAGGGTCAGGTAACAGTCACAAGTTTCACAAGTCAAAGGGAAAAGAAGCAGAATGTGGTGGGATCTTTTCGTTGGTTCATGAATTGACTAATCAACAACTAATTAGAAGGTGAGATTTCTTGGCAAAAAAAGAAGTAGAAAAGGTGTTCTATAGAGTGAGTGGCCATGGTTAAATGTAAATAAATGGCAGAACTGTTCAACAAACAGAATTGACAAAGTTTGCAATAAACAACAAGAAAAAAAGAACAGGGCAAAAAATAATATAAAGCAAGCAAATAATATATACAAGGCAAAGCAACAGTAATATAGCAAAAAGTTCACAAACTAAGAATTAGAGCTGACACATGAGAGAAAATTTTGATAAGCAAATGTAGCATTCTGACTTCAAGACAAGACAGATTGGAACTGAGTCATATGAAACCGAGAACTGGCCTATTTTATTGATTAGGAAGAAATCCAAGCATGCATTTGTGTGCTTGTGTATAAATTGGGGAGGGAAAAATATTTTGTAATCATTTCCATTAAGATTCTTCAGTGAGTTTTTTGGCTTGTTAGTGAGAAAATGGGGAATTTATCTCACTCACTGTACCCTCTCCATCACTAACAAGTAGTCATCAATATTTCCTTGCTGGAGGCAATAAAATTGGCTGATATAGACCCCATTGTTGTGTGACATTTATTATTACAAGAAAACCTTTCAGCAAGTGAAAAGATGATATTTCACTTTCACTGAAAAATCAAGACAGTTTAACTAAGGAACAAGTTTATTTTGCTGAACACTAATCAAAGCCACATAGCATGTTGTGATAATGCAACACATAAAAATATTAAAATAGGATTCATATGAAAATGTAACTAATTCAAATTCATGAACAGAAAATAGATACTATGTTTTGATTATGAATTAAAACATGGAGATGAAAAATGAAGTTTTTTTTTATTGATTCATTCATTTTCTATGGCTTATCAATCCTTTACAGGTTATTTTAAGCTAGAAAATGTTTTAGATTGTAAGTTTTGAGGTAACAATGGTTTAGTGATACACGTCTTACTAATACCCTGGGGGGAGAAGACTTGAATTCATACCTTTCCCAAGTGTATTTGCATGTAAGTGAATATAATGAACCCAAGATGAATTGGAAGTCATCTCTCCAATTAACAATTACAAGCCATTAACCATTACACCAATTTCCAAGCGTATAGCACCAGGTATTCCCAAGCGGTTACCCATCTAGGCACTGACCATGCTCAATGTTGCATAACTTCTGTGATCATACAGGAACCAGTGTTTCAATGTAAGCCCTTGGAAAATGAAGGACTGTTTCTCAAAGACATTAAGTTTAGTAAAGCAGTAGAATGTGTGAACTGAAAAATTTGTTTATTTTCAAGAGATGAGAAAATAAACAGTAACAAAACTGTTATAAAATATATAAATTTTCATTCAAACTTAAATTGTAGAGAGAATTATTATTATTATGTACTTCTAAAATATGATAACAGACTTTAGCAATTAGAGTCACTCCTTCAACTTTTTCATTTCATTGTTTTTCACTCTTTGCTTAGCTGCCTATGATATTTTATAAAGTGTCAACACCAATAATAAGAATATCATATGCTCTGATTAAAAAATATAAGAGAAAGTCAAAATTAAACTGATATAAATAGTCCTTACCCCAAAATAGTCTAGCAATTACTCTTATTTAAAACTGTCTCTCACACATAATTGCTTATATTACATAACTTAAATATTTTTACATACATGCATACATTCTTCTCATCTGTAAATGTACAAGCTCCACAGACATTAAAGACACAGAATAACAAACTCTGAGAATTCTTCTAATCTTCAATGTGTTTGTGTCAAGCAGTATGGAACATTTTATGACAAGCTCTTATGACAATCCTAAACAAAACATTTTACTGTTTTACTTTCCCATACAATTTCAATACAAAACATTAAATCTGTCTTATTCAAACAATGATCATGTTTTGCTGGAAAATTTTAAATCCTCTTGGTATGTATCCTGTTCTAAATTTAGAAACAATCTCCCAAAATAAAAAAATAGATGTGAGGTCATTAAGGATTATTTACCATAAAATAAAACTCACCAACAAAACAGAATTATTTTTAGCTTGTGTCCCTTAGGCTAATAAAACATCTATTTTTATCTTGTGAGTGTTACTGATGTCATTTCCAGAAAGTGTATGCCACCAAAGCGTATACATTTTGTAAAGAAATATTTAAATACAGGCCTGAATCTGTTTACGAATAATATTATATTTTTGAAAAGCTTTTATATTTTCTTTGTTTATTTGGACTTAGTAATCTCATTAAAATGTTAGATAACATCTTAAAAACATTTAAAAGGAAATTTACTACCGTGTAGAAAATGCCATGAAAAAAATTATTCAAAAGTATACATAACACAAAACAATATCAAATTTAATAATGTGGTTATTCATGAGTAAAAGGCAGACTGAAATATAAATGTGTGTATGTGTGTACACATTATCCATAAAGAATGTAAATGTAACAATCAGGAGATGCATACTTACTTATAATTAATATTTATTAACAAGGAGAAAAATGTGATTTTCTTAATATTTCAATGTTTATATTTCATTTGTTTCTTGTTTCAAAAGTAATTTGGTTAAATGAAATCATTGCTTTTGTTGGTGAGTGTTCAAACTCTTAAAATGATAATGAAACATATCAAAATTACATCTTCATTTAAATTGATAATGTTTTATGAAATTTAAACTATATATATATATATATATATATATATATACACACACACAGAGAGTAGACCAAAAGTAGGTGGACAGTAGGTGGAATAAGTCAGTGTATCAGTTATATCGTTACAATGGTGTTCATTATAACTATGGTATTTGCAGTATATTATTTTAAATTTTATAACTAAATTTATCTAATTTCTTTTTCAGATAATTGTATTAGTAAATATAATTGTATATGTAACCTCAAACAAATTTTATCATTTACTGTCCACCTACTTTTGGACCACTCTGTGTGTGTGTGTATATATATATATATATATATATATATATATATACTTTACAAATGGAATTAAGATACCTTTAGTTAATGACCATTTCACCTACAAATTTTGTAGTGGAATACTGGTTATCACTACAACTTACAACTAACCAGTATCCCACTACAAACTTATACTATAAACAGTTTGAAAATTCCTGCAAATTTTAAAATTAAAATTTGTAGGTGAAAATGGTCATTAACTAAAGGTATCTTAATTCCAATTGTAAAGAAAATTTGCTCTGTTTAATGGAAATAAACATCCATTGAGAGCTCTTTTGTGAGTCAGTTTTAACATATTTCAAATTCTAAACTGTGTTAATAGGACTCGCCTGGACTATACCAATGGATTACTACCTGTGTGTGTGTGTGTGTGTGTTTGTGTGTGTATATATATATATATATATATATATATATATATAAAGTACAAGTTA
>CAHIKZ030000646.1:3937500-3942500 GCA_903632075.3 Acanthosepion pharaonis
CAAAGATTTTTATAAATTTTAACCAGCAATAGTACTACTGTTTGCTCATTCAATTAATGAATGTTTCCTTATAAGGAAACAGCTAATATTACCATTACTATTTTGTCTCGATTGTAGTCAGAAAGCAGCAATAAGAAAATGGGAAAAGCATTTTAGAATAATTAGTAAAAAAAAAATTCATTTTAATAATTTAAATGTTATTACACATTTTATTGGGTTGGTCAAAAAAAATAATGTCCGTTTTTTGACGTTAAGTTGAACGTCAAAAATGACATTATTTTTACACCAACCTAATAACAATATAAACAAAAGGAGTCAACTAGAGTGGGCTTGAGCCAATGTGAACAATCCTTATATTTAGCAGCATAGTATGTACTTCACCCAGGCTAAATACGGTTTTAATTTTAGTTTTCCTTCTAGATTGGTTGCCACTCAAGGCTATAGAAACCAGTCTGTCCTACTATTTATCCATAGCTGGGGGAAGAAAAGTTGTATTCATGCCTTTCTCAAGGATATTAACAGTATAGGTACTATGAAAAATTTCCTCTAACTTTAACTGACTCATAGTTTAATCTTTAAAGTAAATGTCCATTGTATTACTTAACCGTAAAGTGAATTTACATGAAAAGAAAAAAATCATCACAAGTGGAATGAGTTAAAAATGGTATCACTAATCTTATGTTAAATTTTAAATGTTTAAAATTGAAAGCAATGAAATTAAAGAATTGTAATAAAAGCATAAATATGATGAAAGTGAATTTATACTTTGTTTTTTGGGAACTGACAACAAAAATGTTAAAACACTATTTATTTATTAGATTATTTATCAAAAGAATAATTTTATATTTACAACAATCTAAAAACTCATACAATTAGAATTAATGCAATATTTATCATTTACCAATTTACAAAGGAATAGATATGCTAACAATTTTTTGTTCATAAATTTATAAACATTTACTAAATTATAAAATATGAACCAACTATAATGAAATCCTTATTATTTACCATTTATAAAGTTCAGTGAGGCTGCATAGCTTAGATGTGGCACTAGGCCAAAAGTATGGGGCACCCATTGAGGATCATACTTACTATGGTCATCATCTAGAACTTATCAAGTATGTTAGAAAAAAAAAAAGGTACTTATAGTTCGTTAAGTCTCTAGTCTCGGTATATGCTGGGGTCTTGGAACATATCCTTTTGGATAAATAAAATGTTTTTTTAAATCATTTTTCCTTTAAGATTATCTTATGGACTTGACAAATAGCTGTAACTTGAATCCATTAAAAATCTTTTATATCCTATATTTTGGAAGGCATTAGCAAGTGTTTTTTCAGTTAAGTGCTGTACAACTTAATGTAAAATTATCAAAATAAATCAGTTGACAATAGGCTGCTAAAGAGTTATTGAAACAAAGGGCATTTGTGCAATAAACAGGAGGTGCTTATTATTTTTTAGTAATATCTTTTATTTTTTAAAATAAAATGTTTTTTTTATTTAACTTTAAAATTGACAAATTTTTTAACCAGAAAACAATATTTTTCTTTTATAAGGTATAATAATGTAAAAGTCAAAATAAATTAGTGACCAAATAAACAACATCAAATTAGTCTGTTTGTTAACTTTTAACGTTTTTTCAACCAAAAAAATAGCAACTCACTATATGTAAGTTAAAATTCATAACTAAACATATAATAGGACTTTTCTAAAAATACCAACTCTTTATACAAATTCTTTGAATATATACACATATATAGACACACACACACATATATATATATAGACAGACACACACACATATATAGACACACACATACACATATACAGACACACACAGACAGACACACACATATACAGACACACACAGACACACATATATATATATATATATATATATATACACAAACAGACACAAACGGTGTGTGTGTGTCTGTGTATTTGACAGTCTTGCTGTTGAAAATCCTGTGTAATCCAGGTCTGGTGGAAGTATTATTTTTGATTATACTAAAGAAAATTCTTCCTATATTTGTTTTCACCTGTAGATTAAATATGTATGGTTGAACCAAATTATGCTCCTTTATCTATTCTTATTTTTATTACCCCCCTGTTATTTCTCAGTTGTTGATTCATTTTGGGGTTGAAAGTCAGATTCATTTTATGCCCATCCTCCTTCAATGCAGTTATACATTTTGTTTTCATCACGCCAGCTAAAATTAATTAACTGTAAAATAAAAAAGGGTGTATTTAATTGTACACCTTTTAAATATTAACAAGCAAAAGCTTCCTCTATGCAATCGACTTAAAATTTTATATATCATTTTTCAATGAAGGGAACAAATTTATGGTTGACAATTATCAGCATGCATTTGAAAAATAGAAGACACCTATATATATATATATATATATATATATATATATATATATATAATATTGCAACAATAATACTCTAAGCAGATAGGCATTATCCTATGTATTATGCTTTAACTCATGCATATATTTTGATAAAGTACAAGGAGTACCTAATCCTGCAGATCAGTGAATAAAAAAGATAAATGAAAATTTTAAATTTGCTTACAGTACACTCATTTAAGAATTAAATATGAATTATCACAGCAACTTAATAAATAAATAATGAAGGGTTTTCAAAAACGTTTAAGTTCTACTGTCTAAAATAAATTTCTCACATCTAAAAAATTTAATAATTTCTAAAAAGATTCAAAATGTTTTATTTTTGTTAAAAAAAAAAAAAAAAAAAAGTAAAATTGCAATACTTGATTTTTTTTTACAGAGATATAAGCAATTTTAGTAAATTTTACAATAAATTTTTAAAACATTAGGAAGTTGAAAAATGAAAACTAAATAACACTGATATCCAACTTGATCATTTTATATAAGATTCAACTGTTACAAAAAACATTAAAAGATTAAAAATTATTAAAATCTTCATAAGGATGCGAACAACTGCAAATGTGTATTTTTTTTTTTTGCATGGGATTGATTTTTTTCAGTTATTTATTAGATTATCAGAAGATGAAATTTTACTAGTTTTATATTTAAAAATTTTAAAAATGTTAAAACAAAACATGTTAAAAATGGGATAATAATACTTGTTTTTAATTTTCTTTTATACACTTCTATTTATAAAACTTGCATCTTTTTTGGCTCTGTAAACAAAAATAATTCTTTTCAATAACTGAAACTAAAAAATGATTTTATGGATTAAAACTAAGTACCTTCACTAATTTGGTATACATAAGGTTTAAAATGAATATTTAAAAATGAAAAAGCTTTCTTGAAGCTTTTATTTTAATTGAAAGCTAAAGGATTTACTATTTCCAGTAAACAAAATACTCTGTGATGTATTTAAAACAAAAATTATGTTGATTAGAATCAATTTTTTTCAGTAAAATCGATGAAAATGGCCACTTTTGATAGATTTTTAAACAAAAGTTAATTTTTGGTTTTAAAAATTTTGCAAAAATAAAATATATTATATTTCTGAAACATTATTTGATGAAAATTAGCAAATTTCAGATTAAATTAATCTGATTTGAAACAAATATTACTTACTTATATAAAATGTTGTATACAATCATTTCTTAACTATGTCTTGTTTTTTCTGATGTATTAATCAATTTATTGATAGCCGAACATGTTCATAAGTATGGTGGAGCAAATGACAAAGTTTATATGAGGAGATGGGGGGGCGGGGACGTAAGCAGGGGAGATAACCCTTAAAACAAATGACCTTTTAATGATAGTTATAGGTTGGATCAATCATATTTCAGAAATTCTGCACATATATATACATACATATACAAAAAAATTATTTTAAAAATATTCAGGTTGTCCAATTGTAATAAGCTTTACAATATATGATTAATAAATAAAGTTTTACTTAATAATATTTCCTAAGAGTTATAACATTGAAACTGAATTTTAAGATTTAAAATCTTTATAAATTATTCAATTTAAAATTATAAAAAATTAAAACAAACCTTGAAAAAAAGTTTTTTGTTCAGACCATATTGTCTTTAATAAATATATTATTCACCAAGGGAATTAAATGCATTTTTTTAAATTTGGTGATTTAAATTCTTCAAAGAATTCTTAACTAATATAATCACTGAAAATTATCATATCGATTTTTTCAAGTTTTCATAAAATTAAGTAAGGGGATGAAACGTGTAAAATAAATATATATTTTTACCAAGATTTTCTAATAAAATAAATTTTAAACATATTTTAATTCATTTGTGAATAAATCCTGAAAATTTCATTAAAATCCTACAATTATTTGATTTTTGTAAGAACTTACAAATTAATGCTTCTGTCACTGCAAAAAAGAGGCTAAAATTTGTTATGCTAAAAGTTACTACAACAGCTGATGCAAGAAAAACAAGTTTTTTTTTTAATCGAAATTTTGAATGTTCTAAAAAGGAGTAAAAAATTTAAATAATCAAAAATATTATTTTGATTTCCTCTTAGCAACATAACGATTTTGACGATAAAACTGTTTTTATTATGTTTGAAACATGTTTTCATTATGGTATGCTGAATTTTTAGTGTTTTTGTGGAGGTACCTATAAGGCTATTATAAAAACAAATTGATGTAATTTAACTGCTCCACCACAAGGACAATCTGTGACACTAGGTAATTTTTTTATATGAAGAAATCCAATGTCACACTGACCGGAATACCATACATTCACTTTTTCATTATTTCTAAATTAAAAAAAAAATAATAAAAATTGTCTTAAAAAACCCAGACAAGAACAACAACATGTGTATTCATTTTATATGTGTGTGTATATATATATATATATATATATATATATATGCGAACACATATATATATATACACAAAAACACATACACACACACATATATATATATATATATACACAAAACACACACACACACACACATATATATATATATATATATATACAAACACACACACACATATATATATATATATATATATATACACATACACA
>CAHIKZ030000646.1:3947500-4077500 GCA_903632075.3 Acanthosepion pharaonis
ATCTTAATAAGCTTGGGGTGATGGTTGTAAAATTTCCTCAAAAAATAAACAGACCCCTACCTTTTATTAGACAGATAAGAGTATTTGGCTTTAACATTGAAGTCTTATCAGATCCTATGTGATTCTGTTTATTTTTTTTTTTTAATGAAAACTGCTCAGTCCAAATCAATCAATTTTGTTTGCCACTCTTTCATTACAAAATATATGAACAACATTACATCTAAAATACCTCCATCTGCATAAATAAAAGAATGAGAATAGGGTGAACAGCTTTATAAAATTTGCATGTTTAATCATAAAAGCAAAATTTCTTTTGAAAGTTACACAGAACAAAATTAAAGTTTTAAGAGATTTCAAATCAACTTTCCTTCCTACCAATGTTTGCCAAGAAAGAAAAGAAAAACAAAACAACAACTGATGCTATACCTTAGTCCAAAGCAGTCATTGGAAAGTAATTAAATTTGTATTTGGATAACACAGAAAACAAAATTAAGTCTGCCCTGTATTTATGCCTGGTTGTTTTCAGATCTATCTATCAGATATACTGTAAAAAAAAAAATTAAAATTAAATAAAATAAAAGTATCTGGCAAAGGTAAAAGGTGATTTCAGCAGGTATATTATATTCTGGCTACATGGAGTAGTCTTGCTTGTTTTGTCATAAACACGGGCATAATGTTTGATTTATTAAGTACATGTTTGAGGTGGAGTTGAAAAAAAAAAAAAAGACTGATGTATGTAGCTTGGTCAAAATATGTGAAGTAATCAACCACTTGTGAGCACTCACTCTCACAGTAAAAGAGGTCAGCAAACATGTCCATAACTTGAACATAGTTAAGATTCATTTATATTCATGAGAGAAATTTTAGGCTAATGTGAAAAAAAAAAAACAAAAAAAGAAAAGCTGTTGCAATTTATCATTTTTATGATTCTTATTGTACATACAAAACTTTTTTTTTTCAAATGAAATGGACCAGAAATAAATCCTGCATCTTATATGGAAAATTGAAGTATCTGATAGGCTAATGTTTACCATAATAGATATCATAGACCTGTACCTAGCCTAATTCCATGGTCTAGTAAGAATAAATGAAAATGAGGTAGAGAGTTAGTATATCATAAAATTCAGTAATTTTTGCAGTGAAAGTATTTTTCTTTGTAAAAATTAATAAAACTAATTCTTATTAATAACCAATATTTTAGAGAGTTTAATGTTCCAGATCATGTTTCAACAAGAACATCCATCAACCACCCTTTAATATACTAGTAGAAGTCAAGGTATAAATAAAACTAATTAAACAAAAATTGTTTTTTTTCTTTACATATTAAAGAAAAACAGACATTGTGCCATAAAATTCATTTAAAAAAAATATAATCACTCCTTTCCTTTTACCTTTTTTTCCAATGGAATCGATTGCCTACTTACAGCATATCTTTTCTTATCAATTATATTATTGGCAACATTATTGTTGGTATATTAAAAAAGTCACAAGTTTAATCAATGAACAAAACTGAAACAAATAGATGTCAACTGAATAATCAACTCGAGTTTATTTAATTAATGATAAAAATCAAATGAATAGATGTCAACTTAACAATCAACAAGATACGAGTTTAGAAAAATAAAAAGATTACTAATGTGAAATGGATGGCTTTTCAATATACTCTCTCTCTGAGTTTTTCCAATTGACGATTTCATAGAAAATACCCAAAACTCCAATGAACTTCAAAATAAATTCTTCGTAGATTGTTTAGACATTTAGATTTATATCAAACCTTAACCCCCACCCAAATATACCCTTTAAAGTAATGCGAATTAACAGCGTCTAAGATTTTGAATGAAACCTGCCCTTGTGGAATGTAATTTATTAGGGTTGTTGTAGCTTCTTCCTTTAATGTCGGTCCTCTCCCCCACCCCTTACCCACCTATATCTGGAGACAATATGCATTAGCCGACACACAGTGGGGTTAAAAATAAGGAATTGAAATGGTACATGTAACCCACTCATATCTTATCTTCTCTCCCACCATACTTCCTCACTTCGTTAATTTTACATATGCTTGATGCGGCCGTCAAAAACGTGTGAATTTCTTTTCATTTTTCATTTCAACCTTTGGAAGTAAAGTCTGATGATCCAGAGCCCTGTTAAAGGGTTATGGTGAAAATAACTTATTACATGGAACTTAAAGTGGCCTGTTTATATTCAAACATATCGGCTCTGAATTTCCATTGGAGCTCTCCGGATATCATCCTCCTTGAGTCTACCCATGCGGTTTACCTAGTTTGCATAAACTATACATATATATATATATATATATATATATATATATATATATATATATATACACACACACACACACACACTACAGTTCAAGTTTTCCCAGAATTAGCATGGGATGAACTTGACAGAAGAGTGAAAAAATGAAAAAGACTGCTAAAGGAGTCATGGAAAAAAAAATGGAAACAATTATCAAAATTATACTTAGAGAAAATTTTGCAACAAATGCCAACAATTTGTGCTGCAATAATCAAGGCTAAAGGAGGAGATTTTGACAAGAGCAAAATTTAATCATAAAATGCTATTTTTCTTTTTGTCATAAAATTTCTAATAAAAAAAAAATCATGTCTAAGCTCTTTTTTAACCCTGTATAATTTTCTCTTATTCACAAAACATATAAGTAACAATCCGGATGGAAAGAAGATATAAGATATAAGAATTTTCTCTGGTCCCAAATTAGAGCCTGTGTTAATGTATATAAAATAGACCAAACCCGGATATAAGAGAAACCCGGATGTAAGAGACTTCTTCTCCGGTCCCGACAACTCTCTTATATAAGGGTTACACTGTAATTGATTTGTATGTAATGCAAAGAAAGAAATTGCTTTAGGCTTATATCTGTATGAAGAGACATCTGTCTTGTGAGCTCATTTAAGAAAACACATCTTTCTGGTTCAACAATTGGCGGTCAGTGTGAAAGAGAAAAACTTCGTATTTTAATGCCAAAAATGTGTTTCTAGTGCATTATGAGACTTCCACTTTCATTCTTTTTAAACCTAACAAGGCAAGGAACACAAATGCTACTTCTTATTTATGAATCACTGCATTCCCAAAAAGCAAAATAATTTCAAACTGAATTTAAAAATTGATTGGAAACTTTCTTTCAAAAACAAAATATGCTTTTCTGAAACCTTATTCGAGGAAGATTAGCTAATAAAGTATACTGAACTGAAACAAATATTATTTTTATCATGTTTTTTTTTTTTTAAACGAAGAGGTGAGTTTTTCTGACACGTTGAGTGATTTATATTGGCAACCTGATGTTTGGAAAATTGAAGTCAGAAGGACATTATTACTTTAAATGTGAACATCTTTCTTACTTTTTCTTATATATATTTTTTAACTACCCAGTTGAGTAGTCTTATATAAAAATTTAAGAAAATATTCTAAGCAATCTAATATTTTATTGAATTTTAAATACTTTAGCTTTTTCAGCTTACTTATGAAGACGCTTGTTGAGGAGATATTAGAAAATGACCAATAAATCTTGAATTTAATTTATTATAGGTACCTCTCTTGTTTTCTGGTATATGTCATGTACACGTTCATATTTACAAAAATTGACACGTTGTATACACACAAAAAATTCAAAATTCTTTTTAAAATCCCCCGGTTTAATTGTATTGTACTGAACTTTCACATTTTTATGATTAGTAAAAATACAATTTTAATTTCACTTGGGTGCTAGGAATTAAAACAAAATTTTGAAAGATTTAATTAAAAGTTTATAAATTAATTAAAATTTTAAAAAATTAAAACAATTTTTGATTCATTATTGATCGAAAAAAAATTTTTTTTAAGATAATATTTTATTCATAAAAGCAATTAAAAGCTTTTCTAATTAAAAAATGTCTTAGTTTTTATTGCATTTTTTTACAATTCAGAGCTGAATTTCTGTAACTGGGAGTCCTGTTTGACTAAAAGAATTTGATGATTTTATTCTCTGAGTACTTGTCCTTAACAAATTATCTATACAAAAATAAATGAGTGTGGAGTGGGTAATATGTAAAAAAAAATTGGGTTTTCTTAAAAAATAATTTCTGAATAAGTCTTGAAAGTTTCGTTTAAAATCCAACAATAATTATCTGCCTTTGATCTTTAATTAATTAACAACGATTTTGAGTTAAAATTTTTATGTTTGGAACATTCTTTTCATCATCTATCCTCTTTTTTAGATATTTTTTTTTTTTAAATAATAATACTTTAACTTTATCCCTTCCCTCGAGTGACAGTGACGTCTCGGAAAAATCTTTATCATCAATAAAAAAAATAGCCTCACTGTTTCTTACTACAGTAATTTAATTAGTAATTAATTAATCCATATACTTTGTAAATTTCCTAAATTTTTAACTTTGTTAAATAATAAGCTACTCTTCGACATTTCTATTTATATCCCGTCTGTTTTGCTGCAAACTGTTGTTTTGGCATGCCATTGATCTTCTTTCTTTATCATTTTGTCCCAAGAAAAATTTGCAATCGCTGGCTCAATTAAATCCTCTCTAGTAGAATTATTCCGTTTTTGTTATAAGTTGAGAAATTTTAATTATTCTAATGAAAGTGTGTGATTTTCGTTGAGAAAACAATGATTTGTTTGTCTATTTTCAAAAAGCATTTTTTTAGCGATTTAAAACTTTGAATACATGATGTTGTTCACTTTTTAATGCTTCACTTTTTCAGATGTGCGTCGAGACGACCATTTTTTTTTTCATTGATTTATTGCTCAAACATTGTTGGAAATCTACAGCAGGTAAAAACAAACTTCAAGTACTTCATTGAGCATTATTGACGAACTTTGTGTTACGCAAGTGAATAAATAACTGAAACCAAGAAAATTTTAGTGGATTTATTAAGAATGAATAAAAGTTTAGTAAACTTACCGAAAAAAATATAATATGCAATTTTCAATGTTATTTTAGTGGAGTAAATGAAAGATTCTCGGTAGCCAGTCAAAAACCAAAAAGAACACGTAACGCGCTTGCATGGCGTTTCCGAGAAAAGATTGTCAGATCAACTGAAACCAAAATCGGTCATTTGCATCGGCTGCGAGTCGCACTTCCGGTTGCGTTTTGAAACTATTCGAAATATAATGTAAATTATTAATCGACCACTGACAGGTTTTCTTCAATTTTTTGAAGGACTTTTTTTCTGAGCCAGCGCCTGCTTAAGGAAATTTATAGACTATACCATTGTGGCGGACTTCACCACTTTAATTTAACTTAGATTAGGAAACCAAACTGATGTGAAGAAAAATGTATAAGCCAAAGACATCATTTACACATAAAATTTGTATTTAACAAGATGTACAAACAAGGATGTGAAAGAAAGACATTGAGTAAAACAAGAGTTGTCTCTCTTTAACTATTATTTGTAGTTCGAAGTTCACTGAAAGAAAGTTTTGTGATAGTTTCTGGTAAATGTTTTCAACAGTTTTACTGTGTAAGGAAGAAGATTATGTGAGTATAGGGAATATTCAGCAAGTAAGTGGTGGTGCTAGTGAGAAGTTTGGAAAAGTTTGTAAGAGTTCATACGTACATTAATGCGTGAAATATTATTTAATGTCTGACCGCATGGTCGAGACGATAATTCTTAAAGGTCACATCTTTGCAGAAAGAAGAGAGAAAAAAGAGAAAGAAGCAAACTCATGTTTGCTATTTATCGATAATGTAATCACGTGACAGGATCACAGCACCTTGGCAAAAAAATATATTGTGCATGGGTGGATTGCCACGCCCACTTGTGTGTCTATTGACCAATTAGTGAGCGAGTTTTGGGGAAACCTAAGAAAGCCTCTGGGATCCGATTCTCCCAAAAGTGCACGAAATCAACTACATGAAAATATAGCGATTATAAAATTGTTGCATAGCTGCAATTTATAAATTGTCCATTACACAGTAGTGTTGATTTATTATCCAATGAATCCTTGTTCTTGTATAATTTGAATTTGTGTAAGTATGTATGTATGTATGTGTGTGATGATGATCATCATCATACCATTTATACCATAAAACTAAAAGCAAACAAAAGCCAGTTGGATGAATTGTCAACTCAACGGATTACTAATCAACTGAAACAACATTTCCTGTTTTACTGATGTAGATTCCATAACAAGGATAAATTATGAACTTCCCCCTTTTTGGTATCTGTCTATATTTCTGAGATGAGTACACTATTTACATTATTTGAACTATTGTCCTCATCTTTGTTTCCATATTTATCACAACGTTTCGGCCGTTGTACGCTCTGGCCGTTGTACGATCCAGTGACAGGACCCAAACAGTTATGAGTTCAATACCTGATTAAGGCAGTGGAGAACTTAGAGAGGGGAATTAACAGGAGATAACTGACATCCATTAGACATGGCACGTGGAACTAAAACAGTCTACCTCAGTTCAAGGGTTCAGTTCAACATTCCAACCACCTGAAATATGGTGTTTTCGTTTTATTATTAAACGCACCTCAATGTGTGTCTATCAACTTTTCCATTTTTCATGGATTTTATTATAATACACCTAAATATCAAAGGGTTTTTATTAAACACGCCTAAATGTGTGTACACACAGTGTATGTTAACTTTTCTTTTCAAGGATGTATTTAAAAAAACACCTCAAATATGTATATTATGAACTCACCTTTCTTTTCAAGGATTTTATTCACTACATGATGTATATAACATCCAAATAAATTGTTATTTGGTGAGAAATAAATCTTTATCTTCAGTTTCATTTTAAATTCACGTGTTTAAAAATGTATTGTTTTACATCTGTTTTCTATATATTTTGGGTCAAGACTGTTTTATTCCAGACAGCACTTGAAATAATTAGTAATCACTACTCCTACCTTAAATGAGTTAGCACCAGCAACGTATCACCTTCTGCATCCCATAAATCAATAAGTAAAATATAACTTTAAGTGAAGATAAACTGGAGAATATTTAAATACAAAAAATATGGCACAAGGTCGAATAATTGGAGCAAAGAGGGTGTTGATTCATTTTCACTATCCTCACATTTAACTTCTTCTTTATGTGCCATGTCCTCTCATGATGTAGGTGTTCATGACTCTCCACAACTTTCTGTTCCTTGTAGCTCTTAATAAACTTTGTCTTTCTGTTATTTCTCTTAAAACCCTGTTCTGCCATTCAAGCTTACTTATTATGCATTCTTTCCTCTGTCCTGTATCAGATTTTCAAAGTTATTCTTCATTATGTACCCCAGAAACCTCAATGTGCTCTTCCTGATGTTAAGTATAAGTTTCCTTTTTGTTTCCATTTTCTCTAAAAACTCATCGATGCTGACCTGTGTAGTCTGTGGCATTTTCAGCATTCTTTTGTAGAGTCACATTTCTGTTGTTTCAAGTCTCTTCATCTTTGAGGAGATTGTCCAGTACTCACTGCCATACAGGAGGGACAGATATCATGTACCAGTTTAGTACTCTTTTTCTAACAAAGTTATTCTATTTCTTAGTAGCCTGTTTAAATCCCAATATGCCTTCAGATTTCAGTGTCACACTTTCTGTCCTCTGTTAGAACACTTCCCAGATATTTAAATTTCTGCAATTGTTTGATTTTGGTATCTCCAATTTGCACTTTGGGCTCATCCTTTTGTTAAAAACTATGCATTTAACTTAGCTGTCACATTTATTTAATTAATTTTTTTAACCATAATATTGCATTTATTCTGAATTTTCAGCCAGAAGTTACATTTTCTTTGAGAAAGAATAAAATTGATTCATACAGAACAATTTTCAGAATTTTCTCTGATCATTTAAATATGTATCACAACCCCAAACAGAAAGGTGCTATATGTAACAGCTGCATTTGTTTAAGAATTGTGATGGAGAGAGGTTAAGAACTTTCAAAAGAAATAAATTCAACACATGTGGATCTGACATGCTCAGAGCAATATCGCTCACAAAAGAACTAACAAATCATCTGTTGGGATGTCCCCACCATGTGTCATAAAAAGGTTTTGGTTGCGCATATATTAAGAGATGCTACTGTATTTGTTCCTGTAATTTTCATCTGACTCGGAACAATTAGGTCTCATCCATTGTCCAGTGTAAAGATCTTTTGCAGTTCAATGCCAAAAATCTGGTTTCTTAGATTTTGCCATTGACCACATCTAGCATCCTGTTGCCAATGTTTTCATCATAACCCTGGCAGGAGTGACTTCCATGGATTATACTTTGCCAAAGGGCAACCCATAGTTTGGTGCCAGGTTTTGAATTCAGAGCTGTCCTCTTCCTAGACTAATTACCAACCATGGCTAGAGAGGCCACCCTGCTAGCTGTGGGGAGAAGAGATGGATTCATACATTTCCCCAAGGGTATTTATGCATAAGTAAATGCAATAAACTCAACTGGATTTCAAACTCGATTCTCTGATATCTCATTCAGCTACTATCCGTTATACCACCCATACATCTCCCCACCAACTAACAGCCCTAGGTTTAAAAAAAAAATCACACTAATCTGTACTAATGTACACCGAGGAACAAGACTGTTACATACATATGTGATGCAGCCCCATAGTGACAATAGTGATGAGGCTGGTAATGAGGATGTGGCTTAAAATTTCAACTAAGGCATCCATCAGGATGCTCTCACATGTTATCATATGTGTTTCAGTTGTGCATATATTAGAAAACAAGGTGCTAGTGTATGTATTCCTGTAGTTTCCATAATAATAGTATAGTTCAATCTTGTAGCAGTGCAAAAGTCAGTTATCTCCCTTTGGTTGAGATGAAGCCATGTGGGTCACATAGCTGCCACTGAGTGATGTCAGTTGATAGAATGATGAAAGCATTTAGTTATTTAGCTAGCTGCCAGATGTCAAGATGGGCAAGGATAAACTGGCCTGCCCAGGCCAGCTGCCGTGGGGCAGCACATAATGCCAAATTGGGATATATAGAAACTATCTCTGGTTTGCAGTTTTCCTATTAGAAAAAACACATGATTTGCCATTTTCCCATTGGGAAATATGTCCTCAACAGAGACATAGAAGATAAATCCATCCTGCTCAAATTTCCATTGGGAAATATAAATATGGCTGCACCACATGGCCTCACTATTTTTCCTCTTAGGAAGAATATAACTTCTCCAGGAACAGAAGAATCCTCTGGCAGCTTCAATTCCCATTTGGAATTAGTACATGTAAGGCTCGTCCTCATTTTCACACTGCTTGTTGTAGTATACATGTGTTATAGTTTCTCTGTATATGACAAATGTAAATATTTGTATATAATTTTGTTTATGACTTAGGAGTATAAAAATCTTTTTGAGAACAAAGCATGTTTATCATTCATTTTCTTTCAACTATTCTGTTCCATTATGCTGTTATTATATCATGGATATAATAATGCCCATAATGGGAAATTCAAAGAGGAAATGAACCTTTTTTATGTATCAACCCCATTAGTCTTATCCATTGTCCAGTATAAAGAATCTTTTTGCATGTCACTATTGCAATTCAATGCACAACTTTAGTTTGTTAGGCTCTGCTATTGACCACATCTAACACTCTGCTGCTAATGTCTTCATCATGATCCTGATAGGAATGACTTCTGGATGCTATATCTTACCAAAGGGCAACTTATGATTTGGTCCACAAAAGAAGAAAAAAGAAAATTATGTGTATTGTCGAGACATTATTATTATTATTATTATTATTAATAAGTAAAAATAAAATATAAAATAATGATAATGACTATCATAAATAAAATAACATTAAAACTTTGTTTAAAATAAATTAAATAAAACCAAAAATAAAAGTTCTCCCAGAATGCAACAGAAATATTTCCTGTCTGAAAATAGACTTCATATCAAAAGACTGAATTCAGTCACTTCTCCACCAAATGTTGGAAAGACAAGACATCCATCTCCTCTCCTCAGGACATTGCTTGTTATAATATGAAGTGACTTCTTCCTTTTATCACATAATGTTGTAGAGTAGCTAGCACCCCTTCAGAACTCTACCAGATAGCCTAGCTCATAGCCTTAAATAGTCTATGATTAAGGACTTCAACAGTTGATTAATAAGTTGATACTAAGCTGATTAATATTCAGACTGATCTTACTTTGGCTACACAGCATTTGACCCTCCTCTATTCCTTGTAAGTTGTCTTGTTGTTTTGTAAATTATTGTTCTGTGTTTTTTGTATGTATCCATTAGCACCAGATACTGGTGCTGAATAAATATATTAAGCACTCATTCTTCTCTGTGTATCATTCACCTCGATGATACAACACCCAAGAAGAGAACAATCTATCCATGAGGTCAACTGCAAGTCAACAGACATATCATTGTTACCATCTCAAAAAAGATATCTCTTTAAATACTTTAGGGATCACCAGACATCCATAGTGCATCGCAAGATTTACTGCCTTTATCCTTCTGGTGGTGATGTGGGAATGTTGAATATTGAAATCTGTTGGGATCCATCTATCCAGGTTTTTGTTGCTGTTTGAGTGTTGGGATTCCAAACATTTAACAACAACAAACTTTTTAAATGAAACATAAAAAATGTTATTTTCTGAAGGAAAAGTAGAAGCAGAACATCAGTTGAAATAACATTTATATATTCTTTTCGGAAATATACTATAACAATAAAATGTTCAATTTTCCTTACAGTGAAGTTTGTTTTATAAAGTAATTAAGTGTTCGTAGTTTGGTGTGAGACTTGTGAACAGATTTATTTTATGATGATCAGCGTAATGTTTGTGTCACTGCATGGACAAGGCCTTAGTCAGCAGCTGCTGGCTGTTGTCTCTTCCATTGTGTGGGTGAGTGTGTATGCATGTGTTGATCAAACAGGCCTCCAAAATTGTTTTGAACCTTAAGAAGCAGTAGTATCTATAAGGGGATCCAAAATTTAATTTCACATAGAGATGTGAACTTTTTGAAGACAAGGTTTTTATTAATTAGAAAATAATTTTACATTGGCCTACAAAAATCTTTCTCTTGAATAGGCGGGAGTGGTAAAAGGAGTTATTATTGTTATTTTCTAAATGGTCCAAAAATAACATGTGGTAGGTCTACAACTATATCCACAAGTATTTTGGCAGTATCTATTGTTTATTAAATAAACCTTCTAATGGGATTTTATTTGTTGAAAAATATATAGAGAATTCCTATAAATCTATCAGCACACCATAAAGTTACATTTCATTGTGTGGATGTGCACTCAACATGATGATAATGGAAGATTTTTCAGACTTTGAAAAGCATATACTCAGATAATGGAGTGGCTCACTGTTGGCTTCGAAACAAGTGATCCTTCTATCATAGATACTTTGAAAGTTTTTCTTGGGTAAAAACTAGCCTATCTGAAACCCAATGATTGTTAAGAAAGGCATTCCTCAAGTATTAGTAAGGGGACTATATGAGATGTATTGGTTGAGCTGTGTAAATGGAACCACCTACCTGATCAGCTTGTTTGAATGGAGCCACCTACATGATCAGCTTGTATAAATGGAGCCACCTACCTAATCAGCTTGTGTTAATGGAAGGTGGAGCATGGAGTTAGAAGGGATGACAAAGAGACAAACATTACTAAGAGCTACAACGAATAGAAAGTTGTGGACAGTCATGACCGTCCACATCCTGAAAGGGAAAGATATATAAAAGAAATGCTAGCATGAAGTCACAAGTCATTGTGACTGAGGGTTTGAATATACTGGCTTTGTTCAAACTGTTGATCATGCCAGATAATATGCTCTCTCTCCAAGAAACTGTAACTAAGGTCTGCTCAGCATAGCTGCAGTATAATCCACAAGTGGGCTCTGTGGATCTTGAACAAACACAAATGTGCTTGAGGAGGCATCTACTAGAGGAATTGGATAGCTGACCTATACTTGGATATGAGCGGCTGACCATTATAAAGTGAGCAACCTTTGTTATTGTTTTGCTTCTTGGCCTATCCTTTTAATTTTTAAAAATAATAACCTGATTCCTTAACATTCTCTTGCTCTTCCCTTTTTGTATACTCTTCACTTTCTCTTTTGTAAATACACGTCTGTGGCATGTACACAATAATACTCAAAATTTCCCACAGAGTAGAATGATATATAATAAAAAAGATAAGAAACAGAAGCAAAAATCTATGCACAGAGGAGAAATTGAAAATCATAGCATTTAAGAATGTCAATGGTTTAATAAAAAAAAAAGGAATGAAGTTATTTGGAACTGTCAGCAGACTGACACATTCCTTCTGGAAAATATACAATGAGCAGTAGATCTCAGCAGTATCCAAGATAAACAAGCGCCCATTTGGAATAAATTGCTATGCATAAAACAGGCAGTAAATAAAAAACAAATAGAAAATGTTATTTGTTATGTGTATTGAAAAGCTTTTAAAAATATTTAAACTTAAGCACTCTAAAGAAAGGAAATATTCTTGTACTCAAAGTCAAAAGAGAAAAAAAGATGAAAAGGAATATATAAGGAAACAAGGAAATGATGAAAAAGAGAAATAACAACATTCGACACATATGCACATACACATGTACACATAGATACACATGCTCACAAAAGTATAAAAACATCAACCAAACACCAATAACTAGCACATAAATTAATTGCATCAAATTTAGTACAAAGATAATGAAAAATGGCATAAATCATTCATACAAAAAAACAATGATTCATGTAATGTAAATTGAACTGCACCACATACTTGATATATATATATATATATATATATATATATATATATAAATACACTTTTAAATAAGTTACTCTCTAAGGGATGAAAATAGATATATACATCTACATTTATATAGAAATATATATTCAATAAGCATGCAATGTACATTTTGCCAGATTGCCATATATGTGTGTATGCGTATGTATCTACACTGCATTATCATTTTTTAATCTAATGTTCCAGTTCTTAAACTATAGGAACAAACAGAACATATTTTGTGGATCATATTTAGTTTTAATGACACTGCTTTTATCTTTCAATTTTATTGGTTAAACTAAATTTGTGCGTCAATTTTTCTTTGTGCAACTTCCTTGTTGAAGGCAATAATAAAAAACAAATTAAAAATAATGACTGAAAACTTGTGTCACTGAAAAAAAATCCATTCCTTATGCACTGATTGATATTTACTTGAACCTGTTATATTTTTTCAACTAGAACTAATGTTGCAGTCACTCAACATGACAGACTGAATGTTTACTTTTCAATTATTCCTTTCTTTGTTTTTGATTCTATTCTTTTCTACTACTTACCAGAAATTTTAAACTTTTTAAATAATTTATATATTTTGGCATAAATTTCATTATTCACATAATTAACAAATTTATAAACATACACACAAAATATATACATTGTGTTAGGTGATATTTTTTTATTTAACATAGGTACATTTACCTCTTGATGTATCTATGCAACATAATTACATTCACCTAATGATGAAAATATTATTTATTTTACCTGATATAAATTGAATATTAAATAGTGAAAATTTCAGCTCAAAATGTTATGCCAGTAATATCCAGTTGGTCAGGGGATTTTAGACTATGGTTCATTTGTAGATCCCAGAAGTACCTGACAAATCAGTTAATATGTTGTGACGGACATTGAAAGCAGATAGCCTAGATGCGCATATGAAGGTTAATTTCCGCCTAGCAACAAAATAAAGATTACGTGAAGTCTTATGACATTTTGGGAAGGCAGGTCGAAAGGTCGACTGACCCAATTACCCGTAACGGAAAATGTCTAGATAGAAGCTAGACAGGGGATGGAAGTAAGTGAGAATTCGCGCCAAAAAACTAAGACACGTCAAAGATTCACTCGAGGATCAGTTGTTATCTGGACTTTGAAAAAGCAAGACCGAAGCCGAGACGCTAGTGGTTCACGAATGGAAAGATAAGATGCATTCGATAGTGATGACTTATCCAGTTCTATCCAGGCAACTCCGGACACGGAATATAAGGAAATAACGTGTTCAAAAATCCCAATTTGAAGACGTATTAGAAAAGATATATGTTGATGATTCAACCTGCGCGTATACCTCCGTTATAAGCTAACTTGTAAAAAGAAAAGGAAAGTGTATATCTCTGTTGCAAGTCGAGCTGTTTTTCAGAAGAAGAAGAAAGTGTACATCTCTGTTGCAAGTCAAGCTGTTTTCAGAAGAAGAAGAAAGTGTACATCCCTGTTGCAAGTCGAGCTGTTTTCAGAAGAAGAAGAAAGTGTACATCCCTGTTGCAGACCGAGCTGTCTACAGAAGAAAAGGAAGGAAAGAAAAAGACGAAACAAGAGAGGAAGAAAGTGTATACCTCTATTACAGACTGGCAGTGTACGAAATGGTGTTTGTGCCGAGAAAAGAAAAGAAAGGACATTGATATAGAAAGAAAAAAAAAAAGAGAGAACTGAATACAAAAGATAAGTAATCACATTTTGGATCCGTAGTATAAAAGATATACACACACACACACACACATGAATATTATGTTTTTTTTTCGCAAACACCTTTCCACATGTAAAACAATAATTATAATTACTATCCCATCTCTTATGTATGTGCGTTGGCTTCTGCATTCAATTCATAGTAATTCATACTTGTACTTTATATGTTCGGGTTCAGTTGAATCCATTTGGTGTTCGGCGAATTTAATATCCCAAATAAGTTCGAGATCTGGTTGTCGGATAGTTTAACTCATACTTATCTGTTCTTTTATATTTTGATATATGTATATTTGTATATATTAAAAATGATTGTATCAAATCGCTAAGCCTCATAGTTCATCCTTGTATTGTGGATCAGTATTTGTGTTGAAAACGAAGCGGACTTGGGAAAGATTACTGTTCGATTATCCCAATGGAACAGTAGTCTTAAAAATACTTTTTTTGTTTACCAATTGTCCACTCTCTCTCCACAGGTGTGAGAGTGTATATATCTCCTAGTCGGCATATGGTCACCCTATAACCCGTTCGTCGACTGGGGCATATGACATATGTGTACACACACACATGCATGTGCATAAAACCACAGTTTAAAATTTGCTATATCTATAAAGGAAACATGCTGAGAGTGCAGAGAAATCAACACTGCAAAGTGAATGTCAGTGTTGGTTCCTATATCCGTCAAAGTGCTTCAACATCCACAGCTCATATGATAAAAACAGACCTTAATTTCATCCAGCTCTATGTACCCAATTCTGAAATACTGTCCAAAAATACCAGGGTCATAAAATATCCTTTCTGACCAATCAGAAATCTCATGCAGGTTTTCACAGCAACTGTTTCTAAGCCAATAAAGACTCGCTATAAAACTAACAATGACTTCATCCACAAAGGTAAATCTGACTCAGCTGGCATTAGTGACAGACTTTATGGCAGGCAATCAAGGATATTGGCAGAGATCCCATGGTTCTTCCATCAACAATGATGCCTTCAGCCAGCAATGAAACCAGTGGCAACAGCAGAGACTAACTCTTGACTACTACAATGTGATAATATGTGGAATATTTCTCTCAAAAGTCTATCTTACTTGATTACATATGCATGTTGATTTTCTCCATATGTCTGTCTTGACTACTACCTTGTATTATACCGTGAACAAACTCTCCATCTTCCACAGCTGATATATCATATAACAAAATGAGCAAATGATTGAATCTTGTAAATCACAAAGAAATAAAATGCTCAAAGACATTATCACCATTTGTCACCTTTATGAATAAGGCTGCCATTACACACACACACACACACACACACACACACATTATATATATACAGGGTGCAATGGGGAAATTTTCGCCATTTTATATTTTTAATTTTATGCATGCACATTGTTTTTGATTTTGCCAACTGCACAGTATAGTAGGGTTAGTTGGACACCATTTGTGAGAAAAAGAGCACCATGACGCAATTCACTCTGCCAGAAATTTGGAAATGGCATGCTGTACTGCTTGGTATTTGCACTGGAAACTCCAATATGAACATTTCAGAGTGGGTGTCAATCTGAAGACAGTTCAGAGAATTTGGAAAGAGTTGGATGAGTCTAATGGTGATTATGATGGTTTTTGGAGTGATCACGACATTATGCCTCTATTTATATTCCCACAGAGCCTCAGACTCAACACAGAGACCTACATCAAATGCCTTGAGGAGGTATTGTTGCCTTGAGTTAAGAGGGTGGCTGCTGGAAGCCCCTAAGTCTGGCAACACGACTCTGAACCATGCCACACAAACAAGAGAACCCAGTCTTTGTCAGACAATTTCTGCAACCACATCACTCCTTACATCTGGCTACCTAACTCCCCAGACTGCAATCCCCTAAATTATTATGAATGGGATGTAGTTGAGTGAGAAACGAACAAAACTCCTTTGAACACCAAAGATGAACTTAAGGCAAGTATTATGGCAGCATTCACCAACTTAAATGTGGAGACTGTTCAGAAGAGTTGCAGGAGATTCCAAAATCGTCTGGAGGCCATGGCTGAAGCCAATGGCGATTTTATTAAATAAATTTACTGTTTAGTATCTCAAGATATTTTTGTGTAATTTTGGTAAATATATCTCTTAAAATGAGAAGTCAGTGTTATTGTGTGTAATGCAATCTCTAAGTTTTGATTTCTGGTAGGAAATTTCTTGCATTACACATGAATAAATATAGTTATGCTTAAATTTATTAAGAATATTTTAGAATAAAAATGTTTTTCTTAACTTGGCCATGACTTCTTGGATTTTACAGATTATGGATTAAAACAGTTCCTGTTCAACTTCTGAAGAATGCAAATGCTCTAATCTGGTAAAGAGAAATTTACACTAGCCATTTGAATTCATTGAAATCATGCAAATAAGTTTTCTGATATTTAGATTAAGAAAGATTATGATGTTATGGCATAACAAGGACAAATGGGAATGATAAAAGGTTAAAAATTGCTTACAGTAACAAAAGATGGAAAGTTGTGGAGAGCCATGATTGCATGTTTCCTGAATGAAATTGGCATGTAAAAGAAAAGATTTCATTATTTATGACATTTGTGTATAAGTACTTTTTACATTATATTTCTAAAGTTGGAAATCATATTTTTATTGCAAGAGAAGATGCAGCAAGAAAAATAGAATGATCAGTTAATAGTGAGATGAGAGCAGTTTTAGATTATGTGACCATTTGACTTAAAGCAATTAGAAAATATGTATTAGCATAAATACACATTAACTTTTCCAAGGAAACTAACCTTATGGTCTATAATTTAATGCTCTGAAAATGAACTGTAACAACAGAAAAAAAAATAGCTGTTTGATTTTAAATTTGAGAAAATCAGTTCTCAAGGTGATATATTTTAGAAGATAGTGTCAAACGGTTATTTACAGAGAATAAAGAATGAAGTGGATAAAGAGTAAGTTTTATTGGAAAATGGGAAAAAGCAAAACATAAATACTGAGAATTGGAAAGAATAAACTTTATTGAATATAAAGATGATAATTCTTTATAAGCTTCTTTGGTTGCAATGGAGATGTTGGCATCGGCAAACTGGAAGGAAATGTTTTTGGCACAATCTAAACTAGATTTCTCTGTGATCAGAACAAGATTCTTACAAATTTGAAAATACTGTTTATCACTTAATAGAATCAATGTGCACATAGGATGTGCCATGTATTAGTGGGTCATAAATGGAAGACAACCTAATGTAATTTTAACATTCTCATTTCACCTTCACATATATTAGGAGCATTAACGGAGCAGCTTTCACTCTGAGACAAGAAATGAAAAGACATACCATACTTGTGGCAATAACTACTAACCACAGCAAGTTAGAGATACCCCACTTCTTCCACAAGGTCTCAGGGTCAATGCCACTGCCTACATTGGGGGTCTGGACGTAATGATCATGTTCTGAATCAACAGAGTGGTAATGCATATGTATTCCAGCAGAACTTTCTTCTCTCCCCCATAGGTACAAGAGTAGAATTTTCATGATCATAACATGTGGTCTGACTCTTCCTGATTTGAATCCCTTAGACTACTACATCTGGGATATCATTGAGAGGGTGACCAACAAATGACTCCCAAAATACCAAGGACTTGTGGAAGACACCATTAGAGTGTCATGAGTGGCATAAAGAAAGAATGACCTGATCCAGGCATGTAGTCAAAGGCTGAGACTGTCCTCAAGGCCATCAGCTGTTTTATTGAATAACCTTTTCCTATTTTTCAAAGTTGATATCTGTTCAACAAAATGCAAATTTTATTGAAAATATACTATTTTTTCTTTATTTTCATGATAATTTGTTTTCAAGATTATATGAATATAAAAGGCACAATATCAAACAATGCACTCATGTGCCACTGAAACCTTTGTGACCAGAATTTTGACCTGGAAAATTTTAATAAAAAGTGAATATTACTTATTCAGACAAATTTGCATTGAAAATTCCATAATCTATAAGTCCACTATGATTAATATTTGACTGAGCTATTTCAATATATCACCTTTTATTACTAAATTAGTACTGAAAATGTGTTATACATAAGCCATAAAAGAAATCCTGAGTGTAAATTTTCAAAAATTAGTTAAAATTTAATTTCTGTAACAATGCAGTTAAAGTAAAAGTCAAGCATTCAAATGCTTAACATGAATTATATTTGTTTCATTCATTTACATTTTGGCCTTGTGAAATAAAATTCTTTTTCATCTAACTCTGAATCATTCATGAAACATATCAATGTAAAAGTTTTTCAAAATTTTCTGATATATTTATCATTCCATTGATTCTCATTCAACTTTATTCACATGTACACATACATTTGTACACACACACATATATGGTGAAAATAATAATATAAAAAATACTGATGGATTTGGTCCTCCACAGTATACAATGATTTTCCACAAAAACTTTCATCCTCATTATTGCTTTAGACCATTTTTACTGAAACTCTGATAAATAAAACAAATCAAACTTTAATCCAAGTTGGTCAATTTTCTGGCTGTAAATTATAATTCAAAAGATACATTTTCATGTGTTATTTATAAAAGTAATAAAACCCAGAGCAGTTAATTATAGTGTTGAATTTACTTAACATTTAGAATGCAAAAATCTGTCAGATTTTATCATTGGCACTTTAAAATATAATTGCTAATAATGTATTGTAGATATTTATAGTCTTTAGAACAACAACCTACAATTTTTTAATATTCATTTGATTTAGCTCAATTGAGTGCTTGTGTGTGTATGTGTGTGCCCACCTTCACCATTGAATTTGTAGTACAGATAGAGGATGGAGCAGACAAATCCAATTATTCAATCTGTCATCAATATAAATATAAATTCATGTATAATATCCTTTATTAATAGAATTATATATATATATATATATATATATATATATATATATATATATATATATATGACCAAATGGGTAAATATAGATAGATGTACAAATGAGCAATTGTATACAAATATATATAAATACACTTTAATGTAAGAAAAAACAGTGCTCAATGTTAAATAAAAGAACTATTTAATATATATTAAGAAATATGCATAATACCTTACATTGATTGCACAACTCTGAGTTTCACACTTTCTGCAAGCATCAGGTGATTGCAGAAAGTACTATTATGTATATTTCTCTCTCTCTCCCTATATATATATATATATATATATATATATATATATATATATGTGTGTGTGTAAATATTCTCAAATTGAGTGTATCTGTTGAAGAGCCAAAATGAATAAAAAGAGACTAATGGAAAAACTATACTTAGCCAAAATGTTTCATCCTCTGAGGGACTTTATCAAGGCAATGTAGGATTTATTATGCTGCATGTGTTTATATCCTCGCCTCTGTATATAAACACATGCAACATAAGAAATCCTACATTGCCTTGACAAAGTCCCTCAGAGGATTAAACATGTCAGCTACGTATAGTTTTTCCATTTGTCTCCTTTTATTTATATATATATGTGTGTGAGTTTGTGTGTGTGTGTATTCTGCAGTTGCACCTGTAAAATAATTGACATCTTGATATGAACCTAATGTACATGGACAGGAGTGTCTCTTCATTTCTATTTGCCATTTCTAAATAAAGAAATAGCCCTTTGAGTTTATGAATGGAAAGATCCAACTGGGAAAAATGATTAAAAACTTTGGATGCTCTTCACAGCAACTTGACCTCAATAAAATTTGTTTAATCTTAATGTACACTGCTAAAATGTCTTTGAATGATAAGCTCATTTTAACCATATGATGCTCAAATCTATTCGGCCATCATAACATATGAATCCATGTTCAAACTCTAAACCTTTAAAAACATAAATGCTTTATTGGTTATCTCTCAAATTCTATATTCTTTCCTTGAAAAGAACCAATGATGGTCAAAAGTATTCATAACATTATCCATAATTTTGACAAATTCCTTTACAAGTTTCCATCTGACATCAAATGGCTTGACACCAGAAAAAACTCAGCTAGGGACTCAAGAGACATCCTATGTCTATTTTATTCTTTAAAATATATTTAAACAAAGGATTCTGCCTAAATATACAATATTTATAATTTATGAGTGAAAAAGATTATCAGACATTGTTTAAAGATCACTTCAGACATGAAACTACAAGTCACCATGTGTGTGCATGTGTGAGTATGTGTGTAAGAGAAAGAGAGAATGCATAGTTATTATATATCAATATTACATTTTAAAGTCAATTAAAGCCATTTCCTCTCCTCTCTTTTAAAAGACATATATATATATGTGTGTGTGTGTGTGTGTGTGTGTGTGTGTGTGTGTGTGTGTGAATTGCACAAGGAGCTGGTATTATTGAAACAGTGCTTGATGTTATATAACAGAGCTATAAAGTATATATATTAATAAATATACATATTATCCTACACTGTTTGCACGACTCAGAGTTTCATGCCAAATGCAATCTTTATTATAGACTCAGCACCTGAAGATTGTGTTTGGCATGAAACTCCAAGTTGTGGGATATATATATATATATATATATATATATATATCACAGACACAGCAAGGAAGCAAGTATTGTCTCTATTTGGGGTAAATACTTTCCATACAACAGAATCATATTATTAAGGAATCTCAATGCAACTAATAGATACTTAGATAATCTCTAGATTCTTATATATAATCTTCATTTTACTTATCTTTATCTTTTATTACTTTTGTTCATTTTTCTTACTTTGAATCTAATAAATTTATTATTTGCTTTAACCAATCTCATTGTGTAACTTGTATTAACTCACAAAGCTCAGATGTACAGGATGTTGGCATGATGACTTCATTTGGCAAAGATAACAAATAAACTTGATTCATACATAAATCGAATGGAAACTTTTGATGATAATTTAGAAAAACATAGCAGGCTTCTGGAAGTATTTCAAGAATAAGTACTAAACATTCACAATATTTTTAAAATAAAAATGAATAAAAATAGTAACCTTTGTATACGTAAATTAAGAGCATTCTAAAAATAATTACCTAACAGCCAAATGAAAATTATATTTGGCGATTTCATTTTCAGACATTATAAATTAATATTTTCTTTAATGATAATATATTTTGTCTATATCAAGATTTATCAAAAAATTTTTTAAAAAACAAATGAAGCACTCTTAGGATAGAAGGCAAAGCAGGAAAAAAGCTTCATCTAACAAAAAAAAAAACTTTGAAAATTTCTTATCATCTGCTGGTTTTGTGATTGATTGACATGGGTTGCAGGCATAAAGAAGTGGGGATAGTAATATTAGGTAACAAATGTTCCCTCTTTTGAAAGATGCTTGATGACACTTCGTCCAAATGTTTGCTTATTATCTCCATTTTTGAGTTCATTTTATGTCGCAGTTGCTTGATTTTGTTCTGACTACCTTCAGAAGCACTTACGAAATAAGCCAACTGTTTGCTGTGGAAGAGGCCACGGTATAGGAAATAATGTGTGCAGTTGTGTTCCATCTTGGTTTGTAGTTTCAATAGCTGCAATAAAAAGAAAAAATTGTAAAAAATAGACTAAAATTGCAAAAATATATGCTAAGTAGCCTGTTTTTGTGAGTATACATTCTTTTTCTTCAGATATAAATACATAATAGCATATATTAATAAATATACATATTATCCCTCACTGATAGCACATCTCAGAGTTTCATGCACAATGCAATCTTCAGGTGCTGACTGACCATTATGTAATTTAAATTTCAATAAAAATATCTGGTTATCACAATTTTGGTGCAGTTATATTATACTGGGATTACAGTTTTTTTTCCTTTAAAAATATATTTGGCATTTAAAATAAATGGGATTTATATATAAATATATATATATAAAAATATATAAAAAAAATTTTTTTAGAGTTGTGATATTAATTTTTATATTAAGCATAAAGGGAGATTACTTTTTTAAAAAAAATAACTTTAATTTACATTAAAATTTAATCTGGATCAATGTATTTGAGCAGATATTTATTTTATGCCTACATGTAATCATCAGTTCATTTCTCTTATTTAATAAACTAGGGTTATTTAAGTGTTTTAAGATAACTAATTTTTCAACAAGACATAAGTTACATATATTGCCTTTCCCATTGTAAGATTTGGCTCTTGCTACAATATCCCACATAATAATAGATGTATTACCACCATTCTTTAATTGCCATAAATGTTTAGAGAGAGAGAGCAGTGCTGTTTAAGTATTTTATATTACCTAAAGTCATTTGATGATAGTAGAAACAAAATTTCCAAGGATTTTCAGTAGAACCAAAATAAAATTTGACATCATTACCGTAATGTATGCTTGTTTGGTATACAGTATTATCAGTCATACATTGACCGTTTAGGGGACAGATCATATTTTTTTTGGCAGTTGCATTTATTTTTTAAAGATTAACTCTGTCTACGTTGGACATGTATTTGTTTAATATAATATTGTTATGTTGGGATATAGATTTATCGATGTTGCTAACACAGCTATAGATGATCTTAACTTTATTTTTGTTAAAAATCTTTTTTGGTGTTGGTGAATGATTAAAGTGCTTATGAATTAAATTTAGGAAAATTCTTCCAATATTCATTTGAACATTATGATTAAAAGTTGGATTAAAACCATATAATGTTATGCCAAAGACATTCTTTAAAATTAGAAACTGTAATCCCAGTATAATATATAACTGCACCAACATTGCAATAACTAGATATTTTTATTAAAATTTAAATTACGTAATGGTCAGTCTATACTCAGCACCTGAAGATTGCATTGTGCATGAAAATCCAAGTTGTGTTATCAGTGAGAGGTAATATGTATATTTATATAAAAAGACAGATATAGAATTCTACATTGTATGATGATTATTAGTTTCTTACTTATTGTGGAACTGCCAATCACCATGCAGTATTCATTTCTATGACCACTCTGTTTATATCTACATGCACTCAATTTACAATACTGAGCACTCTTCTCCCATAAATATAACAAATTATAAACACTACACACACATATATATATATATATATGCATGTATTATAAACACTACACACACATACATATACATGTATTATAGTCATGTCACTCTCAGTGTTTCTGGTACTATGTAACCCACTACTACTTGCTGCATAGTCAGTTATATGCAGTGATATTTTTTTATGTTCATAGTCAATAACAAGATGGCAGGCATCAATGTCTGCGTGCATGTGTGAGAGAGATATAACAAAGAAACAAGTAATCATAAGAAGTACTATGATTTATATGTACTTTCTCTCCATCTGGGCTAGTTTGTTTTCAGTGTTTCTATGTGTGTGGAGAAAGAGAATTATATTATAAGAAGGGCTCAACAGTAAATATAATATAAAATCATTCATTCATGCTTAATCTAAAATGTCCTTTTTATCAATTATTGTTCAAAATTCTGAAAATGCTTAACATTCAAAAACAAGTTCTTTGGAAAAAAAACATGACTTCCTTTAATGAAGAGTAAAATAAGAATGTTCAAAATGTAAAAAACTAAATAAAATTTAATAAATGTTTGTGCCTGCAGATGTTTATCTCAATCTGTTTCTAGTGCTTCTTTGTCAACTTAAGACACCTTATTAGTCTATACAAATTTCCCCAAATAATATGCAATGCACTTACAGATCTGGTGCGCAAGGCAACTCCATGTGAATTTCAAAATCCAAGTCTAATTCATGCCTCATAAAAATATAATTATCTCAAAATTCATTACAGATTTTCCTTAATTTTTCATATGCCTGGCTTTTGAAATTAATTCTGTGTGAATGTAATTTTTTTTTAAAACAAAATGTTTGATTTGTTTCTTGACTTTTGATTCACATATTTTAATTCTTAGGAAGCAATACAATCTTAAACAAGTTAAACAGGTGGGTCCTCTATGTGATTTGTTTGCATTTTTTTTTTTTGATCACCCAAGTATAATCCTGAAAAGTCTCTTTACACTTATGTGTCAAAACATAAAAACCCTCTATTTTACCTGTTTTAAATCTCTGACTGCCTGTTTTAACAATCCTGTCTCCTCAGACAGTTGTGCATATTCATTTTTCCTCTGCTCCAAAGTATTTTGGGCTATTCGGTACTTGGATGCTAATTCTTCATTTTCTTCAAGACTTTGCAATTTCTTTTCCTAAAGAGGAAAAAAGTTAAAAACAAATTAGCTTTAACTGAAATACATAAATACCTGTTTGTTGTTCATGTATGGCTATGGTGGATTCTTGGTACATTAAAAATGTATTTTTATTTATATATTTATTTTAAGCATTACTTAAGAACTGCGATTGTCCCCCTCACAAAAAAAAAACAATCAGAAAACTGCAACTAAGCATGTGTTAATATGAAAAAAAGTGATAACTGTGGAATAAAGTAGAAATTTTTACTGCTTACTCTATTATTTATTCCATTATTATTTATATCACTGGGCTTTTATTGGGTCATAAGGAAGCAACCTGTTTGAAAGCTAAGTAGACTGTAAGCTATGTATTAACTAAGTTATACTTAGTTAATGTTTTAAAATTATTTAGAATCAGAACTGTAATTTTATGGAAGTTTTGGAACCCACTACCTTTATTACTGGTTACACCTTTATTGAGTGATAGATTTCTGAAACCAGAAAGAAACTCCATCAGAAAACCTTTGACCTAAAGACCTGATTTCCATTATTTCACATGCAAATAACCCCTTTGTTTAATGGTTCAGGAAATTAATATACACCTCACCTTAAGAATAAATCCCAGTGTGCAAGCCTAAGGATATTTCACATTTGCAATCTGTAGAGAAGAATCAACACTGCAAAACCAGATCTATCTGTTTGATAAACTACTGCAGTTGCAGTGGAAGAATTTTCTGACATGCAACAGACATCCCTTCACAGATCTTTGTCAAATCAAAGTCAATCCTAATAAAATCTGAAACTGTCAGTTTGAAAGAGCAGTGATTGTTTCTTATCTTGAGCCTGGATTAACAAATAAAACAAACAAAACTTTTACTAATTGAATATCAATCTTTTGCCTTTATGTAGCCCAGCAGCATTTCATAATGATCATCATTTTTAGGAAATTTCTTAAGCTATGAGGTTAATTATTATGAACTTATAACATACTTGTGAATAACTGATAAATTGCTTTGAAGAGAATTTAAATTCAAGCATAAAAATAATTATAGAATTAAGCACATCTATAGTTTTGATTTTTATAGCTACTTTTACCCTTTTATATTTTAAAACTGTATGATAGACAGCATTTTTAAGGAATTTATCATAAAATCAGAGGAAAATCATTTTCCAATCATTAATTGGTTGGCTATTTAACTGGCATATCAACCACTATGGGTCATTAATGCTGAAATGGTTGGTTGGTTGGTTGATTTTGTTCAGTGACATGACAACCTCCATGGGCCACTCAATACTGAAATCCAAATATTTTGTATGCAACTTTATGGCTTTAAACACAGATGTTTTGTATGCAATTTTATACTTTCAGGGTAAACATAAGTTTTTTTTTTCAGACATAGTTTATAGATAATAAGACATATTGTGCTTTCTTCTATAAGTGCTGGAAAAAAAAAGCTTACTTCTTTTAGGTAGCCCATTATTTGAAAAACAGATACATTTTTGAAAAGCATGGTATGGTTTTGTATGTCATAATATTTGTTGTGCATTTTTTTGTATTTTTTGCAGTTTATCAAGATGTGCTTAACAATGAGCAATTGATCACAAGAGATGCACTCATGTGCAGTTTCTGCTTTGAGTAAGTATTTGTGTCTAAAATACATATGTCCAATTCAGACGCTGCTTAGCACTATGTCTTGTCTTTGATCAGGTAATGGTTCTCTATTTTCCACTCTGACTGTTGACTGATGTTCATACAGTTTGTTGTTTGAAAATGTATCCCAAATTGATTGCCATTTTCTTTTAACATATTGTGTGATCTTAATTTTGTAATCTGTATATGGGAGTCTAATATTGGTTATTGTCATTTTGGTTGCCTCCTTTGTTAATGTATCAGCTTTTTGATTTCCCTTAATGTCTACATGGCCAAGAAGCCAGGCCAAGATTACAACTTTGTGGGATCCTATCAAATCATGACAGGCTTCCAATATTTCATGTATGTAAGGGTGATTTGGATTTTTTTTCCTTTATTGCTGTTAATCTGGATAGGGAGTCTGAGAATATTATGAATTTTTTGTGTTTTTGATCATTTCAAGCGCCATTTTTATGGCTTGTAGTTGAACTGTATAAATGGATATAGGATTAAAAACTAAAATAAGAGGATAAATAATCTAGTTAGGAATGAATAAAAAACAACATAAAAATCATAATTATCCAAATTAAAAAAGAATATAACAATTTTTACCTTTCCTAATTGTATTATCATTCTCATATTTTTCATTTTATAACTCTGAAGAAAGATTCTCTTTGAAAATGAAATACTTTCAGATACTATTTTATAGTAGTTTTTGAATTTGTTTATGACTTTTTCTTGGTTTTAAATCTTTTTTGAAAATAATGACTAGATTACTTTAAAAATGTCTAATGATGAAAATTCAGAGGAAGCTGTTGCATAAATATATTGCAAGTTTTTACTCACCAAAATATTTTGAAGGACTTCTTTTCGATAATGCATTAAGTCATCATGTTCTCTCCGCTCCTGATTTAATTGTTCTACAAAAGGAATAAAAAAGAAAATAATTTTGTATTTATAAGTTCTTATGAATTTCTTGGAGCTAAAAATTTCATTTTCACATAAACATCCACATAATGATCTAAAAATCCTTTATAGAAGAGATGCTTATATTTTGAAAGAATCAGTTAAGTGTGAAATACCTGACACATTATGAAATAGCTGATGTTAAAAATAGATGTACTACAAATTCACAAAATGAAAAACGTTTTTGTTATGAAGTAATCTCTGGAACACGTTGTCAAGTCAACAGATGGTAGCTCGACTGGCATTCACTGTGGCATACTGCATTTATAGCAGTATCTCATTTATATACAATACTATAATTTAATTGTATGGGCTTTGGGAAGTAGCCTAGTCTTGTACCTGTCTCCTCAGAATACTCAAAAGACTTGAGAAAAGAAATAGAAACCCAAATATTTATGATCCATTAGAGTCCATTTTTCCCCACCAGTTAACTGTAGTCAGAATTAAGGAAATGCTTATTTATATGATCAAGTGAAGATTTTTCATGGAGGAGGGGAAATTGAATGTACCATAATCAGTGAATCATAAATTTACTTACCAATCACTTGTTCCCGTCGAGCCCTAAAATCTAAGGAAGATTTAGAAACAATTTCCAATTGAATATTGAGTTCTTCTAATATATCTCTGAAAGCAAGAAATATTTTATTTAAACATAATATCACAAACATTATTGTTCATGTATTATGACACACATTTATAATTAAAAGATTACCAGATAAAAATTCATGTTGTAAGGGTGTAATTTATAAAATTCTTTTCTTGTATTTTTAAGCATAGATGGCATAATACTTTTTAACTATACTATACAAAGTACCATTGATCCTATCTTTATCAACTGGTAAATTTACAAAGGAAGATCTTTGTACTTGCTGCCTAAAAATAGAAATTAGTAATGTGCTAAATTTTATAAACTGGATTTTTTTAACAACATATACAAAAATTAATTTGTTTTTTAGTTGGAATGTATTTGTTAATTTTATCAAATTTTGTTTTATGTGTGTGTGTGTGTGTGTGTGTGTGTGTGTGTGTGCATTTGATGCATGTGTTCAGTTGAAGAACAAAAATTCTATATTTTTTTATTTATTTTTTCTTTCGTTTGGAACATTTTCTTAGTTTCTGAGTAGAGTTTGAACATAAATTGTCCACTGCTATCTGAATTCTTTCAGCTTTCAAAAGCCATTATCAAAGGATTTTTGTTAGTTAATAAGGTTGTCTATAGACATACATTGTGCTTTTTAAGTACTGAATCTTCATGTACTAGTGTCCAGTAATTTTTTTAATTGTGAAATATATTTAATATGTTAGTTACTAAACTGAATGGAATTTTTTTGATGCTGGGTTGTTTGTATTTTATGGTTAAGGTTTCTAATATTTATAGTTGCTTTTACAGTTGATATGGTGCATGTGTACATGACAGGGAATGTCCTTTCTAATTATACATGCATGTATGTGTATGAACTTGCACACAAATGTCTCATATTTAATATATTTACTTGGTTTAGCTATTTCAAACACAAAGATTTTTCAAAAGTTTGTGACATCAATCATCCTGGATAGGCATTTCCATCATACTATTAAGAAGTTGGTTTACATATTTTTATACCAGTATAGATATTTTCATCCTCTGAACTAAGTTTATAATCGCTAAAGGCTAAACTATCTATGAAAGGAAAGGATCTTTTGTTTTACTTTGAAGTGTTTGCCATGTATTTTTTACTTAAATATAATGGAATTCTCAAATAGTTACACATTTGTTAATAACAACTCAGAATATTGCTTAATGTATGTTTGTGTTCTTTAAGTGTATATTAAGTTATCTCTCAAGTATGTTTTATTAAATGTGATGGGACAAGATTTGTTAATAATAAAGATTCTAAGTAACTTAGAATACCTCTTCAAGTGTCAAATTTAAAATGTTACAAGAGTTCTCCTTGACATCTGAAAGTTTAAAAAGTCTCTACTGTTATCATCAAGACTGGTGACTGAAATATTTTGTGAAGAATTCATACAAGATTAATTAATCTTAAGAAACATATAGCTCATGCATGTGCATATTATAAAAATACATACATGTGTATTAGGCCATAGTATATCCTTTAAATGGTATTTTTTTATACTTCATTTGAATCATAAAAAAATGATCTCTAATTAAAAAAAAATTAATCACTCTGGCAAAATTTCATTTTCCCTCTTAAGAGTTTGTTTTTCTCCTCAAAACTGTTTTATCAGTGAAATGTTTTCACAAGGACCATTGCAAAATAGAATAAAGCAGTCAATGTTGAGGGCAGATAAATGATCTTTGTTATACACTCAACCAAAAATTCATCAGTGCAAACAAAATTCTAACTGTCTAACAAGAAGCAGTAGCCACAATGGCTACACTGAAAACTACTCAAGGAACTCATGAAGCAATTTAACTGTGTCACTGTTTAAGCACAATGATTTAGTATTAAGCAAACAATCCAGAGGTGAATAAACAGTGGCTATATTTATGACTAGTGAGGTAATCTGGTATTACCCAGGATATAATATGTGATGTAAGTGATCAAAAGTAGACAAGTTTAAACAAAAGTTTAAATTGGTCCTAGCATTAAATTATAGAAAAAATGGTTTATTATACATATTTGTTTCTTTTAGTTTTAAACTAAAAAGAAATGAAAAATGACTTACTTTTTTAGCTTGGTTTTTATTTACAGAAAATGTTATTTTTCATTCAATACACTTAAAAATAGATTTAAAGTGCAAAAGAAACTCATCTTATAATAAGATTTATTTTGGAGTTTGATTTAATTTCAGATATATCCCACAAATGCCCTTTTTACACTATTACATGTTTTAGTTAATATACCAGTAATATAATTTAGTATATTTTTTATGATATATAACTAAGCTGAGTTCTATTTTGTTATAATGGAATTAAATTCAATCAAAAGCTATGCAAGAGTTTCCACTGATACTGACACATATATTATCTGTCTCAGTAAGTATATCAGATTATTTTTTATAAAAAGTAATCACGTTTGAATTTTAGCTTGAAAGCTCAAGTTCTTTTATACAGTAATCCCTCAATTAGTGTGACTAATGTGTACATTAAAAGATATGCACTAATTGAAAACACATTAATCAAATATAATAACTTATAGGAAATGATGTAATTTGTACCTCAAATTTTAGCATCACTCATAATTAATTTCTAATTTGCATACTTGTTCATTAAAATATAGGTACATATAAAAAGATACAATAAAAATACTATGAATTAATGTTTATTAACCTGATTTTTATGAAAAACTTATTTAGAGTGGTTTGCTGCAGGGTATTCTTCTGTTCTTCATATAATTAGCTTAAAAATTAAATTTTTCTCAATGTTATTCCAAATATCTATAAGTTCTTCTTTTAATTCATCAATATTTTTAAAGACTTTGTCTTCCATTTTTCTTTTCATTAAATTCCATATATTTTTAATAGGGTTTAAATCAGGTGACTGTGGTGCCCAGTCTGATAGTTTTAATTTGTTTAAAAAGAACCCTATGTTATATATATTTTAAATTTTGGGAAATTTTCCAAACATATCATAATCATTAATATTTTAACCCCCAAATTTTATTTATAATCTTTCCATAGTAAATGAATATATTTCGATATTTTTTAATAAATATAAATTTCTGTATCTAATTAAATTATTTTTTAAAAAAAATATTCAAAAATTCCCTCTAAGACCTTCAAAATAAACATGACAAAAAAATCAAAATATTAAAAATTTTAATAGAGGCAAATATTCAAATATGCATTTTTATTATCAGCTTATATTAAAATTTATCTATTTATAACTGTTCATTTTTTTTAACACTATTGTAATTACTTAGATAACATAATACTTGACAAACAAAATTTATAAATTTTATAAAATTTTCAATTAATTGGTAACTATAAACTGAAGAATGTTTTACCGCATAAATCAAGTATTATGAATGCACTAGTCCAATTTTGGTATAACAAATTTTAGTGCACTAATTGAAAATACATTAATTGAGGAATTCCTGCATATTATACTCATAGTAAAGGTATTGTAGGGACTTAAATCAAATTCATCTTATTTTATATAATTTCTACCATATTCTGAGAAATAAAATGCATGAAATGATATTTTCTGTAAAAATTTACATTAAGCTCATATTAAATTCAAAAGAAACAAATTTTTAACACCATTACATATATAAGACTGTCTACATCTATGTCCCAGCTTTGATAAAAAAGGGACATGCAGAGATATTTATGGCTCCCTATATGTGAGTAAAACTGGTAAAATTATATTTCTTGGCAGCATTCCTTCATCATTACAAAAGTGATTGCAACACCTTTGAAATTACTACACATTCAAACTTATTTCAGTATATTTTTATACACTATTTAGTAAGGAAAGATATGCTAAGACCTAATATCAAACACAACTTAACACTGAAGAAGTTAATATATTGAAAGTAGACAGTAAAACAAATCAATTTATATTTGAATACCAAAATAACTGAATTTTATATAACAAAATATTTTCTATATTAATTTTACCTTCAAATTATTAATGGTTGACTATTATTAGATTTTTCAATAATTTTTTGGTATTTATTCTGAATGGGGGTGTAGAAGTGGAAAAGTTTAAAAAGCCACAGCATTACAAACAATGGCAGTATTATAAAAAATGACTTTCTTCTCAAAATATGTTTCAAAACATCATATTAATAATCAAGCAAAATAAGATCATTTTTTTTTTAATTCTATTGTTATCAGAATGATATAACTTTTAAGAGGAAACTTTATATATATTATAGCTTAAGCTTTTTTTGATGCTGTTGATTTTGTAGCTACATCTACTTAAAAAAAGTAAATGGAATCAAGAGAAAATAATAAGAAACACTATTCATTTTGTATCTGTTATTTTGATAGAGAAAAAACAAAATTCTTTTTAACATTTACCTGGCTGAAATAAATCTTTTCCAAAATACCATGGATTTTACAAGTTTAACCTTAAAAAGTATTATTTTTCAGATTTACACTTGCTGATCTAGTTGTGGATGTGAACTATCGTACTCAAAGTGAATTATAGAATATAATATATATACAATAGATAAACCATCATAAAATATAGAAAGTCAGTTTTTAAAATTACCTTTATCCTGGAAAGATAAATAAATAACAGTGACTGCTTTTACAAAGTAGACATAAGCAACTGATGACACTTAAAAAAACATTTCATGCTACAAACTCAAATGACTACCTGTTTTATATTTGCTAATAACATTTTCAAGGCATATCAAACAGTATATGATGAATATATAAGTCTTACTGCAATTTGACATTTTCCTCATCTAATTTAGCCAGGGCAGACTCCAAAGCATTGCCTTGCTGGATCATCATCTCTATGTCTGTCTTCATCTTCTCTTCATCATTTGACATTTCATAAATCTTCTTCTCTAGTTCTTTGCTTTTACACTGCACAAATATATATTTAATGTTTGGTTTGATGATTACAAAACACAGATTTTCATTTGATGCAATAAAATAAAACATACATGTACATGTGTGTGTATGCACAAATGCTTTTGTAAAAGCTGTAAAATTATTTCTCTACAGCTAAATTTAATATTGGCAAGGTTATTACCAAAGTTATAGACTCCATTCTAATCCTGTAATCCAAAGTACTCTACTGTCCATTGATCAGAGTCACCTTACTTTCTAGCAAACCTTTATGATATAATAATTTTAAGTGCTTATGAAACAGAAACATCTTTTATAATATTTTAAGAAATAAAGCTGATTAGGCCATTTAATGCACTACAGTATGTAAATCATAATGCTTTTAAATTTTACTACTAGTCATGTTATTCATTTCTAAATTAGATATTATTTCATCTGTAGAAACAAGAGATTAAAATGTCATTCCATGGCTTTTCTATATTAAATTGTTTATATGAATTACTTACTTTTTCAGTCATTTTGATAGGAACAAGTAAAAATTTGTGTCATTATTAAGCAGATTAGGCATATGATTTAGGTATCAACCCATTCTTTTCACAAGTTTTGATGAATTTCATCTTCTCGGAAGGCTTTATAAATCTAGTCTCAGAAATTTGAAAACACTAAGAAATGCTTTTCTAAATAAAATTGATTACCTCAACTTCAAGAATGATGAGTAGAGAAAGTAACACAGGACATGTTCAAACAAGTTATACAAAGAGCAGAGATAGTGATGCAGTTATTGCAAAAGCCTAATGAACAAAGACAAATTTGGTAACCATAATGGAAGAGACAATGAGAAACAACTAATGTAAAAAAAAAAAAAAAAAACTTGTTTGTTTTCAAAATGACCTGAAATCTGAAAATAACTGATGGAAAGTACATCACACATAAGTGAAAATTTCCAGTAAAAAAAAAAAAACAACATTGGTTAGAACTAATAATGGGACAAATACAAATGTTTGGTATTGAAGAAATGTAATGAGGAATTGTACCTACTAGACAGGGATGGAAATCAGGTGATATTAAAGATACTGTGCATCATTTCCTACTCACATGATATGAGGGTAGTGGATAGATCAAGGCAACTGGAGATGTCGATTGACATTACACTTGAATAGCTGGAGATTATAGCACACAGGGAAACAGGGGAAGGGAAGGGAGTTCCACAGGCGAGAGGTGTGAGACATGAAGCTATTAGAGTAGAAGAGACGGCTACATTTAGGAGTTTCGACAGTGAAGGGGTGAGAGCGGGATGCCAGCCTCATAGGGTGCTGGAACTCATGACGTCTGGGAACCAGCGAATGCAGCTCCTCGGAGCAATTTCCATGAAAGTATTTGTAGAACAGACAGGGAGGCGACGGCGCGTCTGTGAGAAAGTGACTGTAGATGAGACGCCAGGGCAGGGCCAACCACATTGCATATCCACCTCTGGAGCCTATCAAGAACCCCCAGGCAAACAGAAGGGGCACCAGACCATATATGGCAGCAATACTCCCTGCAAGGGCGAATTGTGGATTTGTAGATCTGGAGGATCGACTCCGGGGAGAAAAACTTCCTAGCGTGGCTCAGGGAGCCAACTTTCCTTGCAGTGGACAAGGCAATTGACTCAATGTATTTATTCCATCTCAGGTCAGCAGTCAACGTGAGACCGAAAAGCCGCAGAGAGTTGCTCTTGAGAAGTTGAGCGTCAGACATTCTAATGGAGGGAAGGGAAGGATCTCTGTGGTGATTAATAGAGAGCAGTTTTGTCTTAGAAGCATTGAAGTTGACCAGCCAATTCATGCCCCAGTTCACAATCGATTGGAGGTCCTTTTCGAGACGCACGGCCAGGTGAGTTTTGTCAGCGAGACTAGATTTGTTTTTGAGGCAGGAATAAATTGTGGTGTCATCTGCGTAGATGCCAACTTGGGAAGTTATGGCGTCAGGAAGGTCATTTATGTAGATAAGGAATAGAGTGGGGCCTAGGATGGAGCCTTGAGGAAATCTGCGTTCGTTGGATAGGAACTGGAGGAGAATCCGTTGAGAACGACCTTCAATTCACGGTTTGACAGGAATGGTTGTATTAGGTTATATAATCGACCCGTAATGCCATAACCCTGGAGCTTGCGAAGAAGGCCAGCATGCCAAACCCTATCAAATGCTTTGGAGATGTTTAGTGCCACGGCTCAGGCTTCCCCGTTATTTTGGAGAGCTCGGTAGACTGTTTCAGTGATGGCCGTAAGCACATCGGCTGTAGATCGGGCAAAGCGGAAACCATATTGCTTGTCTGAGAGCAGATTATGGGATGTGAGGTGGTTAACCACCCCAGTATTGATTAGGGCTTCGAAGACTTTGCCGAAGAGGGGAAGGAGACTGATAAGACGGTAGTTGGAAGGGTCAGAGGGGTCGCCGGAGTTCTTGAAGACAGGAACAATCGAAGAGGACTTCCAGCAGTCAGGAAAACAAGATTCCTTGAAGCAGTAATTGTATAGTTTCGAAAGGGCGGACGCCAGTTCAGGCGCGCATTTCTTCAAGACAATGGCTGGTATCCCGTCTCCACCACTAGCTTTGTTGGGATCTAAATTAGAGATAACGCCCAGTACCAAAGATGGGGTTATGTTTAACCCACTCAATATGGCCTCAGTTCTAAGAGGGAAGTCGGGTATGTGTACACCGGAAGAGTCGCGCTTCAAATTGAATGAAAATTTCCGAGCAAAGCATTCAGCCTTGTCGGTAGAGAAGGTCAGGACTTCAAACTGGTTGAATAAAGGAGGTATAGAGGGTTTGCAATTGTTCAATACGCTCTTGCAGAGACGCCAATAATCTTTGGAGCCAAATTTGCGAGATGCAATACGTTCCTTCATTCGAGCCGCAAATAGTGACTTAGCATCGTTGAGGACACGCTTACATTCGTTACGGGCGGAGGCAAAGAGACGTCTATTGCAGTCAGACATATCGCTACGGTATAGGTGGAAGTAGTGGTTCCTATGGGTGATGGCGGCTGAGCAAGCAGCCGAGAACCAGGGGGAGGAGCGCGACTTGACCCTATAATTCCTTGATGGGATGAAAGCGTTGATTTCAGCTTTAACCCAGGAAGAGATCTCAGAAGCACATTCTTGGACGGGGAGCTTAAAGACTCCATCCCAGGGGACATCGTGGAGGAAATCACGGAACGCGTCCCAGTCAGCTCATTGATAGTAGAACAAAGTTCTAGTGGTAGGAGGTTCTTTATAGGGGGTGGAGTTAAAGGAGATGTTAAACGATACTACTGCATGGTCAGAGTTACCAAAAGGGCAGAGTTGTGAGGCGCTGCAGGATTCGGGGATGGAGGTAAAGCACAGGTTGAGTAGAGAGGCTTTATCTTCCCGGTTGAAGGCAAAACGAGTGGGGAAGTTAACTATCTGTGTGAGAGAATGGGAGATTGAAAAATTGAGCGCTTGAATGCCTGCGTGGTCAGTAGTAGCATTCTTAAGCCACAAGGTGTGATGAGCGTTAAAGTCACCAAACACAAAAATGTGAGCAAACGGGAGGAGGGAGAGAGCCTTGTCTGTGCTGTCAGAAATGCTATTGAGTATCTCACAGTCTTGAGAGGATGGAGAGCGGTAAAGGAAGAAGAGATAGCTTACCGCATTGAGGAGAGAGAGTCGGAGACACATGTATGACTGGTCTGGCGATTTGAGAGAGGACTCTCTGGCCAGAGGGTGATGTTCCTTGACGTAGACACCAAGACCGTGCATGTGGGTTAGAGAGTCTTTTCTGAGGAGAGGAAGATAGCCGGGGATCGAGAGATCAGAAGAGGGGATAGACGAGACAAGGTTTGTCTCACAGAGAGCCAGTATATCCGGGCCGTTTGCCGTGAGAAAAGATTCCAGACTGCAGAAGTTTGTCCTAATGCCCTGGATGTTGGAGAACGAAATGTTGAGGGGTTTAGGTGGTTTTTGAGAGGCTGGTTTAGGGTTAATCTTTCGGTTTTTGTAACTCATGTTGAATTTTGTTTGTAAGATGAGAAGGCCCGAAGTAAAAGAAGCAGACAGTTTCAACCATGACGCGGGCAGAGAGGAGTTGGCAAAATCTGTATCATTATGTGGCCTCAGGGCTGCCCACCGGAGGTGACTGCAGGGACACCTTTCCATGCGCAACATGGCACTACAAACACCCCAGTATTATACAACTGTTGATCAGAGCCACTCAAGACGCTACGCAAGAGTTAGGGCCCTAACTACCAGTCGGAAACAGCAACCAGAGAACTGTCAACCGTACCCTCAGAATGAAGAGGTGATGCCACAGACTGCACACATCACGGGAGAAACAGAGCTGCACTAATACAGAGGCCGGAGAGAGAAACAGTACCGGGAACCCCATCCTAGACAAGAAACAAGGTGTAAGCCTCTACTCATGTCCAATAGAAGGGGGAGGAGTGTTGACCGGGCGGTAGAAGAGTCTACCTACTCCTATTACAGATAACACGAAAAAGGACGACAAAACAAGAGGGAAGGATTGGGAGGGGAGATAACAGGTAAGGAGTCCTGGATCACACTTGGCTATACCCTATCACATTAAGTTTTAACTTAGTATAAGTCCCATTGTCTATTCTAAAAAGGAAATTGAAAAAAAAAAGGTTACCCGGATTTATTATTGCATCTAGCCAAAGACATTTAATTTTCCATTTTTCCCGTTTTTTTTTTTTATCTTTCGAACCGGGATTTCTTACTAAACTATCAAATAAGGGAGAATCATTGGGACAAAATGTCTTTGAGTGGGGGGAGGGAAAAAATAGAAAAATTTAAAAATGAAAAGAACAAAAAGAAAAAAACAAAGAAAAATATAAATGGGTTTCTGCTAGAGCGAAACTATACTCACATGGGCCAGCTAGTGGTTGTCTGCCTTCTTCCTCATGATGGTGACTGAATGTACGGCTTACCTTATGTCCAAGCGTCGACCCGGTGGGGTGGGGGGGAATCAACGGCCAATCCTCCACCCTCACCAAGTACTGGGTTTGGGAGATATGCTTTCAATAAGATTTAGAACAGGAGATAGAAGCGGCTAGAACAATTCCAAGTTCAGACAATATATCAAGCGAAAAGATACTGTCACAACATCATTAGAATACTGACGAGACACCTTCGCATCTAGTCAAAGACATTTAATTTTCGATTTTTCCCGTTTTTTTTTTTTTTTATCTTTCGAACCGGGATTTCTTACTAAACTATCAAATAAGGAAGAATCATTGGAACAAAATGTCTTTGAGTGAGGGGAGGGAAAAAAATAGAAAAATTTAAAAATGAAAAGAACAAAAAAAAAAAAAAAATCTATCTTTCTCTTTATCCTTTCCTCAAACACCTCTCTTTACTCTTATTTTCTTTCTCTGTAACCCCTTGTGTGCTAGTGGCATTCCAGCCTTGCTTGGGGTGAAATGCTTAAAAAAAACAAAACAAAACAATGCTCCTTCACATTTTGAAAAACTGATTATTGCCCACCTTGCCAAATTATTAGCATGCTCTCTTCTAGCCTTTCCAGATATATTAATCCACTAGAAAACATGAGATCCTTCATGAAAAGTGATATGCATAAAAATGGAAAATGATATTCAAACAAAGACCTCTGGGAAATAATAAAAATTGCTGCAAGTATTGTTAAAATCAAAACAAGAAAAAGCTTACACAATAAAAAAGTTAACACAATCAATATTTAAAAAATTGATGAAGGTTATAGAATGTCAAGGAACTCGTATTTACATGTAAAAATGTAAGTTCTATGCTAATAGTTTCTTCTCTTACACTTCTTGCTTGTGGAACTCTCTTCTGGCTTCTTGCTTTCCAGTCAAAATCTTCAAAAATTTAAATGTCAATGTCAATCATTATCTTCTGTCACCTTAATTTCAGTTCTTTTATTGTTCTCTTTCATTTATAGTGTTTTTCTCATATTTTCTCAAACTCAGTAACCCTTTGCATCTTAGTGGCTTTATTGCTTTGCTTGGGATGAAATGATTAAATTAAATAATAAAAGTATTTATTCAGGTATATGGCATATTGTGTGAATCAAATATTTTTAAAGCCTATTTGTTTTTAATTTATTTGTAGGTAGAAATTTACATTGCACTTGATTTGCATAATAAAGCTCCACCCTCCAAAAAATTGATATTTTTTAATGAGGCTAGATATTATAAGCTGAAACTCACATGATATATTACTGATATAAATATATCCTGAACATTTAACCTTGATCAGTGGTTAATACCAATTTTATTGTGAAAATGTTAACTTGTATAATAAAATTTGACAGTGTACATACCTCAGACATATCCTTAAAAGGTGTCAAAGTATCCAGATAGGTTTCATTATCTTGAATTAATTTGTCAAATTCTTCTTTAATACTGATCTTTTTCTTTTCCAAGATGTCCAGTGCCTGCATACAGGTAAAAAAAAACAAAAAAAAACACCTGTTTAACCTATTTTCATTCCTGAGTACTGAAAATATAAATAAATTGTTCAATAATTTTCAGTGATGTCCATAAAGTAAAACTGACTATATGGCTTTGCTTTTCTTGAACTTTATTTGAAAATTTGTTGTTGTTTTTTGAGAGATTAAATATGCTTAAAATGATTTTGTTATTGTCCAGAATGATGATGATGATATTTCATCATTCTAAAAATAACCTAACCTACTATAAAAACTACCTACACCATTACAGTTTAAAGAACCAAATCACATCCAGAGTTCAGAGAATCAAACATTCTTTTAAAAAGAAAAAATTCAAATAAGATTAAATATTTTATGTAAACTTGAAAATGATATCTTTTATTTTTATCAACTGATACACATTGTGATTGATATTGGGATTGTACTTTCATTTTTGAGGCATTAAAATTTTGTCAGTCTTTTTTTATGTTGACAGTGTTTCTATTTTGGTATGATTATTATCAGCAAATCCTTTCTAAGGAGTTTGAAACAGTGACAAGAATCTATTGACATGAATTCCAATTGTCATTAATGTAGTTTATTTAAATTGATTAAAGTAAAGAAAAAGCAATTTACCTGTATTTTTTGTTGTTTCAGATTGCTTAGCTTTTTAATTTTATCTTCAAGCTTTTGCAGAGCACTCTTGGCCTCACTCACCATAAAAAGAAGCTAAAAAAAGTCACACTTCAAATAAGTCACTATTTAGCATGTAACATTTGCACTCATGTTTAATATACAGATAATTCTTTTATTATTCAGTATTTATTGATGAAAAAAGATCTAAATACATTTTGAAATATATTTAATTTTTATTTTTAAAAATATCACACTTGAATGGAGAATATATAATGGAAAATAGATAAAATGCAAAAATCTTTTGTACAATATTTAGTTGTTTCAATAAGGATTGTCTTTCATGCAAAAACTGACAAGAGAAGGAAATGGAAAATGTCTGAATCATTTATTTTGCCACCAGCAAAACTGAGCAATTAATTTTTAGAATACAAATTATGTTAATCAATCTATCTTTCTCAAGGAAAATCCTACAACTTTATCTTGTTTTAATAATAATAATCTGTTTATTTAATGATCTATACTCATGGAACGCATACAAAGACCACTGTTGGCCTATATTGAGAGCCTGCCATGAATCTTAATCCATTCCATTTGATATTTTATTTGAGTACCAAATGTAAAAGCTCACTAGAGTAAAGACCATACATGTGATTTAATATCACTGATTACTCTCCTAATAGACATGTACCTCTTTGTAAGCTCAACATCCCTGCACAAAGAAACTTATTCATTGCTCCCCATTGAAACCAGCTCTACTCACCTCGCTACATTCATAACTAACTACTTTGCACAACTGTTTAGCCAAATGGGCCTGTAAGTTTCACACATACACACTATGTGAGCCTCTGAAGGCACATGCATTTGGTTAGCACTGTATTTAGATACACAGTGTTAACACCCATTACATGATCTACTAGAGACACCAGAAATCTACAACTTTGTATAAGTTGTAGATTTCCAAAACCATATCACATAACTAGTAGTACCAAGGACATTAAAGAGAACAACAGAAGTTAAACCCTTTAAATAAATCTAATCATTGTCTGATGTATATTTGAGAGACAAATTATGAGCCTTCACTTAATCACATATAAGACGTAAGTGCACTTATTAGACCCAATTTAAAAACTGACCTTTTCTTTTTCTTCTTCTGCTTCAGCTTTTACATTTCTCAGTTCAAATTCCAGATCTTGAATCTGGGTTGTCATATCTAAGTAGGCTTTGTTCTCACTGTCTATTTCTTTTCGTATCTGTTGAATAGTTTGCTGCAAATGCAAAATGAAATAATTACATGCATTATTATTAATATCAGTACTATAATAGCAGGAGGAGGAGGAGGACAGTGGTGACATTGATGATGACAATCTTGTTGACCAAAGTATCCTTTCAAATAGAGTGTAGCAATTTCAGTATATTGCTAAATTTGTTTAACCATGCTGTCAGAAATCTAAATATAGATTTAAGGTTGGCTAAGTACAATAAAAGATAATCTTAACTCATATTTATTAATTTCTGCTAATAATTTTCATTTTTTTCTTGTTTTGGTAACAGACATAAACTATCCGTTCACTTCTAAAGTTATTTCCTTTGGATAGTTGGTATTATATATGTATAAAAAAAAATGAATATGTTCAGGACCATTTTTATTGCTTCCTCTGGAATTATTTTGCTTCCAGGAGTGATCAGTTTCATTTGGCTCCAGTACTAAATACCCTTCTTCTTAGAATTGCACAGTTTCTTGGTGATCTGAGCAAAACTCATGATTACCTCACCCAATCGCATAAAAGTATGCAAATAAAAACAAAGTTAACCACTAATAATTTAAATGTGTTTGCATCAGTTCAAATTAAAAATGGTAAAAAAAAGCAGCATGAATTTCCACAAGAAAACATCTCTACTAGTTTGAAAAATGGTAATGTTTATTATCAATCTTTTTACACAAGTTACTGATAAATTGCAAAGTGACTAAGTGGTTGGATGGGTTGAGTTGGGTTGGTTGATTTTATGCTGAGTTATTTAATGTTGAATTTTGTATGGAACACCTAGTGAAGATCAAACTCACTACTCAATAATAATGGTCAATCAAACTAAACCTTATCCCATAACAACTTACCCATGATTAAATGACTTTCAAATTCCTCTTGAACAGCCTAATGGAAAGCTTTTTGTGTGCTTGGTACCATTGGATTGTGTTCAAGAACAATTTCAATCACTGGGATAGATTTCCCTTTGGGTTCTACAAATGGAGTAGTAAATCCATCTTTGTCTATTGTTTTATATTCTACAATGAACATCTTCTGGACCAGTCAATATGAAAAGGGTCTCCACTTCTGTGTTCTTTCAAACCCATTCTTGAAGTGTTGTGGGCATTTCCCTTAAGGTATTGCACAAATATGTTTCACATGTCTCTTCATTGTCTTTAGCCTGCATTCTCATATATCACTTCTCCAACTGCTGGCAACAACTCATCTATCCTTTGTTCACTTATCATTGCTCTTGTAATTATCATATCACCCACCCTATAGACTTGAACTTTGAAACTTGTCTTCTCTGGGATTTCTCCCTCATGGTTACAGATAATCTATTGCATAGTTGATATTCCATCAGTAACTTTACTGGAAATGCTCCTCTCACATTATGGAAATGCATCTGTAGGAAAATAGCAATTGGCTTACTTTTGTTTCCAATAAAATCTTTCAATTTCTCTAACACAGACTTTTTTTTCTACTTAGGCAAAACAGGGTTTTCCTTCATTTTACTAACTACTTTCGTGTTTGTTGTGTGGGTTCTTTCTATACCTAAAATTCATATTTTTTGCTTGTGAAGCCACTTCATCTTTATATTAGAAATGTAATCTTGAAAATCTGTCAACATTTTCATTCAACTGATCAGATTAATCTTTGAGTTTATAGTTGTATGCTCATAAAATCAAACTCCATTTCTGAATTATGTGCTGCCTGAAACTTGGTATGTATTTTTGTATCCCAACTGTCCTAAGAGAAGTTTGTGATCTGTACTAATAACACACTTTTGAATTCACAAATACTAGCAAAATTTGCATAAATGTTAAAGACCCTTTCTCAAAGTTGCTGTAGTTTTTCTCTGCAAGTGTTAGTGTTCATGAGCAATCAGTTTTTCTGAACCATTTAGCGTAATGTGCATCTATACTGCCCACCATCCTGTATAGTGATGCATTACAAGTGATATTGCTTGAAAGACCTGTAGCATAATGGATCAACAATCCAGCATCCATCAGCATCATTTTTTGCTGTTTACAAAAATTCTTCTTGCTCTACTTTCCAAATCCTTGTGGTGATTGGTGTGCAGATGGGCAAGAAATCAACATATGGACTCCCTGGTGATAGGAGTGGTACTGGAAAGAAATGTAACCATTTTGGAAGATGCATGGTGTCTGAAACCAACAAATGATGCCCAGCACATCAATCTGGCTTAGCTGAATGCTGTACTGAAGGGCCTCAATCTGGCAATGCACTGTTACAAGGTGTTACATGTCAAAACAGATAAATCATAGATATTCACTATAGCAGTGAACATCCAGAATGTATGTCCAAACAAGATCCTGTACATAATTAGATTCTGTGCTGAAAGTAGAACAGTAGACCTAATTGGTGAAAAAGCAAACAAAGTAAGCAGCACCACTATGGTAATGGTAATTATTTGACCTGGACAGATTGTGGTTCAAAAAGATTCAATGTAAGTTGGTTATTGGCCTGACAGGATTTGTTGAGCATAATTAGTCAATTGGGGCATGTTTTTTTATGAAAGAAGTTTACCTCACCAACTACTCACAGATAATAAAACCATCAAGAATTTCAGTGTTTTCATGAAAGAATAAAGCATGTACTTGAGATTTCATTGTGTTCCTGTCCCAGCTGGAATTGGAATAGAGGAACAGTGTCATATAAATATAAAGAGAATTGCAACCAGAAAGAAATGTTCAATCTAAGAAGCCACATATTGGTATAATGTTACCCACAAGGATGACATCTTACTGATCACTGTGCCTGTTAATAGGATCTACATCTATGAGGTTTGACTCAAAGATACGCCTAATGAAGCCCAATGCAAATTGCACACAATACAAGGTGAGAGATCATGTGTGTATGAAACTCTCATACAATGCACAACAGGACAGATCACTGAAATTTTCAGTTCACAATTGGTTCTAGAGGATGAAGTGCTATGCAATGTCAGATAATCTAAAAACACTTGCTCTTTTTAATATCCAAAATATTTTCTAAATATTTTGATACAACATTAACTGATAAGAATAACAAAAAATTAGAAGTATAATATCTCTTACCTCCAGAGCCTTTTCCTTTTCCATATTCTTGAGCTGTTCTTTCTCTAGTGCCACGTCTAACATTTTGTTCACTTCTTGCATCCTTTTTAATTCCTCAAGTGTCAAAGCAATTTGATTTTCATTTTTCATGAGTTCATGTGTTATTCGCTTCAGATTCTTCTCATAAAATGATTTCTGTTTTTTGCTGTAGATAATAAAACAAAAATATCATTTCCCAATAGATTCATCATTCAGCTGGTTTGTAGCATCTTTATTCCAAATGTCACATGCATCACAGCAACAACATGAGAACTCAATTTGAAGGAGAAACTACTTGCTCAAATCCTCCACTACAAATTTTAAAAAATTTAATTAACTGAATTATGCACTGTCAACTAAACAATATCTTCTCTTTTTATAGCAAATCTATTTTCAGCAAACTCATACATCTGTGTGGGTAACATACATAGTTAACACATATATTATAAGACATAAAACTTAGGACAAAAGACACTTTGAAATTTATTTTACTGAGTATAAATTTTTTTTTTTTTTACTGTTGGTTATTGATTCTTAAATAAAACAGAATAACGCAATTGATTTTTAACTGAAAGAAACAGAATGATAGGTGAGTAATTAGTTTCTTTGAAGTCTACTCAATAATAACAATACTGTTCAAATTTCATGATTTTCAATATTAAAAGAAAATACTAATTTTTAATTAACTAATGATTTATAATTTCGATTACATATTTTAAAGTAATTTTTCTGCTAAATTGTGAGGAAAAGTAAAAAGGTTAAACTTACCATTCTTCTATTTGCAACTGCACGGATTCAATTTTGGAATTTTTAGCATAATTGTTATCTATTAATGATTGCAAATCATGCTCTAGACTTAGATGTTCCTTGTCAATTTTTACTTTCTTTGTATTAAATTCATTTTTCTGTAATTACAAATAATATTCATTGAAAATATAAGATGCACCAAACTTTTGCTTCTATATCATAAAGTAAGAGTCAATAAATTTAACTTGATTAAATATCAAGTATGAGTAAAATACTGTGTTTTATTTATTTATATCATACTTCTGTATAAACAAATGGCCTCTACTTAAATGACAATAAATAAAGACATTGATGCTATTGCATTTGCAGTAATTTTGAAAATGGGATGGATTGACTGATCTGATTCTTTCCCTCATTACTCATGTCATCTTAACTGTGAGTAACAACACCAGAATAAAATGGCTAGAATGAAACTAGGAAAAGAAAGGTCTTTTCTTTTATTTCACCAGCAAAGTTTAAACTGAATTCTATCACTTTGATTTGTTCTTTATATATATAAAATAAAATAATATCAAATAAAAAATAAAATCAGTAACAATGAAAATGATGGGCTAGGTAAAATATTGTTTGTCTCATGTATTTATTTTAAATGGTATTTTATTTTGTTTACTAGCCTGTAAACTCAAGAAGACCTATTAAAGAAAATGTGCTCTCTAGCAGGATTCAAATCTGTGTCCTTTTTGCAAGAAAAACTGCTGTTTGATCCAATGTGCTTTAACCACTTGGCTACGAAGGCCTACACAATCAAGCAACATTCTATTTGTCTTTAAAGGCTTCATTGTGAAGCTCTTCATAGTCAAGTATTTAAAGTATATTAAAGTACATCAGATCAAGCAAACATTTCTTCTGCAAAGGAGGACACAGGTTCAAATCCTGCTGAGGGGCACATGTTTTTTTTTCTTAAGTTTTCTCAAGTGTGTAGGGTGGTTGACAAAATAAAATACTATTTAAAATAAACAGAGCATCTACTCAAATATGAGTATTTACTAAAAATAATGTTTGAAGTAATATATATATATGAATAAATATACATATCCCTCACTGATAGCACAATTCAGGGTTTCAATCTTCAGGTCCTGAGTATAGACTGACCGTTGCGTAATTTAAATTATTAAAAAATATACCTGGTTATTGCAATGTTTTTGCAGTTATATATTATACTGGGAATACAGTTTTTTAATTTTAAAAATTATATTTGGCATTTAAAATAAATGAAATTATATATATATATATATATATATATATATATATATATATATATGTAAAAAAAAAAAAAGGAAAAATTTTTTTTATTTTAGAGTAGTGAATATTAATTTTTTATTAAAGAGAGATTACTTGTTCTTTTTTATAACAAAATAATAAACCCTAAGTTACCTTAAAAATAAATTGTAATTTATATTAAAAATTAATCTGGAGCAATGTATTTAAGCAGATATTTATTTTTATGCCTACATGTAACCATCAATTCATTTCTCTTGATTTAATAAGCTAGGGTTATTTAAGTGCTTCAAGACAACCAATTTTTCAACAAGACATAAGTTACATCTATTTACCTTTCCCATTATAAGATTTGGCTCTTGCTATAATATTCCAGTTTATAAAAGGTGAATTGTCATCATTCTTTAATTGCCAGAAATATTTGGAGAGAGCAGTGCTGTTTTTGTATTTTATATTACCTAAAGTCATTTGATGATGGTAGAAACAAAATTTTCAAGGACTTTCAGTAGAACTAAAATAAAATTTAACATCATTACCATATTGCATGCTCACTTGGTATACAATATTATCAGTCATACATTGATCATTTAAGGAACAGATCATATTTTTTTTGCAGTTGCACTTGTTTTTAGAAAAATTTATGTTGTCTTTGTTGGAAATATATTTGTTTAATATGACGTTATGTTGTCTGTTATTAATGTAGTTATAGCTGATCTTAACATTTTTGTTAAAAATCTTTTTTAGTGTTGGTGAATAGTTAAAATGCTTATGGATTAAACTTAGGAAAATTCTTCCAATACTAATATGAACATTATGATTAAAAGGTGGATTAGACCATGATTTTACACTTATGGTGTTTCCGTTTATTTTTACCTTCTTTTTTTTTCTAAATACTCTAAATTTATTTTATGATTGCTTAGTTCTAAAGCCTTTATATATTTGTTATAGACAAGCATATGGTTGCAAGAAAGAAATACGACAACAGTAGAAATAAATTTACATGATTTATTTCAATAGGAACGTGTGGTTTTGGGACAGCTACCTTGTGGTATAGTTCATAGGCCGGCTGAAGATCTGGGTTGATCTCTCATAGTAGTTCTTGCTGGTTGGCGTGGCGCTACTGCTGCTGACCACTCAGCCTGACTGTGACAGGTCTCTTCCCTGTCCTCCTGTTGACTCCGTTGTACTTCCGCGTGACCCCTTTTATGGCGTTTTTTTATGGCTTGACAGGCTCGCAAAATGACGCAAGTATAATTAGGAGGGAAGCATTTTTATTGGTCAAAAAATAGAAACACTTTAAAATATTATTTTATTTTTCGACTGGAACTCGTGCATTGGGAATATGTGTAAACGCGTAAATATGGTCATTTTGTGACGGGGCCTTGTCTCGTTCACATCCAGCTCTCGCTCTTGAGTATAATCAGCCGAGATATGTCTTATTTTATTTTATAACAAGACTCCCCCAGATCTAGGTCTGACTTACAGTGAGCGTTATTCATGTATATTTGGGTGATTAATTCATGATAAAGTCTCTGAAGCGTGTGGGAAGTTGTCCTCGTGTTCTTCTTATTGGCATTTGTTTTGGTATGGAGTTATTTGCTGAATTACGTGTCCCAGAGGGATGTGGAGGAGAATGACCCTGGTGAGTGTTACATGGTGGAGGCAGAGGGATTGTATTAGATAGATGTATTGGATGTGGAGCCAGTCGTCGGATATGTGCATGGTGAATCCAGATTGTATCACCATTATTGTTTTGCACCTGACACATCATATTGTTCATTTTTATAATGGTGTAATTTCCTATCCAGGGCAGATGAGAGGATTGGGCAACAGTTGAGTGTGACCGGTGAAGTAAAACTTTGTCACCTACTTGTATTGGGTCCTTGTATGTGAGGCGATTTAAGTTAGTCTCAAGTTTGTGGTCAGCTTCATTGTTGGCCAGGGTGATGTGGTGGTGAACCTGCTTTAGCAGAGCATTAATTTGCATTCCATATGCTCCAGGATTGTCACTTGCGATTTCTTTTCTGTGTAGTGTGGGTAGGCCAATGTTGGGGTGACACCGGTGGCGCTGTTGGTCGTGGCATTCATGGATGAAACGACAGATTCTGGAACATCTGTCCATTCACAGTTCCTGTCTTCGCATAACATATAAAGTGCGTTCTTCATCGTGTGATGTTGTCTCTCAATATTTCCTGAGCTTTGCGGGTGCCAAGGGCAGTGAAGTTCTTGCATGATTGACATCTGGTTACAGAATTGTCGATAGACTTCTCCAGTGAAGTGTGTGCCTCGATCAGAGGATACTATGCGTGGAATCTGTGTCGAAGGAAGAACTGGTACAATATAGAAATAGATTTACATGATTTATTTCAATAGGAACGTGTGGTTGTTGGGAAAGCTACCTTGTGGTATAGTTCATAGGCTGGCTGAAGATCTGGGTTGATCTCTCATAGTAGTTCTCGCTGGTTGGCGTGGCGCTACTGCTGCTGGCTGCTGCTGACCGCTCAGCCTGACCATGACAGGTCTCTTCCCTATCCTCCTGTTGACTCCATTGTACTTCCGTGTGACCCCTTTTATGGCGTTTTTTTATGGCTTGACAGGCTCGTAAAACGACGCAGGTATAATTAGGAGGGAAGCATTTTTATTGGTCAAAAAATAGAAACACTTTAAAATATTATTTTATTTTTCGACCGGAATTCGTGTGTCAGGAATATGCGTAAACGCGTAAATATGGTCATTTTGTGACAGGGCCTTGTCCTGTTCACATCCAGCTCTCGCTCTTGAGTAAGTTAGTTTATTTGCCTGCAAATCAACCAAGATATGTCTTATTTTATTTTATAACATATTTAATTTTATTATTATCAAATACTTCTTTATTTCTGGAGTTGGTAAATAATCTAACTTGGACTGATTTATATTTCATGGGCCTGTTTTATGGAGGAGAATTACACTGTCATCTCTATAGAGTTTAGTGTTCTTAATGTCGAAAATAAATCTCCACAACAATAAGATTCCAACTAATTCACATATCTCTGCTGAATCGAATGCTCCTATAGCAATATTAAATTAATTAATTTAATTAATATTGCTAACAGAACAGTAATTTCTTGCTAGATTTATAGCAGCCATTAACAGATTCTCAGTGATGGATGGGTAAAAGTCACAAATATTGAATTGAATGAATGTACATTCATTCTTTCTTTTTATATTGGTAAACCATTCTATGGCTCCTACTGTCTTATGCCACTGGTTAATTCCTAGAGCATTTTCCATGTATTTGCATGCTCTTTCAAGAAAGTTTTTGCTGGTTTTGCTGATATTATTTTTAGTTGGGTTGAGTAATTGGTAATGAGGTGTGTTTAGGAAATTAGCTCTGTGGTCTTTAACCATGATGAATGCTTGTTGTTTGTGGAATTTGTAGATCCTATCATCAATATTTTTAGTTTATATATATATATATATATATATATTGTGTGTGTGTGTGTGTGTGCAATTCACTCCAGAAAATACCAGATAATCTAAAATAATGAATTTAATGTCCATAAGGAAGCTTTGTTCTAAAAGAAGTTGATCTGTGATGATCCCAATATATACTGGTCTCAACCCAGATGATACCAAAATAGACATTGCACTCACTGTTACACCAGAGGATCAGAGAAGCCAGGTGCACCAGTGGGTTGACCTGAAAGATGCACCTCTGTGTGGTGGTTAGGAGGTGCCATCACACAGAGATTTACACCTTCACTGGATGTCAATAGCTGACCTTGATATGTAAGCAGGTGGTCAATCCAGCTGTGCACAGACAGAATAGCAGGTGGATATATAAATGCTCCACCCAAGAGGGAGAAAGCAGTATGTCTCTCACATCCTTGTAAGAAGAATTTCTGTTTGGAGAAAACCCCTAAATTCACACACCTACTCACTGGTACTGACAAAGTCTGAATGTTGAATAAATAATAATAATTCTATGTGTAAGAGATTTAGTCTTATATTGCTTATTAGTCTGTACAATGATAACATTACATATACATACACATATGTGTGTGTGTTTGTGTGTATGTTTGTACAGATAGTATCTTTGAAGTACATGTGCTTTCTCAAGAGTAAATTTAAAGATAGCTGGATTTGAAATAGTGTCTTTTATATCATCAGCCAACATTTTATATTATTATATTCCTAAGAAACTGTATAAAGAATTTAATTCTGTAGGTCATGCAGGTGTTTTCTAAAGATTCAAATTGCATTAAAACGCCATCAACTCTACTCTGTATAAATGCATTTGCCATTCTTCATCTTTGTGCGCCATGTCCCCTCCACAATTTCCTGTCCTTTGTAGCTCTTAATAAATTTTGTATTTTCATTATTTCTCCTAAACCTTGTTCCACCAACCATTTACTTAAGCTCATCAAGTATGTTATGCACTGTTTTCCTCTGTCTCTCAATCTGTCCTGTAAGTATAAGATTTTCAAGCCCTCCTTCTTCATTATGTGCCCCAGAAATTTCAACTGTCTCTTCCAGATGTTAAGTATAAATTTCCTATTTGTTTCCATTTTCCAGCCCATGGTATCCTTAGCATCCTTCTGTAGAACCACATTTTTGTTGCCTCAAGTATCTTCCTAATCTTTGATAAGATTTTCCATATAGGAGGACAGACATCACATAACAGTTTAGTACTCTTTTCTTTGTTTCTAACAAAGTTTTTCTGTTTCTTAATACTCTGCTTAGCTTTTGGAATACATCTTTGACTATCCCAATGTGTCTTCAGATTTCAGTGTTGCACTTTCTGTCTTCTGTTAAAACACTTCCCAAATATTAAAATTTTTGTACTTGTTTGATTTTGGTATCTCCCATTTGTAATTTGTATTTTGGGCTCATCCTTTTGTTAACAACCATGCATTCTATCTTCTTGCAGTTTATGTTTAGGCCTTTCTTCTTGCTTTCCTTTGTTATCTTCTGTAGGACCTTTTGTAGTTTTCTTTCTGTGTCTGCTAGCAGAACTGTGTCATTTTATGTTGTTAATATTGTAGCCACCAATAATGAATCCTGGTAGATCTAATTCTCTCAGAATTGCTTCGCTGTATAGGTTGAATAAGTTTGGTGAGAAGACACATCCTTGACTTACACCCCATTCTATTTTTGTATATCTGCTGAACTTATTTTCTGTTTGTATGCAGGCGGTTTGTTGCCAGTATAAGTTTCCCAAATATGTCACGGTTGCTGAGCAGTTTCAACAAATTTTTGTGATGTACTTTATTGAATGCTTTTGCATAATCTATAAAACACAGGTACATGTTCTGCATTTGTATTGCTCTTTTTGATAACATTCTGAGCATAAATACCATGTTCCTTGTTCCAGTGTCTTTGATGAATCTGCACTGTTCTTTTCCTAAACACTTCCTATTACAGTACAAGTAAAATAAAAAAAAAAACTTTCAAAATTGTTTAGTATTCAAATCTTATCTGACATTTTCTAATTCTCTCTTCTCAAAGATCACTGGCCTTATGATAAGCAGAATTTTTTGGTGTGTATTGGAGACATTAGAGGATAGACTATATTTTATGGCTGGACCACATACATATTGGGATGTGAGAAAGTTAAGTAGCAGTAGTCAGGAATTTCAAGTCAAAGATTTCTATATTGGACATTTGTTTTTGCTTTGAATTTTTTCTTTGTTCCTTTCTTTTTCTCCGATTCTCAATTTTGTCTCTCTCTAAAAGTGCCTCTTTTCTACTACTATAAAATAAAATTTTCTTCCTTCTTATAGCATGAAATCAGTCAGCTAGTGACTACAACATAATCTAATATAAGATGACGACTATACTTACAGTGTCTATGTGAGTATGCAAAACCAATTCTTCTCAATGCAATCATAAAAAAATTAATCCAATTGTTACTTTGAAAAGCAAAACATTCAGTTATTTCCTGTTCTGAAAATGTATTATGAACAATAAATAACTATTTACTCTGAATTGCTTATAATATAAAGAAAGGAGAAAGTGTATCAGTTAATTTTTACTTTTGGAAGACTTGTAGAATTTCAAAATTAATATTTTTTATTTACACACTACAATAATATAAACATATTATTGCAAAACTATCAATTTGACTGAACAATTATTTCATTAATTGCAACAAAAATTTCTATCATTTTCAAGTTAAGCCATAGAACAGCAATGATAAAAATTCCTGTCCTCCACAGTTAATGGGTTAATAAAATGAAAAGATGAAAAAAAATTTCACAAAAATTTCCAAAAAGCTAAAAATATGATTTTCTTTATATGGTCTTGCTTATGTTTCCTAGTTATTTAATGAATTACCTTGTTTTGTTCAATAAACAACACTTATATTTTCCTATATATTGACTTTTGTTTCCTGTTGCACTAGATGGCACAAGTCTTTATACTTTCTCTTTCTTTATTTCATATTATCTCAGTAATCATAGATTTGAACTTGTGAATATTGATATGTGACATGCATACATCTTGATTGTCAGTCTACTTGCCTTAGATTAAAATATTTTATTTTGGAGGTTATGCTAGCTAGCAAAACAATGCACATGAATAATCATTAATGCATATGACAAATGCTTACATTTAATGAAATCAAAGTAGCAAATATTTAAGCATACTCTTACCATTCCTTCAATTTCATCTTCAATTTTCTGGTTCTCACTTTTAATCTGTTTAGTTGTCTTTAAATGTTGCTTCAGAATGTTCTTTTCTTCTTTATTCTGAGCAAATAAAATTTTATAAGACATACAAATAATAAACTTATTTTCACTTACAAGTACTTTAATTCTTTACACTTTCAGTTATGAGTTTTCAAAGGTATAAAACATTACAACATACAACAAAAGAAATGATATCTTTTATATAGAAAGAAATAGTGAAAATAATATTATAATAAAATTATTAAGCAGTAGAAGTTAGGAATTGTATTTACTTAGGTACTGTCATGAAAATGCTAAAAAATCACCATACCAGGATGAAAACATGCTCCAAATGTAATGAAAACAGTTTTATTGTCAAAATTTTTATGCTATTATTAAGAGGAAGGATCAAAATATTTTTGATTATTTAATTAAAATTTTACTTCTTTTTAGAACATTTGAAATTTTGATTAAAAACTTGTTTTTTCTTGCATCAGTGGTTATACTAACTTTTAGCATAGAAAATTTGGGCCACTTTTTTGCAATGACAGACATTAATTTAGAAATTCTTGCAAAAATCAAATAATTGTTGGATTTTAATGAAATTTTCAGAACTTATTCACAAATGAATGAAGTTATTTTAGATAATTTTTTTATTAGAAAATCTTGGTAAAAATATTTTTTTTTTTACATGCTTTTCAGCCCCTTACTTAATTTTATGAAAATTTCAACAAGATAAATTTTATTGATTAAAAGCAGAATTCTTTGAAGAATTTAAATCACCTTTTTTTTTTTGCAAAATCAGACCTGATCTTACCAAAAATCTGTTCTGAATTGAAAAAAAATAAAAATGCAAATAAAAAATGCAATAAAACTAAGACATTATTTAATTAGAGAAGTTTTTAATTGCTTTAATGAATAATAAATATATATTAGACAAAATTTTTCAATGAAAAATGAATTTTTACAAGATTTGTTTTCGTTTTTTTACAATTTTAAATTGAATAATTTATAAAATTTTAAATCTTTTAAAATTCATTTTCAATATGGTAATTCTTAGGAAATATTGTTATTAAGTAAAACTATATTTACTAATTGTATAGCTTATTGCAATCTGACAACACTGAATATTTTTAAAAGAATTTCAATTTGCTTTTGTATGTGTGATTATGTGCAGAATTTCTGATGTATGTATGTACAAACTGATAAATCTAGCATTAAGAGGTCATGTGTTTTAAGGGTTGTCCCCCCTTACAGCAAAAAAGAAAACTTTATCATCTGTTTCACCATACTTAACTATAAACACATTCAGCTGTAGATCAACTATCAATAAATCAATTAACATGGCAGAAAAACAACACCTGGTAGTTAAGACATGTTTGTATACAACATTTTAGGCTACAAGTAAGTAATATTTGTTTCAAATCAGATTAATTTAACTTTAAATTTGCTAATTTTCCTCAAATAATGTTTCAGAAATATATATTTTATTTTTGCAAGATTTTTAAAACCAAGAATTAACTTTTGTTTACAAATCTGTCAAAAATGGCCGTTTTGATCAATTTTACTGAAAAAAAGGGAAATTGATTCCGATCAATAGAATTTCTGTTTGAAATACACCACAGAGTATTTTGCTTACTGGAAATAGTAAATTTTAAGTCCTATAGCTTTCAATTAAAGCTAAAATGAAAGCTTCAAGAAAGCTTTTTCATTAATTAAAAAATTCATTTTAAACTTTATGTATACTGAATTAGTGGAGTTACCTATATTTTCTGCTTAACTTAATCCAAAAAAATTATAATTTTTATCCAACAACAAATGTAACTTACAACTCTTGTTGCAATAATTTTAAGTAAGGATTTAAGCAAATAATCTATGAGTAAGCATATTCTTATAAGCAATTTGTTTTCAAAATGGTTTTCTTACTTGTATTTGTAAAGTGTTTGATTTGGTTAAGGAATTCTCCAATTTCACTTTCAATACCAACTCTTCTTTTTCATTGTCTTGTATATGCTGTTTTCCATCCACAATACCTTGACTCATCATATAGTAGTTCTTTTCAGCTTCTTCTGCTGCATTGCTAAAACAAAATCAAATTAAAAAAATCTTTTGTAAATATCAAATTTTTGATACAAAGGATTATTTATTTTAATAAGTGATATTCCACCTGTCTTTTCTTGTATCACAGCTAAAGTACATTCTTTGTAGACTAGATTATCTCTTATTAAAAAAAAAATCAGCATATTTATGTTTGCTTGCTAAAACTATGATGTTTGAGATAATTACAGCTTTTGTTTAGATAAGTTATATAATAAATAAAGAATTGAACCAATAGAAAATAGTAATTTACTGAAGAATGTTCTCTTAAAGTGTAGAATTTCAAAAGTATAACACTGGTGATTTGCAATCATATTTTGTATAGTCTTTATTTAAATGTTATGAAATATAATTTTCTTCGTCTCAGTCCATAGGTAGTCATTTATCTAGCATATTGTACTCTTCCTTTCCTCTTACTGCTTGGTTGTCTTACTATTTAGTCTCTATGCCTTAGCTATGCTAATTAGGCAGTCATTTACATATCACTACATTAATATTTTGAGTTTATTATTTATCACACTGAAAATAATTCTTCTTAAATGCTTAGCAATGAAATTTTCAAATTTAATATGAATTTTTTATCAAATGAAAAACAGGATCATTGAACTGCAACCTCTAATCATTGAATTGAACCACAATTGGTGCTGTTTTGTATAAGAGCCAATATTCAAATCTTATTAAGAAAGGTTAATTATTTTGCTTATTTCATAAAACCAAAATGTGGTATAATTCCATTTAACATACTATTATAGAGTTCTATATTACTACAATTAGAAATAAAGTTCTGTTTTTATTAAATGTTCACTCTATACAAGGCCCAAGAGACACTCAAGCTAAAGAGTTACTGAATGAGACTGTTGTATGGACGTAAAAGGAAGAGGATATGTAGGATAGATAACAGTTAACCCTAGACTTGAAGAAGTTAGTAGTGTAATGATCAGGGAAGCATCTTAAGTCTCCCTTCCACAAAGTAGCAATTCTCAGGAAGAAGCTGTTTGAGTGGAACTTCCTTCTTAAGAATTGGAATATGAAGGAAATGTGGATGATTTGACTATATACTTAGCATAGTGTGTCTTAGCTATGGAGGTATAAACTGGTTGAAGTCATTTGTCTTAGTCTACAATTTGAATTCTTATAAATGATGTTAATATGAGGATGGGTTGAAAAGTTCATAGGCTAACTACAAAGGAGTAATGAGCTTTGAAATTTTGCATACATTAATTTCAACTCTTCTTATTAATAATTACTTTGTTTCTTTCCAGGTAAACTGACATCTGACTGTTCATCGTGTTGGTCAAAAAAGTCATCAACAGCAAATATAACATTGTTATCACTGAGATACTGGTCCCCAGCCAAGTGTTTTTCATGTTGGGGAACAGATAATAGTCAATCAGGAGAATAGCGAGAGTGATCAACCAGTTCAAAGCTACAATCATGCACAGCAGCCATTGAATCCAAGGATGTATATGCTGGAGCATTGTCCTGATGAAACAAAACCACTTTCATTAGTTTTTCTGGGTGTTTGGTCTTGATCGCCTTTTTTAACTGTCTCAGCAAGTTGGAATACTACTATCTATTGATGATGTGGTCCTTTTGAAGGTAGTCAATAAACACAATGTCTTTTGTATTCCAACAAACTCAGGCCATCATCTTCATTGCAGATGAAATGACTCTGGCCTTCTTTGGATCAGGTGATGTTTCTACTACATGGATTGTCTCTTTTTCTCTGACTCAAAGTGATGAACACAAAAGTCATCTTAGTTTAAGTAACTCTTAAGGAAACCAGCTGGATCTGCCTCAAACAATGACAGATATTCCTGTGATATGATGTGATCAACCTGTGTGCTTTTGATCAGGTGTCAGAAGACATGGAACCCACCGAGTAGAAATCTTTGTCATGACAAATTCATTGTGCAGAATATTCTCAACTCTCTCATGCAATATGCTAATAGCATAGGCTATTTGATTTATAGTCAATTGTCTGTCATCCATCAATATATAGTAAACATGATCAATTTATTTCTTGGGGGTGACAGTCGCAGGATGTCCAGACTTTAGGTCATCTTCAAGACTTTTCTTTCCCCTCCTAAATTCAGCTGCCTACTTTTGTGCTGTTGATAAAGCTGAGGTGTCATGATCTAATGTAGCAACAATGTCGACATAAATGTCCTTGTAGGTTAATTCCTATTTCTACAGTTACTTGTTCACACCACAATGCAAATTTTGTCTGTTTTCAAAAGAAGTCAATACTAGTTACTTTTGAAGTTTTCTTTGAACCTAGAAAGAAGCAATGCAGTTAATAAGAGTTGAAATTAATGCACACAAGATTTCACAGCTTTAACATGACTCCTTCCAAGTCAGCCTATTCTTTTTACTGTTTACAGAAATTTGATCAGTGCTCAAATATTATTATATTGCATAAAACCTACAGTTAGTCCTCTTAGATATGAATTTAAATATATTATAATTATTTTATTCTAATCTCTCTCTCTCTATATATATATATATATAAAAATTAATATGGGAAATTTTTTTTTCACTTAACTCATGTTTACTTCAGAATTTTGTGGCTATATAGGTATAACCACTCACTGGAACAGAGTTAATCTGCTGTTGTTTCTAGAAATCAAGAAATGACAGCATATTAACTCTGTTCTGACAAGTGGTTATACCTATATAGCCATGAAACTCCAAAGTAAACGTGTTAAGTGAAAAAAACTTTTTTCATACTAATTCTATTAATGCTCTATCTCTATCTTCGAACCACAAAGCCTGCTTGCCTTAAATGCCTAATTCAAATTAACATTATATATATATATATATATATATATATATATGTTACATAAATCATTCATACAAAAAGTAGATTAGTAATGTTAATGATATAAAATGGCGAAAACTCTTCACAAACAAAATTTTAAAGTTGCATTAACCTACAAACCACTAGACGAATGTTATGATCCTTATTTTTAATAACTACGAGTTGTATAAGGTCGCAATGCTAAGCTTGAACTTGTAGAAATTTGAAAACTTTAATAATCTTTTTATGTAATCTAGAGGTTAGGACACCATTACTATTAGGAACAATGATTAGACCATCATCTCTATAAAGGCCTACTTGGTTGTGGTTAATGATCCTACTTAGGTTGTCCATATATATATATATATATATATATATATATATATATATATACCCACCAAGTCTGTTATTTGGGCAGAGTTGAATGCCCCATAGGAACATCGAAGTTTTCATTGCTCCTTTTAACCCAAGTAGAGTCATTATACATTAATATAAATCTTCTAGATGCTGTAATAATTTCCTGTTCATCTTCAGTAATATCAACATAATTCTTAGCAAAATTTAGGCTATTTATTAAAAAGTCTTCGAAAATAGATGGGTAGAAGTCAATAATGTCAAATTGAATGAATGTAGCATTCTTTTGATTGGGGATATTCTTGAACTATTTGATTGTGTCTGAAGAATCTTTCTAAAGACTGACAGAATAGTGTTATTTTTTAAGTATGTTTTTTTTTTAATTAATCCTAATTTGGATTTGGAATTAAGCAGGATTGTATATAATTCACAAAATTGGGCTTATGATCTTTAAATAATAAGTAAACATATTTCATATGAGTGGCACTCATTCTATCAACAACTTTACATTTATTAGCCAAATATATATGAAGAAATATTATCCTCTATGCGCTATAAGTTATTATTATAATACAATTATAATTAAATCATTAATTTTATTTTATAAATTAGATCAGTTAATTAAGGTAGTTGAAAGATTTAATTTTAAAAGTAATGTTATGAAATTGCTATGTTGTATAAAATATATTTTTTATTTTTATTAGATTTTTAAATTTGGAGAAAACAAAAATGTAAAACCCAGATTAAACAAAAAAAATAAATAAAACTAAAGACATGAGTTTAATGGCAGTGTTATACATGTTACAGTGACTGTACTTCATTTTTATAAGAATAATCAAAATATTTTACAATACTCATAAACTTACAGCAACATTAGACTTGATAGAATTAATACATTATTTTTCTTTTATAAATTTTTTAAACTTAATTTTTGATGTTTATATTTCAACTATATGCCTACTAATGATGCTGTTGAAAATATTAAAATAATAAGATCTTTCTAACATAATATGATTTGTAGATGAAATTTCTGTCTCTGGTATATAATATGACAAACTAGAGCATTAAATTCAAATGATACTTACGATACTTTATTGAGTTCATGACAAACAGAATTAATCTGTTGGTCAAGAAGATACTGTTCCTGTTTGATTATTTCCAGGGCTTCTTTATGCTTGGACATTGTTTCTGCCTGATTCTTCAAAGTCTCACTCATCTTCTGCTCTGCCTACAAATTTTTAGAATCAAGACAATATCACATTTGATAAGATCACAGTCTTTGAAACAAACATCTCTTATATTTGCAAATCAAAAACATTATAGATAAATTCTTATAAATAGAAAAAAATCACATTCAAACATAGTACTAATTTCTCACAAACATTCATGAGAACACATTTTTAATTCTTATATAGATGAGTACTTTTTTTTTAATTCCCAAAAGACTTAATCTTTCAAGAGCAATTTGATAGGAGATTGGTCTAATTGATGAGACAGTAATTGTAGCACAGCTGTGTTGATTATATCTCTTCTGTGAAGCAATTTTGAAACCGGGGGAAAGGAATAGGCAGGCCAAAAAGTGTAATGAAGAGCAGCAAATGAGATAATAGCACTTGCTAGTCATCATTTGCAAAATTTCTAAATCTAGCAATTGAGTAAAGATGACCATTTAAGTTTGAGTAACTTTATTTCATGAATATGTATTGGTATAGATTACAATTATAGCTGATCAGCCAGATTAGCACAATCACTAAGTTGACTATAGTTATGTGTGTTTCATTAACATTTCATACATAATTTGTGCAATTTATGATGTAACTATTTATCAGTGTTGTTTATATCTATTGAGATAATTAGTATTTATATCTCAGTAATGCAATAGTTAGTTTCTGGGGGTTGCTTAATTACAGTAAAATTGTTTACATTTATATGTTTGATAAAATGACTGATATGAAATTTATGAACAAAGTATGTAATATGGAGTTCTGAAAACCAGTTGGAAAACCTATTATTTAGAAATGTTGTGGTTAATTTGAAAAAAAATTAACAGTTAATGAAATTTCAAAATAAAATCTATGAACAAACCAATGAGATTTGTACATATGAAATATGTTAAAATAGAATGCAAATATGGTGATTCAATATGGAAAATGTACTTAAATATATGTAAGAGTCTATAACTCAAAGTTTTAACTGCTTGCAATTGCTACATTTGTACAAATTATTTATAAATCTTTGTTTTGTTTTGGAGTCTTACTTGATTTTAAAAGCTTCAAATGATCAAAATACATAAGTCATTTGTATTTTTCATGTAATGGAGTGGATGAAATAAAGCAATGTGTATTGACCTCATAAAATATAAATTCATTCTATGACAAGTTCTGTTACTTTCTGCCAAAGTTGAAATTGTCTAATATGCACCTACACAAAGTGAAGAACCAACAGCAGAGAAAATAAAAGAATTAAAAAGAAAATATGCCAACCAAAAAATAGAATCAAGAAAAACTTGACAGCCATAAAATACATAAATGCAACATATTAGTTTGAGATATCCTGCTTTATAAAATTGAGCTTTAGTTAAATTTATTCAACAGATCAGCCATTTACTCACAATATAATAGACTAGTAGTATTTTTTTCAAATAAAAATGTTATATTGGTTTGATTAAATTTATTTCTATATTTTGAACAGAAAAGTCAGTCAATTTGGTGGATGCATAAAATGTTATATAAGAAATATTTGTTACATAGAAATTTTGTGAAGCAGTAAATAAATAAGTAAATAATATTATAAGAAAAATGAAATATATCTTAAAATGTTAGATAATCTCACATATAATGCCCAAATTTGGAGTAAAAATTTCATGTTTATTTAGAATTTATTCATTATCAATAATCTTCTTCCAACAATTCATAAGCTTCATAATACCATTTTTGGAAGTCTTTTAATTTGGAATGCAGTTTCTACCTCAACAAGTTTTAACAATTAGTCCATCAAGATAGTTCTGTAAACTCTAGATGAGGTAGTAGTAATCAAATAATGTAAAATCTGAAGAAAAAGGTGTATGTTGAATTTTTTTTTCCAGACATGGTCTTGACTCTTTTCAGATTTGATCTTTGTTGCATAGAGAAGTATATTATCATGAAGGAATCCTACAATGTTGCAATTGATGAAACTAGCTCTTTTTTCAATGCAATATTCAAATGCTCTAACTGATGTAGATGTTTGTTGTAATCACTGGCATTGCTACAAATATTTTGATATATTCTCTCATGCCCATACTTATCAAATTTTCCTTAGATTGAGGTTCATTTTGGGCTGTGCTTTAGCTTGTTCATTTCCAGCAAACCATTGTCACCATCTATTTATATTCTTGTAAAATATTTATTTTTTCACCACTCACTAATTAATATTTCTTGATACTGAATTCTACCCAAATAAATGACTTTACAAGACAGTGAATAAACATTCTGTATTCAAATATACATTGTCCACATACTGCTTTCCAGTTAAATGAATATGCCTGAATATTTGAGATTTGCTGGTAGTCATTCCATACCATAAGAGAACAGGAAACTGTTTGGAAGATATTTTCTGAAGGCACAATACTTGGAATAAAGAGATTCTTTCCAGCATGAAATTTCATTGTCATTCTTGCATCAATCATATTTGGCAGAACTTTCTCTATGATGCAGTGACTGCCAATGCCATACCCATTCTTAGAAATCAAAGTTGCTCAAGAGAAGGATTGGAATACTTATCATCAGTCAGTCCATGAGAAAGCATGCTAGAGAGTTTGAAAATTATTTCAGAAACTCTATTGATTCTTTTTATTTTATTTAAATATTGAGAAGTTAATACTTATAGTCCCTTGGTGTGCATCACACTACAAATATAATCACATTTTTTTAAGTTTTGATTTCTGTTGACTGCAAAAAAACTCACATTTTCAGCTATATATCTACTTTAATGATTTGGTGTAGTTAACCTAATGAACACAAAGTAAGAGTTTTAGCTTAGTATTATTCTTACATTGTAAATTAAACCCTCCCAAAAACGTTTTGGAATTTTCAAAAACCAAGACACTAAAATCATGCTTCAGAATCCCACTAGTACCCACAGAAAATTTGGTAGGCATAACTATAGCCATCCTCAAGTTATACAATGACAGATGGATACAAAAGACATTTAGTGAATTATAGTAATGTTAGTAAGTTAGGCCTGAAGTAGTAGCTTATAAATGAAGCATTTTAAGCTATACAGAAACAAAATTATATTACCTCATTGAGATCATTTTGAAGCTTATCAATGTGTTGCTTTTCTAGAAGTATCTTTTCTTGTACCAGTGGACTAAATAAATAAAAAACAAGAAATTAATTAATAATTCATCTTTCTTAGAATGGATATTTTGGGCATGGATAACACTGCTGACTGAAATTATTGACACAGTGTTTGTTCCTTTACTTTATAGAGAACTAGCAGGCTTTGCTTGCTATCGCTTCACAAATTAAGATATATTCACTATTTTAAATCTTTGAAACAAAAATTTTAAATGAACATTTCATTCATAAATTGGCTTGTTATAGTTAAGGAAGGTTTTACAAATAGATGCCAACTTGTTGGAGCCCAAGTAAAATGCAAATTTCAAACACTTTTCTGCGCTATATAAGATGATATTCCTAAACAGAACTATTTTTTATATGAAAATCAAAATAATCCTTGAATAAAAGAACAGTAATGAAGGATAGTTAATTAATGAAATAAACTTTTTAAAATCAATATGCAAATTAGTTAAACCTGAAGAGAAGTAGATAATATATAATACAGATATTGAGCTTTTAGCACGTAAAAGCATTATTTATCATCTCTCAGTTGCGTCTCTGTCCTTGGACAGAGTGCGCTCAGGTGCTTCTCTGTCAGGGGCAACTGAGGAAAATTATACTGAAGACGTGACCATCCCTGGGGAACAGCTGCCCGAGGCTGCGCCGTCCCATTGCACAAGAGGGAGGGATCGGTGCTTGCACCAAGGCCAGCGCAACCAACACAACTGAGAAAAATTATACTGAGAGGTGCCTGACCCTGGGGAACAACTGCCCGAGGCCATACCTTCTCATTGCACTAGAGAGAAGGCCAGTGCAACCGACAATTGCGGGGGCTCAGGGAATTTTTGTTCCTTGCCCGGGCTCCCCACATTAAACAGACTTTGTGTCACAATCTGACCTCATGGGAGATCAAGTAAATACCGCGTAAATCCCTCCTTGGAGGGGTGTATGCACTCGGATACTTACCTGGCATAAGGCTCATGCCTGGGCTGGTGGTATCACAGCTATAACTAGCTTGGACCGGCGGCTCAAGTGAAAACACTCAGATCCCCACGTTAAAAACCGACCTTGTGTCACAACTTGACTCAGAGGGGGGTTCAAATAAATACACTTACCTGCCCCAGGGCTCTGTCCCTGTGCTGGTGGTATCATGGCTATGACTGGCTTGGACCAGCTATGACTAGCTTAGACCATCTCTGACCAGTTTGGACAAGCTATGATCAGCTTAGACCAGTGGCCTGAGTGAAAACATTCGGGTCCCCACGTTAAAAACTGACCTTGTGTCACAACCTGACTCAGTGGGAGTCAAGTAAATACCGTGTAAATTACTCTTTTTGAGTAGGTACACATCTACTTATCATCTCTCAGTTGCATCTCTGTCCTTGGACAGCGTGTGGTCAGGGGCTTCTCTGTCAAAGGACAGAGGGGCAACTGAGAAAATAATATTGAAGAGGTGCCCAGCCCTGGGGAACAGCTGCCCGAGGCCACACCCTCCCATTGCACTAGAGGTTGTGGAGACTGAGGGGAATTTTTGTTCCTGCCCTGGGTGCTCAGGTCCCTCCTAAAAATAGACCTTGTGTCATATCTTGTCCTAGTGGGGGGGGGTACAGAGTAAATACCATGTGTAAAGTACTATAAAGTAAAGCTGGAGCTTTTTAATCTCATAATTTGTAGGAGAATTATAATAATATAGGTTTTACTTAATTAGCTATTATGTTTCTCTAACTCTTCAAATGTTTAATGTATAACTAATTCTAGTTTCTATTTTCCCATTTTTACACTATTTTACACTATATTAATTTTATCTTATAAACTGTCCCCTGTTCTGTCACCCATGAAATAAAAATAATTGTTTGTATGGAAAATAAGGATCTATATACATCAAATTGTCTTTAAATTAAGTGGCAGCAGAAGAATTATAATTGAACTTTTAAAAGATAAGCTTAAACATTAGTTCAATACTTAAATTTGAGTTCTTCTGTAGTTTATTGATGCTTATCACATCTACTCCTCCCCAGCTATTGTGATGATGGCCAAACCAAGAGTCCTCCAGAAGAGCTAGCTTAAATGCTGCTTGATAGGGTGGCTTTTAAGCTAGCTTAAAATTTTAAGCTAGCTAAAATTTTGGATACAAAAGGAAATAAGAGTTAGTCCCCTTGAACCATGAAAGCAAAGATAATGGCCAGTATAATATGTTAATATATATTTTTAACCTCACATAATCTGGCAACGCTGGATCTGAGCTAAAAAAAAATTGTTCCCTGCTCCTAACTTTTCTAGGGCTTTTGAATGAGCTATGAATAATTGAAATCGGACCAGTGTGAGCAGAGGAGATGTATACACAATAACTTTCTATAATGGATATTTAACAACTCAAATTAAAAATGTTATGTCAAAAATGAATGGTACAAGAATAAACATGAAAATTATAAAACTTACATATATAAATGATGAATATTAAATGATAAAATTAAAGAAAAAATAAATTATATGATGTATCAAAGTGAGTCATCAGTGATGTGCCAGGTTTTATTGGGAGTTTTGGGTTTTATACACCATAACCAGTAACCCAATCTGATTCTGAGGATATCATGCTCATGCTATGACTGCAATACTATGAACAGACATGCTCAATGTGGCAGTTAATTTTCAAAAGACACTGGGTTTGTGATTTCAATTGTTCTATAATTAACCATGTTATAATGTATAGAATTTTGGTGGCAGTAGGAGTTTCTTTACAGTGAAAATGCTGTACAACTAACCAATGAACAATTCCTAATGAAATTGGCTAAGCCTTGATTTGAATTAGAATTGCTTCAGCTAATTTGAATCAGCCATTAACAGCCAAATACTAGGCAGTAGAACTTGCTATAAATTCTGTTTCCTTGGCAAGTATAGGTAGATCACTTTTAGCCTGCAGAAGTCAGAGTTTAACGTATGAAGATCATCTTTGTTTTTACCAACTAGCTGCCTTGTTGGTGGTTGGACTATCTTTGTTTAGCTTGAAGGACTAGTTATTTAAGTACCAAAAAACCTTAGGCAGTGCTAATTTAATCAAATTGACATGACCAAACAACTTTATTTTTAACTTGGTACATTAAAATAAAGACTTATTTTATTGTTTAAAACATGGCTGACATGAATTTCAGAAAGACCATTAAGGCCTAATTTAGAACCCCTAAGAAAGAGAAATAAAGAAGAAAAGATTAATTCTTAACTGTAAGAAGACAATGCATAGTCATCAGCAAAAAAGACAATCCTTTTCGGTCTTTATGTTTGTTTATTTATGAAAAATCAAGTAAGTACAAAAATTAAATTATCTGAGTAGTGTGGTAACAGATAACAGAAAATGTATAGGAATGGTGAAAGATGTCTTTTAGGAACTAAGCAAAGTATTAAATGATTGGAAAATATTATTAGAAATAAAGAAAAAATTGATGGCAATGAATGCTGGATAATCTCTTCACAGATGAAGAATTGAAGCAACGTAGATGTGGTTCCATAGAGATAATATTAAGAATACTATGGACAGAACATATGCACAATAAAAAAGTGTTAAAGATATAAAGAAACTTGAACAATGAAAAAGAGACAGTTGAGATTTCTAGGACATATCAGGAGGAAAGAGGGCCTAGAGAATTTAAAACTCACAGGACTTACTGAAGGCAAAAGAAACTATTTAACAAGTTTGTGTGAATGGATGGTAGAACAAGGCCAAAAAAAGATGGTAAAAGGTCAAAAGTTACTTAGAGTAACAAAAAACAGGAAACTGTGGAGATTTATGATGGCCCATGACACATAAAAGAAGATGAAAGAAGATTCTGAACAAGACAAAAAAAGAATAAAGTCAACCAGTAAGGAAAACGGTAACAAGAATGAACAAGACAAACCAAAATACAAAGGAATACCAATGGAAACAACAAGTAGTACTTATTCTTAAAATACCTGAAATATCCTGCACCCTTATTCGGTCAATGTCATAGTGATCATGCAGAAAACTTTACAGTATACTCATCTTGTCATTGGATTTTCCCAAATTGAGAGTGACTGAAAGCAAATTATACCTATCTTTATGGCTGATCAAAAAAATAAAAAAATTGCTATGACAAAGTGATTACATCAGTGTTAAGTTGGGAGGTCATTCTGTTGCCCCCAGATTGCATAGCCCTAGCAAAGATAGATAATGTTACGAATGATAATATTTTTCACACTGAGTATTAGGGTCAGCAGCAGACCAGTGCAATGGTTTATAAGGTCCCTAGCTATGTTTTGGGAACTCATTTGGCTGTGTTATTCCAAGAGTATGAGGAGATTATAGCTGTGAGTTCCAACTGTATGCATGGAAAAATGGAGTTTCAACATTATGATCAACTACAAAGCCTTCACTGATATTTCCAAATGCTTAGATGTTGAGGTTTGTCAGCTACTGGCTAGGATATTTGGAAGTAGACTGATATGCTGGCTTTGTAGGGAGACTGGTCACCTCCCTACATCTTGCTCAAGGAAGAATGATTCCCTCAAGAAACTGTTTGTTAAGTGTCAAAATGCCCTTCCACCTACTTCAACCATAGAAAAGTACATTATTGCAGTCTTGCCCGCCACCACTGGCCAGAAGATTTGGCCAAACATTGGGGCACAGTTAATAGCATATTAGAAAAATAAAACTGATAATATTATGTTATTGAAACATTACTGAATTCTCTGGAAAAAAGTTGAAGTCTGTACTTGAGATTAGATGAGGAACTTTGTCCTGTGAGTCAGTTTGTTAAATAAAATCAGAAAACAATTTGCAATTTGAGTGATAAAAGATTTTAATTTTTGATGATTTTAAACTAATTTTCTATCATTTGCCACTCTTTCTCAAACTCTTCCGGAAGACTTACAACCTTTTTTTTGGAAATGGAGAAGTCCAGGGAGAGGGGAGGTGAAGGTGTGTAATTTATTGGGTATCTGGAATTTTGCTATAACCAATATTGGAATCAATTTTAGTAAAACCTTTAATTTGAACATATAGCTGACAGAAAAATGAAACTTACATTTGTTCATTTCTGATAGCAATATCTTTTTTTAAGTGGAAGTTGAGATTTTGTGCTGATTTGAGTTTATTATGGCAAGTTGTATGGATACGATTCAAATATGTAAGATGAACCAAACAAGGACGGTTTTTCTGTTTGAATATGTCATGCTCTGCAATAAGAAAGAAATTATTAACAACTTTTCATTTTGGCACTGAATTAATAAAACCATGAAAGTCATTAAAAGAAGAGATATTGAGAAAAATATGGAGAAATTTATTAAAACTTTTGATAATACAAATGCATTTAAAGATCAAAATAAAAAAAACCTATAAAATATACTAAGGTACTAAGTTTTATAACAAGAGGGGAAAATATACTAAGTTTCATAATAAGAGGGGAAATATAAAATGTATCAAATCAAAATTATTTTAAATAAAATTTAAGTTTGCTATTAATCCTGAAGGATGAAATTACATAAAAACTGTGTTGCTAGGTCTCTATGCAAAAGTGTCAAAATTTTCAAAATTCTTTCTTATATTCTGATTTTACATCTAATGTGATGTCAGGAAAACATTTATTCACAATATTATTTGCTTTGAAATTCACAAAGAAAGAAGATATAAACTTCAAATATCTCAATTCCAAATTTTGTTCAAACAATTGGACTCCTTTCTGTTTTTGATATTGTTGCCGCATTTCAACCAATCAATGTGGTAACAACATGAAGAATATGAAGGAGTTCAGTGGTCTGAGCAAAATCTGAAAATTTAATGACTCTTCTCAAAGTTATAGAAAAATATTTGGAACTGTTTTTACAGCTATTCTTTATAAATGAGTCAATTTTATTAAAATATTTTTCTTTTTAAGCATAAAATATTAATTCTTGATTGCAACAATTACCAATGTTAACAAGTGTAGTCTGCAGTACCAAAGTTTCTATCAAAGCAACAAGAATCAACTTAGAACTAATTCAACTCTACTCCAAGTTCAGAGACATTAAGTTATGCATCCAGCCAAGGGTGGTGCATCAATTTTGTCAATCTCTTTGCTAGAATTCTCAATTATTCTTTTTCATAACCTTACTCCCAAGTTTATTATTATATTTTCTGTATGGCAGCTCTTTAATGGTATATCCACTTATCTGGCAATTTTTCTTGATTTACAATGGTCAGAATTTTTTGCACAGCATTGATGTCATATATACTTTTTATAGTGAACATTTTTGTTATGCAAAATATAAAATAAGTTCCCATAAAAAAAAGGATTTATATTTTCCAAATAGATAGTAATAAGGAATTAGCAAGACAAGTGAATTTTTGCAATATTCCACAATTATAAACAGGCATTTCAATTAAGTAGTTGCACTTAGATTATATGTAAAACATGTTTTTTTACATCAATAATCTTACCTTTCTGCACTGCATTTGTTATATCAGTGAGTTTTCTTCGAGACATTTCATCAATTTTCAAAGAAAGCTGTGTTGCAAGGGCTTTTTCCGATTGCAGTTTGGCTTCTGTCCGCTGACAATCATCATGCAACCATGCTAAGAGCAACATCACTTCCTTGACTACTGCTTTGAGCTGATCATGGCTGTTGTAGTCCTTCAGTGCTTCAACACTTGCTAAAGGTACTTTAAAAAAAATTCTTATATTAAATTTAAAAGCCTAAAAGTAAATGAGGGCTTATGATTTATTAAGATTTATTGATTAATTTTATTATAGTTATCCATATTTAATATTTTACAGGAAAGGAATAAAAAAAACATCAATAAAAGAGAGAAGGAAATTGTATATTTGAATGTGCTACCAGGAATTCAAATAACTTATAGGAACATTATTAATCATTTCTAGTGAATTTTGCCTTGCTTGATTCCTGTTTAAGATTATAGAATATGTAAAATCATTTTTTAAAAATCATCAAATTAAAAAAAAAATATATATAAAAGAAATAAAAAGGGTAAAAATATCCATTTTATTTACTAAATTTCCAAAATGAGTTACTGTCATCTCAAGAACAAGTATCATTATCTCCATTGTTTACATTAAGTTTTAATCAGTGAACTCTCTAGCCTGCTTTCTTCAAGTATATGTTGCATCCAGAAATCTCAAGTGAATTTGAAGCAGAACCCTTTTGTTTTCATGCCTTCTTTTTGTCACATTCAGTATCATTCTTAATGATTGAACTCACAGCTTCTTTTCTACCAATCTTTTATTAAATGGTTTCTCTTACAAGTTCACATTGATATTTCCAGGAGTTGATTGATTCTCTCATTGTTCCTAAGGGCTCATGTCCCAACAAATTATTGACATACAACTCAGACTGAACTTATCACTTCCATAATGTAAGTAAACAGACATCAAAAACTGTCTAGAATTACTAGACTTTTGTTTCAGAGGAAGATCCAGGAATGTATTTTCAGAGTTTTAAACCTACTATGCTTAAATAGATTAATCAGTAGAAAGTAATTGAAGAAACTTTTAGTTAAGTCAAGTCTTCCTTGCAGTTGCCCTTCATTAACATATATTCTGTTCTTTTTTCTCAGTAATAGAGCAGAAACAAGAGTCATGTACATCTTTATTTGAACAGCTCAATCTAAATCTTTCTGCTTTACTCCTTGAAATATAGAAAAATTAAACTGTTGATATGTCAAAAACTTTACACATAACTGAAGAATATCTCAGAAGTTTGCTATTTTAGAGAATTGTACACAAAATAACATTTATATACTGAAAGAAGTTAAATGTATATGAATAAAAATTAATATGTTATAATATTATTTCTCATGATATCTGAAAATATTTTTAACTATTATATGGAATCTTCCATAAAATATAAAATTATTTGAGAAAATCTTCAATAATTGAAGAAAATTCATTTTTTAACTCTCAGAAGCTCACCAATATCAGTGGTCACTGGAACAAGTGCATCCTTGTCTTTAGGATCAGCATCACAAATGGACAACCTTCTGTCAGCTGAAACAAAGAAAAATTAATATTTTAAAAATTTGTTCTTACAACAAAAGTATTAAACATTATTCTTATAAATAAATAGTGTTTAAAATTTTTGTTGTCAGTTCTTGAGATAAAAAATATAAATCAATATGCTGGAAAAATTATCTTAGTGAATTTATTTGGCAAGAGTAAATGAAAGAAATGCTTGGAAAATGCATTTTTTTTAAATTTATAATTACAGTTACTCATATATAAATGTTTGCTTAAATTTTTTTTGTTCTCTTGTTTACAGACATTTTTATAAATTTATGAATAAAAAAAATTATTTTCATAGTTATTTCTTTATAATATGGTAAAAAAAATATTCCATTGTAGTTGGTTTATAAATTTGTAAACATAAAATTATTCTTGTAAATAAACAATTTAATAAAATAATGTTTAATCCTTTTGTTATCAATTCTCAAGCAAAAAGTGAATGCATAAATTCTAAAAATAACTTTTAAAAATAAATATTGTATAGGGAGTATATGTTAAAAGTGGTATCAATAGAAAAGCAGTTTTTTGACATACAGTTTGATTTTCTTCCAGGTACAAATGTTAAACTTTGCCATCCATTCAATGCACAAAATTCAAAGAGAATACTGATGTCACATTTAAAAATAAGTGAGATTTTTCTTTCCCTTACATGCAAGAACACACACACACTTCTTCCTATTAAATAATTATTTTTATTTGGAAGAATATTGTATTGTAAATGCTGACCAGTTTTGTCTTCTGAAGCCTTCTCATCTATCTTCTGAACCCAATCAACCAAAATATCTTGAAGTAGGTGCAAATGTTCCACAGCCTTGTTGACACAATTGGTTCTTTCCCCACTTGCCTCACAGCTACGACGTCTAGACAACTGGGGTATCTGTGGCCAATTGTCAGGAGCTCCACTTTCCTCTGGAAGCTCAACTAGAATACATTATAAAAAGAAAAGATTCAAGAAAAAATACAAAAGCACTCACATATAGACAAAACATCTGCAAGGATATGACAATTCTATTGTGTTACTATGATTTCTTGAAAATGATGCATCTTTTCATCAAAGTTCAGACAATTACTGGTGGATGTAAATAATGTATCTTGTATCTTTTCTTTGTGATATAGGAATAATACCATATTTCAAGTACTATAATTATTAATACTAATCTAAAATGATGAAAAGAAAAATATCATTTTAAATTATCATTAATAGACAAACAAGCAAAAAATAAGGTTGATTTTCTTAATATGCTGGCTGTTAGAAGATTTGAACAAATATGAATCTGCATGCTGAATTCTGACATTTAAAAGACTATGATAGATTGATGACAGTTTTTCATAAATTCAATATGTATATATGTATAAAATGTTTTTAATGCTCACCTTCTTCACTGACAGGTTTAACCAAATCATCATTGTGATAAACATTCCATCCTCCTGAGTAGACTGGATGTTGGCTTGTGGATTTCCAAGTAAACAGATCCAAAGCAATCTCTGTATTGTAAAATATCAAAAGATTAATTCAGTCATAAAATGGTTATATTTATAGTTCTTTTTTAATGTCATCTTGACTATGTCATGTTGGCATCTGTGTGTATGTGACACAAATATTCACAGAAAGAGAAGAAGAAAGAAGGATACAGAGAAAGAGAGAAAAGAAAATTCAAATATACATCATTTATTGTTATGGGAATGACAAACACAGACCCCATCACTGAAAGGGTAAGTAGACAATATTAATTGCATTAAAAGAAGCAATTCAATAAACCTACAACAGAAAAGCACATCTAAAATTTTGTTATTTCACATTTATTAGACTGATAAACAATCTGTCCCTTTACATTCCTCATTTTAAAAATAGTTTAGAAAATTTTAATATGAATTTAAAAAAAAAAGTCAGTTAAAATTTCAGTGTTCAATCAATGGATATAAAGATCTTATAAATAAAAAAAATAAAAATACCCATTACAATTTTGATGTCATCTAGGAAAAATATTGAAATTTTATATCAGAAAAGATTACTATTGCTGTATTATTGCTGTTGTTGTCGTTTGTGGTGGTGGCAACAGTAATGAGTGATCTTCTAAGTAAAGAAATATACTCTCTAAGAAGATTTATTCTTCTCCATTGGCATATGTTAAAGAAAACAAATCATTAAAATAATTCTGAAAAATATAGTTCTTTTTATAACTATTAATTACAGGTATATAAACTAATGAATCCATAATTTAAATTTAAACATTTTTTTGTGGAAATAAAATGAATTAGGTCAGATAATTGTGAAGGCTAACCAACAACCCTTCATAACAGCACTCACAGTAATGCATCTTGCTGTTGATAATAGAATCAGTTTTCCCTGATGCTCTATAAATGTAGTCTTGTGCCAAACAAGTTAGAAGCCAATGTACAAAAGAGATGAGGTGAATGAACCAATTAACATAAATATTTATAGAAAACTATCTTACTATTACTATTCTTTGAAATAACAGACTTTTAAATAATATTGATTCTTGATAGCAAAGAAGGCAAGAGTTAGATTTAAGATGAGAGAATTAAGAGTTGTATGGTTTCAAATGCAACTCAGTTTGTTAATTTTATTCTATGTTACTGCTCTCAGAAGAGGCATGTATCTTATAACTACATTTTATATAAACACTATAACCCATTTACAAATACATATTGAGAAAGAAAACAAGATTTTAAGTCTGGTTAAACTTCAATGCAAAAACTATTGTATCAAGTACCTCCAAAAAGGAAAACTGAAGATAGGGGCTACTGACTCTGTACCATTGAAAAATGAAAACAGAACAAAACATGTAATACAAGAGAATTTATTACTTACCAGTGCTCTCTGATGTGGATGTGTCAGGCCACAGATAATTTTGTTCTTCAGGAGGGGCATCTATGTCCCCAACCTTCACAACTTTTAAGTCCCCTGAGAAGGCCATTATATCAGTGAACAATCTACAAAAGCACAGCAAGAAAAATAGAATGAAGAAGCTATCCTTGAACCAGCAATCTCTTGGTACACCACCATCATGTCTCATTCCTTTATCATTGGCTTTAACTGTTATCATAACAACTTTATGCTTGACTTTTTTCATGTTCCCATCAAGTAATCTCTTGTTTTTTCTCTTTCTATCAATCTCAGTCTATTTGTTTCTATTTACATATCTATTTATTCATCTCAATCTATTCCTATTTAAATATTTTTGCATCTGCTTTATCTCATTTAATCCATATCTATGCCTATCTCTCTGTTTTAATGTTTGCAGTATCAATCTCAGTTTACCATATCTATTTAAGTCTGTATTGATGTATCACATCTAATCTGCAACAACCACAATGCCAAGCTGTATTGAACTCTACTTTTCCCTTGGACAACATTGGTGACATGGAGAAAGGAGATGTGCTGCACAGGCAGCCACCAATCTCTCATAAAACCCTGCCCAGGCATGCATTCTGGAGAGGACATTCCAGCATTGCTTCACCATGACTGCAAAACATGAAAAGCAATAGTCTACTGAGGAGAGAATTCCAACGAGGGCATGAGGACGACCTCATATTTCCTTCAAAAATGTATGCAAAAGTGACATGAGGGAGATGGACATGGACGTTGAGAAGTGAGAAAACATTGCCAAGGATCACTCACACTGGAGATGTGACTTACACAGAGGGCTGGAGTAAGGAGAGAAGAAGCAAAGGCATGCCTCTGGGATGAGGTGTGTTTGAAGGAAAGAAAACAACATGGTAGCATCAGGGGAGATTGACTTTACATGCATTGGTTGCAATCAAGACTATCACTCCCATGTGGGCCTGTACAGCTATAGCAGATGCTATGCTGCCATCAGCAGCTGAGGCATAACTTTATGGCCACAGATCTATTGTCTATCAAGACTGACAGATGCAACATATATCACTGCTTCATGGCTGGCATAGTTTTCTGTTTGCCTCTGGCAAAACTTAGGAAAATTGTTTGGCTTCAGGTAAAAGCCAGTATCTTAAATGCTGATTATCAAAGTAGGCATGGCCTTTCCGTTTAGAAGATTTCACCATGAGCTTCCTATTTTATTTGCTGCTAGCACATTCATGTACTTATAAAATGCGCACTATATTGATGGTATAAGTATTTCAGTTTATATCTATTTTGTTGACTGCAAGAGTGGTGAATATACCCACAGTCTCAATAGTCAGTGTACTAGAAAATATAGGTCATTCTTTCTTTGAGATACTGACAACACACTTATAGATGTCAGTGCTTGAAAAATTAGCAATACCCACATAGCATAAATATCTATCTCAATTTATATTTTCAGTATATATATTATAGTCCAGTAATTGGTTTGGTTTCAGAAACCATTTATAAAACTTAGTCTTCATTGGATATTGATCATTTTACAGTTTTTTTCTTTTCTTTACTACAAGCTATTTAGGCACTTACTTTGTCTCTAGCAAGATGGCGGAAAGGCCATTCAACATAAAACTGATTCCTGTATTCAGTGGTGATACAACTGGACAGCCTGTGGTTGAGTGGATTGAGAATGTGGAATTGGTCTGTGAATTATGTGAGGTCATGAAGATCAAATGAATTCTTCCACTGTGCCTGAAAGGTGGTACCCTTGCTATGTATAGACAGCTGAGCAAAGAAATGTGACATTGAGCAAATAAAGCGTGCTCTACTAATGGCATTTCTGACCAGTTCCTGGCCTATGATCAATTCCAGACACTGCATTTGTGGCCTGATGAGACATTAGATGTACTTTTGATGGAATTAAAGAAGCTCACCATACCTATCGCACCACTCCCTGAAGAATGGATGACCTGTGCCTTCGTGTCTGGATTGCCTAGCCATGTTAAGCAGATACTCCGTGCATCATCCAGAATGGAAGACATGACACTGAACCAGTTGTTGACCAGAGCCTGCACTATCATGATCGATGTGAAAGAGGCTGATGAACCAGTGGCTGTAGTCGTTCAACCAGTTGAAGTCAAAGAGGATCTGACCCTAGCCAACTGTCGTCATGGTGATGTCACCTGCTATTGGTGCTTTGGGCTGAATAATTTTGCTAAAGAATTCCGCTATCAATGTAAAGAAATGCGCTGTGACATCAGCACTGGTCTCTTCCCTGCACTGAGCATGAAAGAGGCAATGCCTGTAATTAAGGTGCATATCAATGGAATAATGTGTACTGCTTTAGTAGATTCATGCTGCTCTGGTCACTCACAAATGGATCGATTTGTCAGTGTGGAGCAGACAAAAGATGGACATACTAACGGCCAATGGAAAGGCTCTTAGAAGCCGAGGAGTCAGAAACATCAAACTCAGTATCAACAATGGTTACCCCATCACAGTCAGTGTGTTGGTCATGGGCAGCACGTTATTAAGTTTTGACCTGCTCCTTGGGATGGACATTATTAAGGAGCTGGGCGGAGTACACATCACAGAGTTGGGTGAAGTCAAGTTTTCTAGTCTCTCCATCTGTGCTGCTTTAAGGATCATCGGGTCTGACTTTTAGTGCAGAGTTCGACCAAAGGACGAAGACATGGACAGCACTGTGGAAATGGTCAGCAAATAACCCACCAGAAAAGCTCCAGAACCAAATGTCAGAGTACTTGGTGCCTCATCCCACTGATGACCATCATGCAGAAGAACAAGTGTGTCCCATACTAGATTATAGGAACTGAATGAACATGTGGATGCATACACAGCTCGTGCTGATGTGTGTGCACAAAATTGAGAGAATTGGTGAAAGAAGGGGTCCAATGTCTCTGTGATTGACATTTGAAAGGCCTACTTGCAGGTACATGTGTACCGGCCACTGTGGTCATTTCAGACAGTGATCATTTACAGGAGGAGATACTGCCTAACATGAATGGAATTGGGGCTCAATGTGGCGCCAGCCATCATGAAAGCCATGATGGATGCTGTGCTATCAAGGATGAGACAATTCGTCAAGCAACATCATCTTACAATGATAACATCTACACCAATGAAATCTTAGTGCCTGCTGCACTGGTGAGACAGCAACTTGCTGACTTTGGTCTTGAGTGTAAGAACCCAGACTGGAGGATGGTGTTAGTGTGCTCAGCTTGCAGGTCTGAGGGGAGCATAAGATGCTTTACTGGAAATGTGGAAGTGAGCTCTCAACATTTTTAGACACATGACACAATGCAGTGTGTTCTTGTTATGTGGGAAACTGGTAGGACATTTTCCTGTGGGCAGTTGGATCCGCTTTGTGACTGCCTTTATCAAACATAGAGTGACAGCTGTCAATCCTGGTTGGGATGACAAAACAAATACTGCTCTCCTTAGAGACATGATAATAGAAGTCATTACCAAGGTGTGTCAGAACGACCCCATATGTGATAAATGGTGCATTGACAGATGTGAATTTGATGTCTGAGTCGATGCAAGCTCACTTGCAACAGGAGGGTCCCTTGAGATAGATGAAACCGTTGTGGAAGACACATGTTGGTTGCATCCTGAGAAGGATACACAGCATATCAACCTGTCAGAATTGGCTGTTATTAAAGGAGTAGCCATGGCCGTTCAATTGAGTGCAAAAGTGATGCATTTGTTCACAGATTCCACATGCATGCATAAGTGAATAGTAGACACTCTTATGGGGAAGGCTAGGATATGTACAAAGGCTGCGAGCGAAGTGCTCATTCGAAGACAACTAGACACACTAGGAAAGTTGGTAAGTGAGTACAACTTATCAGTTGATATACAGCTGGTTAGCTCAAATTGGAACAAGGCAGATCATTTAACAAGGGTGTCCCAGAGATGGCTTGCCACTATTAAGAAAGAGTTAGAGCCACTGGGACATGTCTGTGCAACATCAGCGAGCAGCCATGACTCAGATCTACTAAAATCTGTGCATTATCAAAGTGGACATCCCAGCATAAAATGGACCCTATATTTCATCAGGCAGATTGATCCCACTGTATCCAAAGCTGACATCATGGCAGTGGTCAGAGAATGTCAGTCCATCAATCCAGCACCTGTGGAATGGCCAAAAGGACAACTGAATGTGAGCAAAGTATGGCACCGTGTTAGAATGGACATCACCCACCATAATGGAACTCACTATCTAACCCTGATTGACTGTGGCCCAACCCTGTTCACTATTTGGTGATGCCTGCATCGACAGGATTCCACAAGTGTGATTGATGACTTGAGGATGTTGCTCTTTGAACGTGGACCTCTGACAGAACTCCTGACAATGACACTGCATTCCGCAGTGGACTATTTAAAGATTTTTTGGATTCATGGGGAGTCTACCTCAGATTTCACTGCACATATGTCCCATCTAGAATTGGTCTAATCAAGTGATGCTATCAGAACATCAAAAGAATCACTGCTAGGAAGCAGTGTTCCATAATGGAAGTGGTTTATTGGTACAACGTACCCCTAAAAGACAATGTGTCACTCTCAACTAAGCCAGCCAACATAATTTACGGTACAAAGTCCGGCTAAGAGGCATTGACATGATGCATTCAACTGAACAGATAAAAGAATGAGCGCCATACAACAAGAGCAATCGCGTGTGGGTAGAAGCTCCACATAGCCAGTGTACAACTCAGTACTGGGTGGGGCATATCACTGGAATCAGTAACTCATGCACTGTACTGGTTGATGGAATGCCAAGACACATAAAAGACTTGCGTCCATGTGTAGGATCAGATACTTCAGCAAGTGACACTAGCAGTGAATGCTCAGGAAGTTAAAGAATAATCACCATCAGAGGTAGGGCCAGCACCTCTTCAGATGGCAAAAAATCTGCTACTTTAAGTATCAGAATCTATGTTAATGTTCTTTCCACCTCTGAATGGCATAGCCAATCAAAAAAATTGCTTGGTGAATAAAAGCCATTGTTGTTTTTGCTTACAAGTGTAGGATTTTTTCTGAGCTTGGTGGATGAACATGCGTTTTTGCTGGTGGGAAGTGAAGGTTGGATTTGTGACCCCATTTTGTCGTTTCTACGTTGCCTGTTGGACACTTACGACTATTGTTTGATCTGTGATTTGGCTACAAGTGTTGCAGATGAGAGACAGAAGAAACCTATTGCAGGTGTTTATTGCTACTATAAGTTTACAGTTTATTTTTCTTTTCTACAACATTCATTTATATAATAAATGCAAATGTCAGTGTGTCACTGTGTCACACTTTTTCAACTTCCCTCCTAGAGACCATAGCCCAACATATCATACCATTTTTGAATCAAGCTGACTCTGTGAGCAAATTAAAAACATTCCAGGATGGATCCTGAGCTGCAAACCTGAAATTTTGGATTCCCAAGTTTTCATTACTGTGATTATATTTAACGATTATTTTACATAATTTTTTGCAACAAATTTTTTTGTACGATAACAGTTTTTATAACTTGCAACTAAATTTGAGAATAAGCAAAAGTCACCCATGAAATAAAAATAATTGTTTTTATGGAAAGTAAGGACCTATGTACATCAAATTGTCTTTAAATTAAGTGGCAGCAGAAGAATTATCATTGAACTTTTAAAAAGTAAGCTTAAATATTAATGCAATACTTAAATGCAGCGATCAGTTTTGAGTTCTTCTGTAGTTCATTGTTGCCTATTGCATCTACTCCTAATTACCTATTGTGATGAAGGCCCAATCCTGATAGGGTGACTTTTAAGCTAGGATAAAAATAAATTCAATAAATATCTGTATGCAAGATGAATACACATTTTTATTTTTTAGACAGGTTGCACCATTCTTGAAAAAGGGACATTCACAAGACTTACCAAAGATATATAGGCATGTTTAGTATTCATAAAATCTCTTTTCTTTCTGATTTTCTACTTTGCAAGGATATGTTTATCATGTCTTGACAATAAGAAAAAAAGATAAAAAGAAAATTAGTTTTGTTTGCTGCATAATTCTGTACAGAAAAGCACGCTTCATGCTACATGGTGATTTTCTAAGTGTAGCTTAGCTGTGGTACAAAGCCGAAAGTATGGGGTACACAGTGAGGCTGCTTCGTACTACGTGAACCATAGCTATTAATTTCCACCAAATTTTCATAATGCAAGGGAAGTAACTTTTCGTGAAAATGAATTAGTTTTTGAAATGAAAATAAATACATAAATGTGTTGAATTTCGCTCTGAAATGAACTCAACATTTGTAAATATCAAGAAAGGAAAATAAATAAATCTAACTATCATTTTTTTAATTCAATAAGATTTTTATAAAACGCACATGCGATTAATAAATAATAATACGAAATTTATGTAGTTTTATGATTAATGGACCATGAATGATACAAAGTATCATTTAAAAAGAAATATTGAAAATAATGATAAAAAAACTTGACCTGAATTAAGAAAGAAAGAAAAAACAATTTTAACTGTGTTTTATTACTAGAGTTGAATAAAGTAATACAACATAATGATAATGATAAAAACAAACAAAAATAGTGAAGAAAATAATGATAATTACTATTAAATATTCAATAAATTACATCTATAAAGTGAGTATAAGAGGATAAGAAAAATGATGAGTTTAAACTAAAATCATGGTGATAATGACTGTTATTAAAAAAAAAAATTAACTATTAGAACAGTGTTATGAGAATCTTGGATTAACTTAATGACTAAGAAGAAGGTCTCTGAGGAGCTGTGCATCTCTGTTCATGAAGGGGAGTAGTGGAGGAAAATCGCGGACAGGTGTTGAGGGTTGTCTTTTTAAGTTTGAAGGATGAGGCAGATAAAGCAACTTTGGAGTTACATCTAGATACTTGGAAGTACCCTTGATTGGAGACCGTCTGAGCAGGCTAAGTTACTCAACCTGAAGATATATCTAGCACAGTGCCACTTGTTATGCGCTTCTGTTATCAAAACCTGTCATTATGTCATGCACAATTGGCTGTGATTCATGTAATGGAGGATTCTAAACAAGAAGGGAATATTTCCTATTTGCATTTCCACTATTATAGACATTATTATATCCATGACATAGTAACACCTTAATACACAGATGGAACAGAACTGCAGAAAAACAACAAATGATAAACATGCTTTGTTCTCAAAGAGATTTTTATATTGCTAACTCATATATAAAATTATATTCAAATATTTAGACTTGTCAAACAGAGAGAAACTATAACACATGTATAAAACAACAAGCAGTGGGAAAATAAAAAGGAGATAAAGGGTTTTATTTATAATAATTCTTAACGGGAATTTAAGCTTCTGGATTTATCTTCTGTATCTCTGGTGAGGACATATTTCCTAATGGGAAAATATCATGGGTAATTCCCAACATGAAGACTGCAAGCTAGCGATATAGGTCCTCACCAGATGTAGAAACTATTTCCCAACAGGAAGTTGGGTTTGTGTACTGTCTCATGGCAGCTGGCCTGAGCAGGCAGATTTAGCATTTGCCCATGCTAAAAAGGCAAACTACTTGTCTTGACTGCAGGTGTCTACCTAAAGACTGACTGCTTTCGCCTTTCTATGAACTGACGTCAATCAATGGCTGTCGCATGACCCTCATGACTTCATCTCAACCAAAAGGAGATAATTGCCTTTTACATTCCTACATATGTGTCTGATATATCTTTATTAGACTGGGTGTCATGTTAGGTATATTGGGCTTTATATATTAGTGTACCGCTCTCTCACTCAATAATATCAATAATAATAAATAAGAAAATGCCTCTTCATCAATATGGGTGTTCCTGATGACAATAATATCAAAGTCAAAGAAAATGAAAAGCCTAAAAACTACATTCACTTCTGGATTGATTAAATGGGTTTAATACATTTTCTTTTATTTTTTTTTATTATTTTCTTATCTGTTTTATGTCATAAAATATTTAAATGCATCCAATGTGGTCTTTTTTAATTATTCTTTGATATTGCGTAAATTTTTTACTGAAACATTATCTTCAGGGATTTTTCATAATATAACTAAAAAAAAATTTGCAAACAACCATCACCAAATTTAAATGTAAACACAGGATATCAAAGGAAGGGTTTGAAAATGCACCCCCTATATTTCCACAAAGTTTTCTAATAAAATAATCTATTTAGTATACAATTCATTCATTAATAAATAAGTACAGAAAATTTTGTTTAAATCAAAGAATTTCTTTATTTGGGGCAATCTTTTTAAAAATGGAGGTAGGGAGTAGCAATTTCTTGCTTTCATTCCGGAGAAAACACTTCCATTTTATGGGTACCTACATAATAGGCATATTGCACTTTGTATATTTGTAAACCAGAGTCACTTTGTTGGCTGCTCTTTCTTGAAATAAATAAATAAAATTATTATTATTAGTTATATGTTGTATTTCTCTACAGTGGCAACAACAAAATCAGTCTGAATAAGAATTTAATAATTAAGCCACTAAAATGCAAGAAATTACTGAGTATGAGAGAATATAAGAAAAAAAAAACACTATCATGGAGAGAGAACAATAAAAGAACAGGAATTAAGAAAATAGAAAATAACAATTGACATTGTATTTAAATCTTTGAAGATTGTGTGGGAAGCAAGAAGCTGGAAGAAAGTTCTGGAAGCAAGAATTGCAAGAAGAAACTATTAGCATAGAACTTGTGGTTACTGTTAGCCATTTCAATTGTAAAATGATGAGACCTTACTGCTAGTCTAGTACTGTGCTTAAGTTCATAAAATCTAGGTACCATAGAGGAAAGTTCATTAGAACAATTACCACAAAAGTATTTATAGAAAAGGCACAGGGAAACTATGTTACAGCAGTGGGAAAGGGACTGAAGCTAAGATGCCAGATCAGGACCAATAATATTGCAGATTCTTTGCATTTTTATCAAGAATCTCTAGATACATAGCAGAAGTACCAGACTAGATGTGGCAACAATATTCAAAGCATGAATGAATGGTAGACTTATAAATTATGTAAGAAAGTAGATTCTAGTGAGAAACATTGTCTAGCATGACACAGTGAATCACTTACCTATAGACCTAGCAGTTGATTCAATATGATATTTCTACTTCATATTAGTTAAATCAATAAGTAAAATTAAAAAAAAAAAGCATTAATACACATAAATTGACCAAATAGAGGAGAAAATCTGGAAATCAGTTTTATTGTTTTGTGGGACTTCATTGAGTTTTTCATTATGCCTTTGATATTGAATAGCGATGTCAGAAATTACTCAGACATTGAACAATGTACAGAAAACCAGGGATAACATTCGAAATATAGAAAAAAAAATAAAAAAAAAATAAAATGAAAATCCCAAAAGAAATTTCGTTGGTCTTTTCTTTACCACGTAAACGTGTATAAATAAAAAATTATTGCTCGAATACACACAATATATAAGTGACAGAAATAAAATTAAAAAAAAAGAGTGAGTGTGATGCTGTACAAGTCTCCCTCTGTCTAAGTCTAACTCTCTCTAATCTAATCCAACTTTACACGCTTTTTAGCAGACGTAAAAAAAAACATTCATCAATCTTTTCTTGCCACTACTGCTCAGGAAAATTTTGGAACAATTACTTAGCGACGAAAAAGCTGTCACTTTGAAAATTAATTATTCATTTATGAATCAAATTATTATAAAACGATAATTAATAAATAACAATTATTTTGTTGTTGTCATGAATTTAGAAGCTGAACAAATATTGACCAATTATTTTTTTAAACCTAGGTGGCTGGTTGATTATTCCCTTACCGATTATTTTATACAACTTGGAATTGTTACAGCTGCAAAGTGGAAGGAATCAAGGAGGGGGATGTTCTCACCTTCATCATATCATTAAAAGACCTGTTATTGCCGTGGGCGTTGACAACAAACGGCATTTTTAATCGACTTTGTTGATGTTGTCGTCACGATAACAGTTGCTGCCATCATGGCGTTGCCAAGCAACTATATTGCATGACGGGAATGGCCCAGGTGAAAAAGCCGAAAAAATTAATTTGTTTTAAATTACTGGAAAAATGGAAAGAGAAGTGTTACTCTTTTTCTTTTAAATCTTGGGACATAAATTGATATTTTGCAGTAGTAAAAAAAAATCACCAAAAACAAACAAACAAAAAAAAAAAAAACGAACAAATGTAAAAAACGAAGACAGCAAAAAAAATTGAAATTAATCATGAAATTGAAATACCTTGTTTCCACAAAGTTTTAATGATTAACAATGTTTAATAATTTATTTTACTGTTTTTATGTACAGCATATTTTATTATAAGTTCTCTAACTTCAAGCAGAAATATATGCATGCTTGTTAATTGCATGTTTATGCGTGTGTTTATTTGTATATATTTTGAACTTTTGATTTGAGTGATTGATTTGTTTTCTACGGCTTATCAACCCTTTGCAGGTTATTTAAAACCAGAAAATATTTTTAGATTGTAAGAATTGTGGAGGAGGGATAATGATTTAATGATGTCTTGCTAATTAAAGAGATGGATTCATACCTTAGTGAACAAATCAAGATCTAGATATAAAATTCAAATGCTAAGCACTCATTGATTTTGTTAGAAATTAAAAAAGACTCAAATTTACAAACTTTGCTTAACACACACGCAAAAGCGAATCCAAAGCAAAACTTGCAAAATTTCACACCTTGATGAGAAATGTTTTTCGGCCAATAGAAAACTAGGAAACATTTAAAAACAAAATTTAAATCATCTTCAATTCTCAGAAACAAATTCTTTCATGGACCTTTTCTTGAGCCAACACAAAAATTTGTTCATCATCCAATGAAAAGGCCTGAATCATATCCGGGAGTGAATTCCCAAATGACTTTTTCAAGCCCCAAAAACAAAATAAAAGATGGGCAAGTTCACTTGTCACCAGAGAGGAGGAAACAAGTATATTAACAAGTCCCTTGACAACGTTAAGTGAGTGTTATTATTATCTCTACCCTTCTCCCTCACCTCATTTATACTTGATAAACTAAAGGAACATTTAAGACTGAGCGCTTACTTCAAAGACATTCCTACCATTTTGATAACGCTCATACATATTCCTGCCTAAGTACACATAAACTCATTCTTGCAAGGACTACTACGAACATTTTGATGACCTTGTATCAACCAAAATACATTAATTTTATTTGTAAAGACCTTAATTGATTTATATGTATATAAATTTGTTGTTTACTTTACAATTTGATTTTCTTGTTTTATACCCCTCTTATGATGGGCTATCTAACTAACAAGGTCAAATCAAACTAACCTGTTTCCACACTCATACACTTCACTATAACTGATAACCCACTATAACCTTTCCAAAAGGTATTTGCATGTAAGTGAATATAATGAACCTAATGGTAAGTGGAATATGGCTCTGAAATTAACAATTCTGAGCCATTAACCATTTACACCACCAGCACATCCAAGTTTACAACACCTTGGTATTACCAAAGCAGTCACTCATAAGATTTTATATTATATATATATATATATATATATATATATATATATATATATATATATATATATATATATATAGATATATATAGATATTATGTCTATTAAATTTCTCCATCGTCTTTTCTAAACTTTGAGTCACCTCCCATAAATTTGGCTACTGCAAATGTATAAAATGTCCAAAATCAAGGCTATGTAGAATTTGTTTTTCTACAAAACGTCATTTTATAGTCATGATATCATTAACAGCAGCAGTAATAATGTAATTTAAATTTATTCTTATGAGGCAGTAATTGTTCTTATAAACATGTATTATTATAAAGGTTTGACATTCTATGTTGATTATATCTATCCATTTAGTGATTTATTTTATAAAATTCAAATTATCTCTTGTTTGCACTTGTAGCAGTGAAGTGCTACCACTTGGTAGTGGATGATGTTACTGTCTTTCAAAAGAAATGAATTCAACATGTGGAATATTTTTATACATATACTTTTATATAAAGAACAACATAGCTCACAAGAAAAAAAAAAGAAAAAATTATATTTCTGTGCATACAGACAGCTACTAAAAAAGGGACAAAGTTTTATGAGATTAACATTGTGCATGTGTGTGTGCATGCAGGATACATTTGTTGGGTTGAAATTTAGTAGTCAGTTTGTCCATGGAGCGTCTCCCTAGAGTTTGAAGAGCATTGTTGTTGTCACTACTACATCTCAGAGCACAAAGAGGGGGAGAGAGAGAGTGTTTATGTCCCTTCTTTTATAGTACTGATTAGAGCACCACATACTGGTAGACAAGGTGGTGGTGGGATAATTCCACACAATCAATCTGATTCAAAAATCAAATATTAATGTTACTTAGTTACAGATATTTCCGTATGTAAACATTTCAAACCTTATCATAAGACTTGATAATTCATTCATGAGATATTATTGTGAATTGGTTTGTCATCTAACTTAATGAGTCATATGACAAAATTTATCTGAATTCTAATGAACAGAGCACGCAGCAGAATTATACCAGACATAAGACAAGAACAGTGCAATTTTGTTAAGCACACTGGAACAAGGAATGAGATATTTATGCTCAGAAAGAGCAATACAAATGCAGAAAGATGTATACCAATGTTTTATAGATTATACAAAAGTGTTTGATAAGGTACAACACAAACAACTATTTGAACTGCTAGGTAAGCTTGATTTATTTGGGTAAGACTTTAGCATAATCCAGAACTTATATTGGGAACAAACAGCCTGCATATAGATAGAAAGTGAATTCAGTAAATACCCAAAAATAGAAAGGCTATGTCTTCTCACAAGATTTGTAAAAATCCGTCATATATTTCACCTAAACATGCACCAACTGATTATTACCTTTTTGATTGCTGCAAAATATTTTCATGAAAAAAACATTTTCTAATGAAAACCAGATTCAAGAGTTTGTCAAAAGTATTTTTCACATCAACATCTGTGGAATTTTGCACAAAAACTATAGAAGAGCTCCCTGATATGAGGCAACAATTCATTGCAAAATAAAAAAAAAATAGTGAATATGTAATTGAATAAAATGTAATTATATTTTATTTTTTCAAAGATAAAGTTGATAAACTAAAACAGAAATTATTTATGACTCAACCTAATAAAAAAAATAAACATATTCAATAGAAAAAAAATATCTTCAAAAATGTTTACACATGTTCAACTTAGAAAAGCAGCAAGTGGTTTTTCAATAAAATTTCTCTTAACCTCACAGATGGCCTTAATAATACCATGGAAGTGACTACATGTCTGGATTATGTTCATCATCACATCCAATAATAGTGACCCTCAAAGAGTTATTGGTATTGTGTGACAGCTGGTTGTCTCAAAGACACTTCAGATATAGTAGTTTGATCATTACCATGAGTACCTCTGTAAAATCTGCACAGAGCTACACATCACAACCATTTTCAAAAAGTTGCCTACCTTTGAGTTGATGTGGTTGACTGCTCATGCCATGAGTACAGTGAACCTTATTATTCCCAGTATCAGATTGGAAGCTGCTATGTTAATGCTCTTGATACATCTGAAAGAGAAATGAAAAGGTTCAGATTTAAGGTATATTCTCAAATACCTGGTGCACACTGTATCAAACAATCAATGTCATTTGGTTGCAATTTAAGAAACATTGCATTTCATCATTTTTATTATCATAAAAACCCAGTACAATTAATTTTTCCTATTTTTTCAAAAGGCAGGGCAATGAAAAAAGGTAAATTCAAATACAGTGGAACCATGGTTCACAAATTTAATTTGTTCCTGAAGGCCATTCATGACCTGAAACTATATTCCTCATAGAAATCAGTGTACAGTAGAAATACATCCTACATGTACTTTTCAGAAATACCTCCTAAATAATAGTAAGACATCAGGTAGACATTGCCACTAATGTCTCACCCTCATGTTGTAGGTATTACTAGAAGGTATTTTTGCTGTACCTGGTAAAATGAATTAATCCATTCTTGGACCCCTAGATTGCTTATTTAAACTTTTACAACAGTACTTTGTGCACAAGTTCAAATACAAAACGAATAAAAATCATCAAATCTAACACAAAAAAAATAAACTCCAAATCAAAGTAATTTCTCCATTTCAATCGTCTATCATTTTTATTCAGTAAGAACTGTCACTCCTCTTGCAACATCAGCTCCCTTGATCATCTCTTTATTTTTGAAAATAGTACAGATTGTTGATTTTTACCATACCAAACTGAGTAGCAAGATCAAAGACATGAACACCATTTTCATTTTTAGCTATTTCTTCACTTCTATTGTGATTCTGCCCATTTTTCTTTTCATTCTGCTGCTATCATTCTCCTTTGTTGGACACATGATGCCTTATTTAATAATTTATTAAAAAAAAAAAAATTCAAGAGAAGGCACAACAAATTTGAGCAAGGATATATATGGAGTGAAAACTATACTGCAACTGACACTTGGCAATTGATATTCCTAGCTTGTGTGACACCATTTGCCCCTCCACCAGACATTTTTTGTTCAGAAAATGTGGTTATACTGTACTTGTAAAACTAATCACCATCAGTAAAGAAATGTAGAGTGGTGCCTTATATTCTCTCTCTCTTATCTCCCTCATCTTCTCTTGTTAACTCTTTTTTTTTTTTTCCTTGGCTTGATTACCAATATACTTTATTTTTCCCAATTTTCCCAGGCCATCAGCCCAAGTAAAATATTCTCCTTTTTCTTCTGACAAGAAAAAATATTATTTAATGCTGATTTTTTTCTGGATATGGATGAGGCATTATTTTTCATTACTTTTTATGCTGACTTTTTGTAGCTTTCAAATCGTTTCAGAAAGTGAAAAAAAAATAAATGAGAGCCCTCAACTTAATAACATAGAGATCCACCCTTCACCTGAAAAATGGTTGGTTGTTTGGGGGTTTTTTTGCAGGTTATTTAAAGCCAGAAAATATTTTTAGATTATAAGAATTTTTTGAGAAATAATAATGATTTACTGATACAAGTCCAAAAGGTGGATTCATACCTTTACCAGGGGTATTTGCGCATAAATGAATATAGCATACATCTGGAATTGGAACTTGGCTCTCCAATCTCCAATTCTAAGCTGTTATCCATTATACCACACACGCATCCAAGCTTACAGCATTTGGTATTCCCAAGTGATCACCCGCCTAGTTACTGTCCAGACTCAATGTTGTTTATCTTCAGTGATCATATGAGAACCAATATTTCAAATGTGCTGAAAAATGGTGACTACATAACAAGGCATAGAATCTACAAAGAGCTAGAGTGATGTTTGGTAGACATGTTCTTAGGCTGTCCATAATTGTGGACATTAGGTGTATCTATAAGGAAATTAGAGAGGTTTGCAATGTTTCATACATGTTTAATGGGGTTTAAATCTAGTGAGTGTGTGCTAATGTGGTAAATGGAACCAGTTTCTTGTCATTTGCACATAAAGAGGTGGTGATATCTGACTGGAATACATTGTCAGTATTGGGAAATATGGCAAGTATAAAGGGGTCCAACTAGTTTGCACCAAGATAAGATTTAAATTTGGATGAGAATCCAGCAGAATGGTAACAATTTGGAAAACATTTTGATATGTTTTGCTGATCAAACAGAGTCATCAGAAAAATGGATTTTATTTCAACCAAATCTACATTGGTGAGACAGAACCTGATTTACATTAGTCATATGAATGCTAGATTTTTTTTTGTTATTTAACTTCATTGTTTTTTTAAAATTATATTTGACTAATTTCAAATCTAATTTCAAGTGTACCTGTGCCATAAAAAATGATGGCAAATGCAAGAAAATTTGAATAGCAAGATGTAAGAAAACAAGTCTTGAAACAATGTATAAAGATTAAATAAAGCAGATATAAAGAATTGACAATGGAAATAGAGGCCAATGAACTGTTTAATTAATAAGTTCACTTTAGATTTTTTAGATGTTCAATGATATCTATGATTCATTAATTATTTCTGGTATTATATAAATTACTTTTTGTTCAATATCTTTTCATGTTAAACATTTTATGTTTAATATACCAGTGAAATAGAAATATCTCTCAGAAGAAAAAGATTAGTAAGAGAATGACAGTGACAACAAAGTCAATTTCAAGACCAAGTTGAATCAAGATGATCACTTAATAGACAAAGATATCAGAGTACTCATATAAAAGGATTGAACAAATAATACTGCAATCTAAAAAATGCACGAGAAAAGGAAAGGATTAATTAAATGGTTCATTTTGCTCAGGAACTAACTTTGTCTAAATGCATATATGAATATTTTATCTGTATAGATTATTAAAATGGCTAAGGGAAGTAATCACTCAAATTTACAAACTTAAGTTGATTTACCTCCCTTTCCACTACTAATGAAACCGGAAATATATATATATATATATATATATATACACACACACAGAACATTTTTATATGGTTTGAGCGATGATGATTAATTTGTTTTAAGATTCTTTTGTATCCCACATTGTTTCAACAACAGTTTAGTAAGAATGAGTAATAGGCTGAAGAATATATAAGGCTTCTTCAGCCTATCATCAATTCATACTAATTTTTAATAAGAGTTTTCCAAATTGTGTGTGTGTGTGTATGTATATGTCAAGAGAGATTCCAGTTTCTCTTGTGATCCCTGTGAACACCAAAAGAACACACCCCACACCATTACAGAACCACTACCAACTTGCACAACACCCTGCTTGCACACCTTGTTTGGAAATGTGACACATCTGACCAGGCAACACAATGCCTGTCCTTCAAAATCCAATGGCAATGTTCTCTGACTCAAGTGAGGTGCATTAATTGATGCTTTTGTCTTAATAATGGTACCTTTTTTGTCTAACAACTTCAATTCCTTATGGAATGTATTATTCTATACTGACTGATGGGTTCAGTAGTGTTAACATTGAATTAAGATGTGTTCTGATGCCATTCCCATTTTTGCATCAACTCTGTATACCTGCATTTTTTTTACACTTTCTGGAATTCAATTACTTCTGGTATCCTGTTGCCTAAGAAAAACCATGAGCAGTTGCAATCTCAAAGAGTGCTTCATATTTCTGGTTCTAACAATCATTCTGTTGTCAAACAATATTAAATCATAACCTCATCCAATGGCTGCCACAGCTACACTACCTCTTAACCTATTTCATCATATTTGCCCGAGTTCATTTCTACATGAGGCAGGTGAGGTAAAGTACAGTGCCGTTAATTAAATTCTGGGCTCTTTATCAGTGATTATCATTTTTATCATGAGAAGCATTATCATCATTTGAATTTGTAAACTTTATTTTTTCAAGTAATTTTGATTTTAGTCTATTTCCATCTGTTGAAGGATGTAAACCTTCCAAGGAGACATGAGTCAACTAAGTGATAAGTGATGTGAGATTTTATTTTGGGATGTGGGGCCCAAGAGAAAACCAAAAGAAAATATGATTAAAGCTGAATGGGGTGTTGAATTAATGCTGAAGAACTCAATTATAATGCTGATTAGTTGCAATAATTAGAAATCAGCTGGATAGAAAGCCAAAGTGAAGTTCAAACTAGTGAATAAATATTTATTACTAAAACCTCAACATTATTTGCTTCACCCTTATGTTTACTTAAATGGATTGGTAATCTGAAATGCTTCAACCTTGTCAATAGAAGTTGTCTAAGGAAAGGGGTCAAAAAGCATATTTATTTTAACTACTATTCACCTAACATCCTTAATGGAAAAACTTGGACAAAATATTTCACAAAACTCCTGGCTCTCAACATGGGCATCTAGTTTTGAAACAATGGATGCATTGATATCCAAGTTATTCTTAATATAATTTCACCAAAAATGGGTAAATGAAAGTTACTTTTGAGTAGGATGCTGTGAAGAGCAGATTGTTGCTGTATCAAATTGTAACCACCACCACCTGTAGCCATGTGATCAATTCCTGAATGAACAGTGACTTGTAACTGAATATACATACTCAATACCTGCCAGGTAAATATTAATGCAATGCAGACAATTTATCTAGTACTGCTAGAATCTGGCCACCTCAAAACTCAGCAAAACCTGTTCATATTTTTAGTATATTTGTGACTCCCAATACCAGTGGATAAAACTGTTTCTAAAAGGTTGTGCTTTGAAGGAAATACCAAGAACCGCGTGTGTGCGTGTGTGTGTGTGAACCATGCACAATCTGAGTCCTACTGAATGACATTTCAAATCGAATGAAAGATTTCATCATTTGATAATTTAGAACACAATATTAGGTGATTTGTTTTGGTCTGCAGTTCAATCCCATCAGCAGCAAGGATCAATGGCAAAGACTTTGGCTGAGAGAAATATCATGACTGCCGCTAATGATGGAGAAGACAATTTTTAATTAACCATGTCCTTGTGGTCAAGTGCAAGTGTGAAAGGGTTATAGCCAGTGTGCTTCTTTAAATTTTGTAAGACAAAAGAAATCTTTTAAGAAAATGCAAACATTTGAACAGGTAATTGAAAGATTTGGAGATCAATTTTAATAGTCACACTTTCCATATCATCACTTGCCAGTCACAAACAAAATGACTGGTTACAGGACTGAACCCAAAGAAAGAATCTCATTGTCAGAATTTGAATTATGATTTTTTTTCTTTTGGTATATGTTTTCATATAAAGATGTGTTTTTGTATTTTTTGAAAGCATTATTGTTGCATGCATTGGCCTTCCCAATCCTTCTGTACCTGCCAATCTTGGAAATTAGAAATCAGATGATAGAGAACCATCTTAAGCATATCCTACACAGACTGTATCACAAATGATACAGTGTGAGACATTATGAAACAAGGAACAGGCCCATTGGTAGACCTCATATCCACTGTCAAGAAGAGAAAGTTTGGATGGTATGCACACATCATAAAAACCAACAATCTTTCCACTGCCACCCCACGAGTTACCACCTTAGGTAAAAGAAGAGGCAGACAGAGGAAAAATGGTTTACCAATATCAATGAGTAAACTGGAAGATCAATCACAGATACTCACACATTGGCACACAACAGAGATATACGGAGTGAGCTAGTGAAGTGCTCAGCTGCACAGTGACCATAGAACCACACACAGAGTCATGGGAATAATGATAATGATGATGAATGCAAAATGGCTCACAGTTAAATTTCAAACTGGATTGATAGTTCCATATATCTTTCTTCTAGGTTTTCAGGGTCTTCAACATCAGAACATTGATTCATTTCATGTGATAAATTATTTGCAATCTCTTTCCAAAGAAAAATAATTTTATCAAATTATTAAGAACTATTTGTAAATAATAATATCTGGAAAAAATGATTATAAAATTAAAATTAGGTATTTCAGCTTGATTGACATTTGTTTGATTAAAGCTTATGATTGTATATGTAAGCATTCATAAAACATTGTCACAGTTTATACAGTGAAATCAATCAAGAGCCACAATTAAAAAAATCATAATTGAATAAAAGCAAAAAAATAGAATTAAATAAAGAAATTATTTATTTTCATCTTGGGTGGATAAATGATTTGAGTACTCTATCTTTTGTTTTTATTTCACTCCAGTACAGTAAAAAAATCTTTATACAATAATACATATCTATATTTACAATATATGGACAAGTGGAGAAAACAAAACAAAAACAAAAATCACTGGACATTCAAATAAAAAACAAAAACAAAAAGAAAACAAAAACAAAAAAAAAACAGAAAAACAAACTGAACTAAAAATACAAGAGATTTAGTTTCATAATTATTAATTGCGCTAAAATATATAAATAAACATAATAAAATGGAAATTTAACCATAAAAGGCCATTAAATATATATTGAAGAATTTGGAGAAGAGGAGACAAATCCTCAACACCAATAAAATATCTTAAAATTGAATACATTTGTTTTAGATCATATAAAATATTTTGTGGGTGGTGGGAAAATACATAAAGCTTAAATTTTGTTTTTAAAGGGTGATAGAATATGAAATTGAAAGTCTTTTTTCCTTGGATGACGTATAACTAAAAAAATGTGTATGTGTGTGCCTGGGGAATCAAGAAAATGTTTCTTTCAGATGTGATAATTACAGTGTAGACTTGTATACTGGGTTAGCAAGAGAAATATAACTTTATGCACAATTACAGTTTTGACAATAAGTGTGTGTGTGTGTGTGTGTGTAAGAATGTTTCTTAAAGGACAAGTTTTTTTTATAGATATATTTTTCTTGTAAATAAAGTTTCTAAAATTTTTTATCAATACTTGTACCCACTCCAAAATTACTGACTTGATTTAGCTGTTCTATAACTTGAGACTCATTTTGACATAAACAAAAAAGGCTCTTGTTGAACAAAAAGCTTGATCAAGCTTGAGAACTGCATGGCTCATTATTGTCTCACACTAAATTGAGGTTCATCATTGCATTTTGCCATGCAATAACCAATATCAATATCTATCAAGCTGTAACAGATAACCATGAGCAACTTACATGATCAAACTGAAACAGACCTCATGAGATATAATTAAAAAAAATAATAAATCAGATTTTATTAAACGTGCTGTATTTTACAGTTCTATGCTTTTAAAAAAAACAAAAATAAAATTAATTATACTTATCACAATTTATGACATGTATCTTAAAATATTTGAAAATTAGGAACACGTAAACTGGAAACTAAAAGTAAACATTAAAATTATTTTTCAAGATTTACTTGGACAAGTTCAGTCATTTTTGGTTTTCATTACTGTTTACTTTCTGATCAAAATAATTTAAAAAAATATCAGTTACCATATGTTTTTGAATTCAAATGAAGCCTTCTCATAATTGAATAAAAAAAAAAATCAGAATTATTTTAGTGCCAAAGGAAAATCTTACTTTCATTTAGATATTAATATTTACATATATTTACTGATTAAAAGTTTCAAAATAATTTTTTTATGTAAAAGAGATTCAAATTCAACTTTCAAAAACAAAATAAAAAGAAAAATTGCTTTTCTATTTTGTGGAGGGTATGTGAAATACCCCAAATGAACGAGGTAGTAATAAATGACTAATAAGTAAACAAGCATAACAGGGGAAAGAGATTAGGAAAAAAAAAATTTACAAAATCAAGAAGAAAATTTTTTTTTAAATAAAACAATTTCAGCAGCCATTATTTGATCTTAAGTACTTTTTCCTTTCACCATTAACACTCCCAGAATTATTAATAATAATATTGTTATTGATAATATCAACAGAGACCACAGTCATTCTCCATGACTGGCTACAGTGCTATGATAAAAAATATGTCTGTTAACAGAAAATCAGCCACAGAATCACAAAGACTTGATTGGAATTGGTCAGAGTGCCAGTCTCCAAATTTTTATTAATCAGAGTTTTGTAAATCTGAAGTTTAACACAGCTTGTAAAACAGAAATTAATTCACTTTGAGACGGATTAGTGAATACTTGGAAGTACAAAAAAAAAGTACTTTTATATATACATTTTTATATATGTGTGTATGTGTGTGTGTTTGTGTGAACATCCAAGTTTATATCAGATATAAACCAAAACATTACATTTTTTAATCTTTAATTTTTTTTTAATATCAGATCTCTTAATACTTCAGCTTCACATATCTATTTTAGCCTGATTTTCAAAAAATAATTATAAAAACTGATTATCAAAATCTAAAGTAGTTACTTAAATGTTACCATATTGTAAAACATTTTTTAAAATAACTTTTGATAACATTTTCTCATAGAGAAACCACATATTAAAGTTAATAGTGAAAATATAATTTAGTTAGAATAAAATTACATCATAGTTTCATAGAATGTAGAACATTTCCATATTTTTAAGTTGAATTTTTGCTATTCAATTACATTTAAGTTCAATAAATATTGAAGCTTTTTATATAGTAAAATTGTTATATTAAACTGAAATGATATTGAAAATTAAATCTTTTTCAAAATATATATATTGGTAAATACATGAACTGTATTAAAAATATTTATTTTAATAACTAAAAAAATTAAAATACATTTTAAGAATTTACCAAATTAATATAAAAATGAACTTAGCTTAAGAATTTTGCAATGTATAAGAAAATAATAGTTTTCTTCAAATGACTGTAAATATAAAATTATTTTGAAACAATTTTTATATAGTCATGTATTACATGCAAATAAACATACAAATAAATTATGATGATTCAAGCCCGTATGAAGTGCTTAAAATAAAACCCAAACTTTCTACATATTCTCTCATGACTATGACAGCCTCTGAATCTAAGAAGCAAGTTTTAGATTCAGATTTTCAAATATATATAATAAAAAATAATATACATTTATTTCTTGGCAATTTGATATCAATGTTATTTTTGATACTCAAATAGTATGAATATGAAAACTTATAGAATCCCACCGCCCCAAATGAAAATGAAACAGGACTAAGTTTAACTAGGAAAAAAGTAAAACTTTTTTGGCGAGGTTTGAACAATATACATTTTAATTATATAATCAAACAAAAGGATTCATCAAAGGAATGAATAAAGTGAAAATTTAAAAAAAAATGACTTGGGCATTAATTTTTTTTCATATTTATCACAAACTTCTAAAAATAAAAATTCTAAAACAAGTCATAGGTTTTGAAAAGCTGGTGAATAAATTAACATATTTACCTGATGAATCACACCCATGCATTCAAGATGATCAGAAATAAGTTAAAAAATATACAAATTGGTTCATTGGTTGAGGGAAATTGTTATATTTGTGAAAATATAATGCATATGACTATACTTAAAGAACTTTTATTTTTTAATTAACACACAAGAGTAATAAGGTCCATCAGAATCAGACAAACCAAGGAAATACAAACAGAATGTTCTTAAGAGAAGTAAATGAACACTGTTAATACATATTACTCCCATTTTTATGTTATAAACCATAAAAATACATTTTTTCCAGGGAATTATTTTTTTATGATATCAAAGTTAGATTAGAAACAAACTCTAAATTAATACTCAGAAATTTTTAAGCAAACTGATGATTTCTCCATTGCTGCCACATTGATTCAGTGTTGAAATAAAATTGCTTTTAAAATGTTTTCCTTAAATAACTAATTAAGCATTAGCATCAATACTAATTAAAATTAGGAATTGGGTTGTGAAATACAAGGGAGATAACTGCGAGTTCTTAATAGCTGTAAATCTTACCTAGTTGCATTAGCTGATGATTCTTTTAAAAAATTCTGACCAGTGTTAAACATAATGAATTTTATAAGTGTTAACAAGTTATAATACAAAATATTTTCTTAATTAAAATAATCTGTACTATTTATTGCAGAGAGAACTGATTGTATGTGAGGAAGTAATTTTCTGATCTATAAACTAATCTTCATGCAAAGTTTTGATTTTGATAAGCACAAAACATTTTAAGTTGTTCCATTTTATAATTTTTAAAAAACTGTTGAAAAATGTTTTAGAAATTCTTTAATTTTACAACACCAAGATGTCGATTAAGTAAGAATGAATACGATAATATTCATTAAATAGAGAAGTGAAATATGGAATAAATATGTTAAAAAGACAATTTCATAAGACAACAGGAAAAAGTTAGAATGTTGTCAAGATTATCAGAAAAAATTCCCAATTGTTAGAATTAAGATTAAGTCAGTAAACAAGAATTACTAAGTAACTGATATTACCTGATTGCTTGTGTGATGTACATTTCTGTTCGTATATAGAAAAATATTCAATAATTTATCACTGGTACAGCTTGATCTCACTATCAGCCATTCATAAGTTCATGCAGCCTTTAGAAAATTAATTGACAAAAAGTCAGTCCCCTTTGTACCAGTCTCATCTTGTTTAACTTCTTAAATAAAAACAAAAATGTTATCTTAAAATCATTAAGGTACTTGATTATTAAAGACAAGCTGCATCAATAATATTGAGTGTGTATTCAAGCTAGAAAAAAAAAACTGACAAAGTTTAACCATAATACCTGCAAAACCGTATCAAAAGGATGTTTTTTCTCTTGACACTGCTAATACTGTATACTTTCTTGATAATGTTTGTTTTAAAACATGCTATGTTTAAAATTTTAATAACAGCAATAATGTTACTATTTAGTTATTACATTGTTTATTTATAAGATTATAAAAACCCGTGAAACTACTACAATGCAATATTATTTACCATTTTATAAGGAAATATGAAAAACATTGGCTAATCAATTCATATATCCACATATTTTTATCATCTTGTAAATAAATATCTAACAACTAAATCATGTGCAATATCTTTGTTGTTATTAAAATTCTAAACAGTTTTTAAAATAATAAACATTGAGTATACAGTAACAGTGGTGTCAAGACAAAATCTGCCCTTTTGACAGTTTTTTTTTGCAAGAGAATGTAGGTTAAAACAGCCAAAAATTTATCTCTTAGAAAGACTGCTACTGGGAAATATCAACCATGTGAACATGACAGGATTTTAATCCTACAAATAATGAGTTCCTATTTTAATCAGTTCTCCTGTATTTTTTTTTTTTTGCTTTCTATGATAATTTCTAATAAAAACCGGAGATTTGCTGATTGAATTTGTGAGAATTCTTAAACTGCAGAGTAAGTATACAATTCCAATAAGCAAATTATTCATAAATCAAGGAAAATTAATCACCAAAATATGGGCTTTATATCATCAATGATATAGATGTGTAGATTATGTAAGTTCAGCTTTCTTTTTACTTACATCTTTTTTTTAAATATTTACTTGGTTTTATTTTATTTATACAAATGGAGGGGAGATGACACACGAATAAAACAAAAGTAGACTAAATCAGAAAGAAAGAATTCTGCGTAACATTTTTTTAATGAATAGATTCGAAAAAGAAAACAAATGCAGCAAATGTTTTTTTTTCATAACTTTACTACATCATCCAGTACCAAAATGTACGAGAGTCATCCAAAGTTATTTTTAAGCTATATAAAAGACTTAGTCTTGATAATGAGGATTATTACTTAACTTTTGTAGAAAGGTGTTAAGTTCAAAATCAAACTGCTTGTAAGCATTTCTCAAAGTTGAAAATATGAAATGTATCCAATATAACTGTTTCAGTGTAGCATCATCACCTAGTCTCCAATCACATTCGGCTAAAAGAGGCATGTATGTTAACTTTTTCAAATCTTCATTATGTATAGGAAGAGCTATACAGAATGAAACAAAAAATAATTTGGAAGTAGGTCATTTTTTTTTCTTTATTTTCAAACTATTTTCTTGTCTCTTTTCTTTCTCTACTGTAAAACTCTGTCCCAAAATTCAATAATATATACTATTTTTAAATCCACTTGTTTTACAATTTTTGTTTTAAAATACTCTTGCTTTGTTTTTTTTTTTTTAACCAAAATGAAAATTATGAATACAATATACCTTTCAACAAAATGCACACAGTACATTTAGAATGCAATCTAAAGTGATAAAGAAATATGAAATGATATTTTTATTAGCATACATAATTGTCCTATAGCATTGCACACTGTATACTTCAAATGATAGAAGTATTACATTATATCTGCATTATTCAAAACATTATTTGATCCTATTGTCATGAATAAACAAATATGTCACAATGCAGTTTTTCAACAACCCTTTGTACAAACTACTATTATCAATAAGGAAAATATGTTCAAGGATAATTATGTTGTTGTGAAAAATAAAAAACAGGCAATAATATTCAAAATGATGTCAGGTTGTAACAAAAAATTATAAATTCAATGTCACTTGATGATAATGACAGAAAATGCCAATTGAAATGGTTTATTAAAGGGAACAAAGATGAAGATTTTAATCCAAGCAAATATTTTGGGCTGAATTAGTTTTGTGTAAAAAATATAGAAATTTTTATTATACAATATATTTTGTATGACTTTTTTTCTTTTACAAAACTCTTTCATTCAGTTTTACAAGAGATGCATGCAAAAAAAAAAAAAATAAAAAGAAGGGTAGATCAACAACCTCCTTCAAAGAACTGGCTAATTGACCAAGTATAACCATTCCTATTTTCTTATTTTTCCCCTCTAACATGATCATAGCCTTCTAGACAAACTAGAAGTCAAAGCTGACCCAACCCAGAACACAAGTCAAAATCTGTGAACAGACATTTCCAGCATAGCCAATAGAGAAAGAGACATTAATTGAGAAAGGACACATTTGGCCTCTCACTTGTGCTGATGACATTAACTATGCATTATGGGGTATGGGAAAATAATTTCAAGGTTTAATTATTTTAAATCTAATATTTTATTTAAAATTTAATTAGTGTAATCAAAAATAAGTTTTTTTATTTCAAGGAACATTAAGTGTTTTAAATAGTTAATCAGTTGTGTTTAACACACTGTATTTCATTAAAACTTTCCGGTTCCTGTTTTTGTAAATCTTTTTTTTTTTTTTCTCAGAGTGGCTAATAAAGATGATAACCAGGAATACAAAGGTCTGATATAAACACCAGTAAAATAAAAAAAGGAAAATTTACAAAAAAAGCATCACAGAGAAGTTTAATTTTTTCAGTGTAACAAGAAAACTATGTCTTTCATAATTAATGCTGGGTAATTTTTTTTTTTAATTTTTATCATCTTCAATGTAAAAAGCAAATTAATATTATGAACATTTTGAAAAATATAGATTGTTTTTCTACACTTCAAACATGTCAACAATATCAATGGCTTCAGTGGAGATATAATGAAGAGTGTTCTTTCCCAAACAATGACCAAAATTCTTTATCATAGTGATAATAATCATCATTATAATGATAATATTAATAAAAAATTATAGATCTTTTAACAAAAAAGCAGCCAAATAGACATTTTGCTGAGATATTTATATACACCAACATTACCTTCATGGTGAATACCATGGAAAAAGCAATGGTTGTAATCATTCACAATGGTAGTGGTAGTAGTGGTCATGAAGGCAGTTCAACAAAAAAAGGTGGCGAAAGGAAAGTCATTTTTATCAGATGTGTGTTGTATTGAGTGACTGTTAGCAACCAAAGCAACAGTAATTCACTTATGTATTTACTATATATGTATACATACATAAACACACACATACACACATGCATACAGTATTGCCACTGGTCCCCCTCTCCAACCTCTTTTTGCTGTGTGACAGGATGTGACTAACATCATCACCACCACATGCTGTAGTCAAATTCATCACTTGCAAACACTAGGAAGTAGCCAAGTATTGTGATGAATACAATTACGTTGCCAACAAGAATCAAACTGCATGCTCCCCATTTGATCTGGAAAGAAAAAAAAATTTTTTTTCAAACTTAGGATATATGTTAATTTAGATATTTCTATGTCACTTTAAGGTGAATTCTGCAATGTCATTTGTAAAATGCAAGTAAATGTATAAATCCTAAGAACTTTTACTGAATTATACTTAACTCCCAAGTAAACAATTTTATTTTTTCTAGAAAAATAATTTTTTTTTTTTTATGAGTCATTAAAATAAAATTGTAATCCATCAAACTTGAATGAACAGAATATAATTTAGCACTTAAATGAAAAGTATTTTTTAACAAATGCAAAACCATTCTTGCTATCTTCAATTGTTTGGTTAGGCAAACACATTCTCCTGCATTTGTATTTTATTGCTGAACAATATTGCAAGCCCACAAAGTATTGTTAATGGCAACTCACCGTATTTACATGTGCTAATACTATGGGCAATCCAAGTGCTGAGATGACAATGCCTGTAGTAAGAAAGATTGCCAATTCTGAACAGGCACTGCTGGTTGAGTCAAAATTGTTAGATGTCCGCCGTGATATCACTGTGGGAATTGGGGATAAAATGTAGAAGATCACCACAAACATTGGCCACCAACTGCTAAAATTGGATGAGAGATATTAAAAATGTAAAAAAATATACATAGAATTAATATTAACATATTTAAAAAGAATGATTGTAAATCATACTTATAGGTTAATTGATTAACAAAGAGTTTTGATGAATGCTAATTTACATCAGTAGAATACATGATTAGAAGTGATAGTTGTTATACTTTTATAAGGAAATTTACAAATGAAATAAGTAAAATAAAAGGAAACATGAAACAGAATGAGGTGATAAGCAGTTCTGAGGATACACAAATACTAATATCAAAAGCAAAAACAGTAAATTGACTTGTAATTTTCTTAAACTAGAATTTTACATACAAAATATGGAAACAACTGGTGTCAGGCTCGTCCTTATTGATAGGGAAAGGAGAGAAATCCAAAGCTGAAATTACATGATGCTCCACAAAAAAACAGGAAATTTGGTAGTTTATTTAATTGTTGAAATTTTCGTTACAGTTATTTCAAACAAAAGCAAAGGATAGAAATTTAGTAGCTTAAAACAGAATAAAAACAAAAATAATAAGTAGTCTAGTTGCATCCTTTCAGTGTTCCTTCTAATGTGACAAACATCTTCTATTAAACACCCCAAAATTTATATCATAGAAATTGGGAATCTTTCTTTGATATTTCATCAGAGCCAATTTATTAATACTAATTCCAAAATTAGTTTAATCAGCACATATACAGCTCTCACCATTCTTTTCATTATAACTCTTAATCAGTTTGTAACAACTGCTAAAATGGTTTAGTTTATGGATGATAATTCTCAACATTGTAATTATAATTTTGAGACTTACATGATCAAAAAAAAAAAAGTTATGGCGACTTTTCTTCTACAATAGCTGAATACTTCAGGTGGGGAAGGGATTCCCAACTAGTTTTGTTGGTACATTTCAACAATTCTTAAAGTGGAGGACTTTTATGATTCCTACTTAAGCAAGCACACCTTGGTAATCAGTGGTTACTGTGGTATATCATCAAACTTCCTTAAACCACATTTGAAATAGTTTCCTTTTGAGCAAAGAGAGCAAAATTCCTTTAAATGCACTTCATTATAACACAATTATTATATACTTACTTGAAAGCAGGAAGAGCACATCCTAATACTACAAATGTAATACCAACAGCTGCAGCAAAGGCAAGACCTATCAAACTGAAAAGATAAAAATTGCAAGTCAATCAATATTTTCAGTTTCATAACAGTTTTTAGGGAAAATAAAGACAGGGCTAAAAATCATTATGAACATGTATCATAAAGTCTCTCCAAAAAGTTTTCTGAAGGTTTGGACAGATTTTAGGATACTGATTGAACCACCAAAAACTTTTCATTTTAAAATTCTATGAATTGTACAAGAAATGCATTTATGTATACTAAATGATTTTATAAATGATGCATGTATTTCCATAGATTACATCAAACAGTTGTAAAATTATTTAGTTTAGTTTTTCATAACTGCTATTTATATTAGAATGAAGATGCTGCTGTTGCCCAAGTTTACAGAAGGAAATGTTATAGGTGAAAAAGAAATAAATATATCAGTTGCAGAAAGAATTTATTATGATGACAACAGAGAACCAGAATGTTGTGAAATAAAACCTTTTGGATTAACAGAAAATGCTTTTAGGAGTTCAAAAAAAAAAAAAAAATTTGATGAGAACATTATCATCAGGCTGTGTTTACTGGACTTAGTTATAATTGCTTTCATACACACAAAATAAACGGTTATATTTTTGACCCAAACATTTAAGATAATTATAATTAATTGGTTATATTTCAGGAATTGTTATAACAGAACTTTTCATTTAATCATCAAAATAAAAAAAATACTTACGCTATAATTGATTCAGAGCAGTAAAATTATGAAAGAGAAAAGAAAAAAATGATTAATAAAATTTTAGGAAAATAACAAATAAAAGTAAAAAAAAGAAAGCAAATTCAAGAGCAAGAAAAATTATAACTTATGAACAGTTTGTCTACAAAATAAGCTCTTTCACATGATATGTCATATTAATTAAATTATACATTGTAAACAAGAGACCATAGAGTCAACCATAAAAATTAAATTGGCTAATAAAATATCAATAAATACACCTGCTCCTATATCAAGATGAATAATGAGCATCATTTTAAAATAAATGTGAAAATTACAAACCTGTTCAGATATTGAAAACATTGCATAGAAATTTCTTATAGATTTTCATAATGGAATGTATAATTATAATTTGAGCCATAAGGCAATGGATAGAAAGTTTATCTCAAAAGCAATTGTTACTGAATTCCTTCCTCACTTGATGTGCAATGAACGTGGCCTTGTGCCAAAGTTGCTTAGCCTATATAGTCAGGTGTAAAACGTATTTAGACACAAGAAAAATATTCATTTAATGTACTTTTATAGCACATTTTCCAGAAATTAAACAATTTATTTTGTGAATTAATTTATTTTTGTAAGATTTGTAGGAAAAGATAATCTTTAGCAAATAGAGAGATTTTTATATGAAAACTAAAACTGAAAGCAAAAATAAATTATTTGAATATGAATAGAGCTCTTCATACATAGCAAATTTTAGAATGTTTTCAATGGAAGCTCCATGTCCTTGCTGTATAAACTTCTTTTCACAAGGTAGTCATTATGGCTAAAGTTAAGGAGCTCACAACAAAAGAATGAATAATTAAGTAAGCTTCTAATGTTTTGAGCTACAAAAACATTGTGAAGAATCTAAATACCTTTGCTAATACCATGGGTCTATTGCAGAGATGTGAAAGAAATTCAGGATCATCTGAAGACTTCCCTGAAATACACCCTCACATACACACACAAAAAAATACATACAGGAAAAAACCATGTCCAATGAATATTGAAAGAGTTTAAAGAAGATTTAAAAGGCCACTGGAATATTGGTTACCAAAAAATCCATTAGTGAGAAACAGCAACTAAAATAGTTGAATACCCTGTACGCTGTTAAAAATATATTTTACAACAAAGAGAGATGCAGATGTTTGGACACAAACATGTTTGAAAAATTACATAATTTTTGAAATATTGTTTGATTAGACAAAACCAAAAATTTTTTGGTTAATACTCAGTTTGTTATATGAAGAAAAAAAATATAGTTGCACTTATAGTCCAAGAAACACCATATTCACAGAGAAGCAGATATGAGATTTTTTTTTTCATTTACATGAAGAAACAATGAATGAATCAATGCATTTGTGTACATTCCAGCAAAATAATTCAAGAACAATAGACAAGTTGATCCACTGATTTGAATTCTATTGAAAATTATCATGTTTAAAAAAATGTATTAATCATTGAAGACTTGACCATTGTTTACAAAAAGTGGGCCAAGATCTCAGAAAAATGTTGTGAGGAATGGTTAAGTTTTATAAAAATATCTCCAAGCAGTAATTACAGATCGAAATTTTGCAATATTGTTAGATCTGTGTTCAAAAACTTGTATTTAATGTTACTTTTAATTTTTTCATAAAAAACTATATTTTTAACTCTTTTGTCTTCATATCAAATTTCACATAAAAATACAATAAAAGTATATTAAGTTAACCTTTTTCACTCAGTATAAGTTATTAAATAAATAAAAATAATGTCAATGTCTCAAGCTGTACCATACTTCTCATAAATATTTAAATTTCCTGACAAGCATTGTTTTAATAAAAAGAATTGTAAATCACACTGCTTTAAAATGAAGCAAACCTGTTTAATATTTTATAATTTATAAATTATGAAACTAGGAACACTGTCATTGATGCAGAAGAAATATTTATTATAATTTTAACAGGATAAATTTCATTAACTGATTTAAAGAATTCAAATTAAGATAAAATTTACCTATTTAAAGTAAATTTTCTAGTTCATGTGAAAATTCTATAGAGAAATATTGAAACAAGAAAAAATAAATTATGATTATTTTCCTTTAAATCAGGTTTTTATGTTTATTGAAATCAACTAATATCCAAACAACATTAAGAAAAAAGGAAACTATACCTATTAAAATAAGTCAGGCAAAATTTCATGAAAATGATATTTACTTTTAGAGTTAAAATGACATTTAGAACAGATTTGTCTCAATGAAAGAAAGCTTATGCAATACATTTACAATTTATTCATTTCAATAACTTGTAAAGCACACTAACAAAAGGATGTTATTGTTGCTGACAGATTTTTAAAAACAATTTCCATATGAATTAAGGCAAGAAAGATGCACACAGTGTATTCCAGTCTATCACAACTTGAGAAAGCTAAATAACCAATCTGTATGGGAAAGAAAACAACTTCCAGTAAACTGCCTTGTGTAGATTTGGAAGAATCAATAATTGAATATGTGCCAACTGACTTTTAACAATACAATTCTCAGCTTTCTGCTGATGAATCAATACAAGTGGATGATTTAATGCATATAAATTCATGCAAGTGCTTCATGACATTTCCAAACTTTTATATATATAACAATACACTTTGTAGAGATCATGATAGGAATGCATATTCAGTTATCAATAATTCCTTAAAATGATTTGTTATAATACAAACTGAATTAAAATAACCACCTTTCAACAGTATTAGTAATAAAGATGAATTTTACAATGATCAATTTTTTTTTAATCATAACAAAAGCAGTCAAATGTAAGGATAGAGAAAATTTTAAAATAAAACATTTACAAATAATTCTAATGGAATTATACAGGGTGTGACAGAAATACCTCCCACATATGTAAGACATTAGTGACAATGGTGTCTTCATCTACTAGCAGGTATTTCTGCTGCACCTTGTATAAATTAAATAACTTTTGATTAATCCTTACTTGTAACTACAGAATATCAACAAATAGCAAAAAGGAAAAAATAAGCAGTATGCAAAATAATTTTACAAATACAGGGTGTCCCAAAACATTTGACTTCATTTTGCAGGCCAATAATTTTTAGCAATTCCTGTTGAAATAACCTCAAAATTTTCATAGAATGTATAGAAATAGATCAAGATTTTATATTTAATGGAAGAGAACAGTACATGCTTATCTCAATGAGAATTTGCCAGAGAGAGGGATCTGGCATGGTGGAGATGAAGACAGTTTCCTGATGAAATGGCTGCTGCGGTCACCGGACATGTCCCCGTGTGATTTCTTTTTATAGGGATATGCGATAGGACTGATCTATGTCCCCACTCTTCTTGCTAGCGTTGATGAACTCAAGCAGAGAATCATGTCCACACTGGATAACATTACCGGAGACATGCTACAATGTGTTTGGCAAGAGCTTAACTACCAACTTGATGCGTGCCATGTCACAGGCAGTGCACATATAGTACACTTATGAAATCAGTCTCAATAAACATAGCGTTCAACACCTAAACTATCCAATTTCATTGAGCTAGACTTAGTAGTTTTCAAGATAATTGCTTTTAAAATGTCAAATATTTGGGACACCCGGTATATCCAAAATAGAAAAAACTCTAGTGATAAATTTAATCACATAATCCATATTTTAACTATAGCTTTTGTTACTGAAATATTATTTAACTGATTTGAAAGCAGTTTTCAGGAACAATAGGTTAATAGTGTAGCATGAAATTCTCTTCAAATAATTTCCTGGTTGTTCAATGTTTCCAGTGTTCCTTTTAAAACAAAGAAAAAATTTAAGAAAATTTTCATCCTTTTATTTAATATTACAAGGTGTATTTTTTAATCCAATCTTCAATAAAATATTTGAGTAAAATCTCTTGAAAAATAATCTATTGCTTTTTTACTTTTGTGTATAAACACAATATACTAGGCATGTCTTTCCTGGCACCAAATGTATTAAAGCTTTTTAGAGTATTTTTAACTGTTTTGAAATTGATTTAAATAAATAAAAATAGACATTTAAATATGAAAAAGTCTATTATATCTTAAAATCAATCAATCTTTCAAATTAAATAAATGTTATTACAGGCATATAATACTTTAAAAAATAAATAGAAATAAATAATTTAAAGTATTTTTGAGTGGATTTCACACTTGATTTAAAAGGCCATTCAAATGCTTTTGGAGGATGAAGCCTGTTCCATGAAGTAGCAATTCAAATCATTACAGAAGCAATCATCTTGCTTAGAAAAAAAAATCAATGAAAAGCAATTATGAGATGCTAGAATATCAAAATCTTATACAAACAATACATAGTTTGCATTTAGAATTGACAAACTCAGTAGTGTATATTTTTTCACTTCAATACATTACATTAATTTATTAAATTTCACTGCTATACCAAAAACATTTAATATTAATAACATTCTTTACTGTTATTGCTCAAAGTTATGATATAGACAATAACCCACTTTCTAATGTTGTTTTTAAAAGTAGTCACCCTCAAAAACACTAGCTCATTTTTAATATGTATTTGCCAAAAATGTGGGTGGACAGATAACTTAAAAAAAAAAAAAAAAATTGATTCTTCAATTTCCTGTCTTTAAGAAAAGTTTGAACTGGAGGGATTATTTTAAGACATTTTTATGTTTAACATTCTTTTTTTAAAATAATTGTCGGACTTTTGTCCATTTCATAATGTGTGACGTCATTTGTTTACATTTGATACGCCATGAGCAGATATGAATGTACGTGAGAGATTCATGGATGATTGAAGTTTATAAGCAGTAAATTCGACCTTGCCAACCAAACAATCCCCTGTGGCCGAATCGGTAAAAAGGCACATCAGGCTATATGACGGTCCTGTTTAGGATACAAGTTCGAAGCCTGTCGAAGGATGAATATTTTCTATGAAAATTTCTCAAACATTCAGGCCAGTAAATGTTGTTTAATGCTGTTTATTATAAACAGAGCATTTACTTAAATATTTGTATCAATAAAAAGAATGTTAAACATAAAAATGTCTTAAAATTATTGTCGGACTTTGTCCATTTCATAATAAGTAGCTACTTAACAATGGCAAAAGTTACCTGGACCAAAAAAAAAAAAAAAAAAATGAAAAGTTGTAAAGGGCACATAAGTATATTTGAAAAGTTAATGTGATACATTTTCTAAGATATGTGCTCATTTTACAGAGTTGTTCACTAAGCTAGATATTTCTATTCAAATTAAAAAGATACTTTTGTTCAAAAAGAGACCATTATTCAAAATAAAAAGTTCATTATTCATTGAACCGATTCATTTATTCAATATAAAGATATCTTTATTCAAATTAAAAGATACTCTTATTCAAAGTAATGAGATCATTATTCACTACAATAAAGATAAGTATTTAAAATAATGAAACTATAAAATCAAACATTGCCTTAGCTGTTTATCACTCCATTGTTTTCTAATTGGTCAAAAGCATGTGAAAGAGCAAGATCAAACTTAGTAAAGAAAAACTATCTGCAGTAATGAGGTTGATTGAGCAGGAGAAAGAAATTTAGGGAAATTTCTGGGATAATGAATCTTTCAAAGGCCACTGCTGCAAGAGTCATTAAAAATCTCACTGAACTAGGTCACAATTATATAGATAATTTTGTCAAAAATAAATTTAGAAATGAGCCTGTAAAGCCAAAGAATTAATTGAAAACATGTTGAATACCAATCTTAGTTTAATTCTAAAATGAATTATTCAAAAGTTGAAAGAAGGAATCAGAGTTTGTCAACCAAAAGTCTCAAGGTTATTATCATTAATGAATTTCAAATAAAAGAGGTTAGTTTGACTTGCTGAAAGCAGAAACTCAGATTCCACACTTAATGTGAGAAGAGAATATGCCTTATTCATTATGAATTTGGATTTGGCCAGTTTTGTTTTCATTGACAAAACAAAGTTTAATCCACTCACAAACTGTCCAACTGCAATGCATACAAAATTGTCTCATCCAACAAGACAAAATTTTATATATCATTGCCTTAAGAGGAATCATAGCTCATCAAATTATTGTTGGTGAATTTAATACTTGCATCATTTATTGACAAGACTCTTCTCAAACTTAAAATGGATAACAATAGACAATGTGAAATTTAATCACCCAAGAGTTGTTCTAAGTGCAATTGCAAATAATGGACTATCTGTTAAACTTTTGCCATTTTATGGTCCAATGTTAAACTCAATAGAAGAGGCTTTCGGTTCTTTTGAAATCAAAATTTTCTGCTGATCCCAAAGCTTCAGGTAATACAGAAAAATTAAAGAACAAACTTACTCAGATTTGGAAGGACTTTTCTATGAATGTCAATAGTTTTTATTTTTGCATAACAGAATTTTACAAAAAATGTTTGGCCAAAGATCCAATACTGTAACACATCTATGTTAGTATCAATAAAAATACACTAGTTTTCTTTTGTGTGTGTGTGTGTGTGGGGGGGGTAACTATATCATAAATGAGGGAAAAATAGTTTGCAATATATAGCTAAAAATATTTTTTGATTCATTAATGGCCTCATTGCTTTGAATAAGAGCATCTTTTATTCTGAATAAAGCTATCTTTAAATTAAATAAAATCTGTTCAATGAATAATGTTCTCTTCTTTTGGAATAAAAGTATCTTTAATATAAATAGAAGATATCTGGCTTAATGAATAACTGTAAGCCAAGAAGCAGTACTATACATGCATTTTTAGGTTACTGTGCTCAAGATTTGACAATTTTTTAACTGCTTAAGCAATTTCTTTGACATTTTCACTTGACATATTAGACAATCTATTGCAGATTATACTTCAAGTTCTTTCCTTACAAATCTGATTAGACTGTAAGATAACTAATGTTTAAATGATATCTATTTTCTATTGAATAATATAAGGAATTTTTGGAGCTTCTTGATACTATACTACTTACAAGCATAAACCATTACTATTCCATGGAATAAGAAAACATAACAGGTTAATTATTAACTTTCTTAATTCTGATTGACCTTATTTCCAGAACATTACAAATTTGAACTGTAATAACTACGTTAACAAGAAACAGTTTTTTCTTTTTTTCATTCACAAAAATTTGTGTTACTTAAACTAGTGAAATAACTGTTCCACAAATAATATTGTCTTCCACTGTATTGGCAAGAGGACAGTCAGTGTTATAAAACAGTTTGTTTTTTTTTGTTTTTTTTAGAACTTATAGTTTCTTATCATATTCATTGTCTGCCTAAGATTTACTAGATATTTTTTTCACAAAATTGTAAACATAAGATTTAATTTTTAAGACTGGATATTTTAAACTAAAAGACAAAACTAAAAGCAATTACACTATTTACATTGTTTGGACTGTTGTCCCCATCTTTGTTGTCATACTCACGATGTTTCAGTCATTGTATGCTCTGGCCCTCTTCAGGTGATTGGAATTTTAAACCAAACCCTTTATTTCATCCACTGGGGTAGATTGTTCTAGTTCCAGATGCCATGCCTCTTCCAGATATCTCAGTATCAGTTATTTCCCTTTAATACAACTCTCTGAGTTATTGTTCACCTCTGCTATAGCCAGGTATTGAACTCTCAACTCTTTGGGTCCTCAAGGACACATGGCCCTCTGGATAAAAGTGTTGGTTGAAATAATCCAGTGACTAGACCCAAAGAGTTCTGAGTTCAATACCTGGGTAGAGTAGAGGTGAACAATAACTTATAGAGTTGAGTTAAAGGAAAACAACTGATATTGAGATATCTGAAATAGTGCATACAATGGCTGAAATGTCATGAATATGGCAACAAAGATGAGGACAACAGTTCAAACAATGTAAATAGTGTAAATAATTATAATACATCATTTCAGAAATATAGACAGGTATAGAAATTACTATGAATTTGTGCTTGGTTTAAAAAAAATCTCTCAATTATACCCATTCCTTTTCTTTAACTACTGTCTTCAATATTAAAAGAGATTCTGGCAAAATAACAACAAATATTAATGATAATTTTGATTTGTGTGTTTTAGATTTCCAGTAATTATTTCATGATATACACTGCGTGCCAAATTATTATCAAGATAACTTTTTTTCTAATATTTCAAAAACTGTCCAATCAATTCAGAAAATTTTCACACAATGTTGGCAACACTGACCCATTTAATCACTGAAATTTTGTACTGATTCAAATAATGTAAACAAACTGGCGCCATATTTGTTTGACTTAAATGAGGGGCCACGAAGAACCCTGGACTTACCAGTCAAGAGCTTTTCAGTCGCATTGGGGATCCTACTGTATCTAAAAATACTCGGTGTCGGTATCTGAGGGAAATAGCAACAACAGTCAAACCTGTATCGAAGCCTCTGTTGACGAGAAATCACATTCAAAATCGATTGCAATGAGCTGAGAACAATATGAAGATTGGCTTCTCTAAAGTTTTGTTCACAGACGAAACTTGAGCAACATTTGATGGGCCAGATAGATGGTGCAAAGTCTGGGTAATGAACAGACAGAATCGCCATCAGCGTTTGAGACACCAACAAGGCGGTGGAGGCATAATGATCAGGGGTGGTATTATTGGAAAAACATTAGTGGGCCCATGGAGAGTACCAGATGGCGTCAAAATGACTGCTGATGCATACATAGCGTTTATGAAGGAGCATCTTGAACCGTGGATGAAAAGGCAAAGAGTTGCCTTCAGAAGGGCCATTGTTTTCATGCAAGATAATGCTCCCTCACATGCTGCTCACAAGACTACTGAATATTTGAAACAGTTAGGCTTCGATGGACCTCGAAAAATGAAGTGGCCAGCAAATTCTCCGGGTTTGAACCTAATCGAAAACCTTTGGAGCATTATGAAGCGAAGACTGTACGCCAACAGACGATAATTCAGGAGCAACGCTGAGTTGCGGGAAGCAATTCTTGACATGTCTCGCGGCATTACAGCAGATGACATCATACAATTAACAAATTCTATGGATCGTCGACTTCTTCAAGTAATTTCAAAACAGGGAAAACACATTCCCTATTAATTTGTTTAAAACTGAGCCTTTCTTTGTATCTGTTATTATTTGTTTGATTATCTTATTTATTAGCTTCTTTTGATCATAAACATTCATGTGCAACATTAATAAACATTTTGTTTGCTCAATTCTAGGAATTTTACTAAACCTTTCTAATAATTTGGCACGCTCAAATCACCGTGCTGATAACAAATATGGCACCAGTTTGTTTACATTGCGCAGATCAGTATGAAAATTTCAGTGATTGTGCAGGTCAGTACAAAAAATTCAGTGATTGCGCAGGTCAGTGTTGCCAACATTGTGTGAAAATTTTGTGTAAATTGATTGGACAGTTTTTGAAATATTAGAAAAAAAGTTATCTCGATAATAATTTGGCACGCAGTGTATATAATGATCATTGCAAAAGTAGTGGCTGAGTTTTTATTATTAAACTCCAGGTATTTTTCCTCTACTATTTACTCATTAAATAGTATAAGGTTGATATTGTTATAGAGTTGCTTAGATTGATCAACCTGTGGTACTAATGATATAAGCCATATGTCATACAATCAATTTATGAGAAATAGCATTCATATGCAGTATACTAAGAAAAGTTTAAATTAAAATGCATTTGTCAGTAACATGTGAACATTATAAAAACATTAAAAAAGAATAATTAAAATTATTATGGAAACATGAAATAATTATGCAAATTAAATATCAAAGAAATTTGGAAATTTTAAAAATTATGATTGTATACAATAGCATCTTGTGCCCAGTTAAATCCTTATGAGCAAGTTTTTGTTTTTTGGTCACCAGCTACACTCCTTTGAATAAAGCAAAGTGGTGTATTTCTCTTGTCCATATCTTTGCCAGATTGTATCTGTTAATGAACTTAAATGTTAAAAATTAATCACATTTTACCCATAGAAAAGGTAAAAACTACAATAAAGTATTTATAAGAGACTTTATAAGACTGACAAAGACAAGCCTTACTAAATTAGCAATTTAGTTGTAGATCTCATAACTAGACAAGAAACCATAAAATCTGTATGACTAGTGAAGCTTATAAAACAAAGAAAAATTTCAAAACTGGAAGAGATTTTTCATTATAGTATTTAGAAACATTTTGGCACAGATTTAAAACAAATTAAGATAAAAGGGGTTATTTGGGACTTGTGTTTTGTTGAGTGCAAACCAGTGAAATAAGCAGAGAAGAGAGGCAAGTGGCAAAATGGACAGGTATTATTTTAAGTGATCAAAAAGAGAATAAAAAAAGAAACAAAATGATCCATTTGTAATGTAATAGAAAAAGAATGGAATTAATGATAACATTTTCTGAACTACTAATTTATGGTTGGCAAGTGGTCAGCTTCAGCTGTTTTGTATTAGGCAGTTGATGTACTACTCCTCAAACATAGACAAATAAGGAGTAAGCTACCTTTGGGTGAGTAGTGTACTTTGTTAAATTCAACTGTAATAATGGCTGTTCAGTGATATATTTTCAGTTAACACAGTTTGAAATAATAACTGGAATGATTAAATGATTAAAATGATTATAAAGATCCATTTATAAATATTTTTCTAAAGTATTAACCTATGGCTAATTTTATCTTGCACATACTTAATCTGGAATATGAAAAAAATCATAATCCAGATTAAGTGTGTGCAAGTAAGAGAAGAAATTTAAGTGGAAAATACTGACTTAACTGTCTCAAGAAATATCCTTTAATATTAAATAATGGTTTATATAATGCATTTTTAAAAGAAAAAGAAAGAAAGATAGGTTTTCACCTTTAATAATATTCTAAAGTTTTTAAAATAGTGTTTAATGAGTACTACAATTTTGTACACAAACAAACAACTGTGTATAATATACACATCAGCATATGAGTCAGTATATAATTGCTCTACTTTTGGACTGATCTTGTTTAATGCAAAATACTAACTATAAATGCAAATTTTTAAATCTATTACTAGAGCTCTTAAGAAGAAAAAAAGAGTGGGGACACCTTGGAACCATCTTGAACAAAGCTTATGAGCTGGCCTTGTGTAAATGTATGTATACATAAAGTACTTTTATGAGGTAAGCTACTAAAGGCCTGTCCCACTAATTGCAGTACACAGTAGTAGCCAAGAGGTGTAAAGCTTTATCTTTGAGGGAAAAGACTGATCATTACCACATATTTTTTTCAAGTGAAGGAAAGCTGATTTCAATAGCAGGACATAAGAAAAGTTATTTTAGTTTGGTACTTGTAAAATCTGTGACCAATATGATATATAAATATTTAGAAACTTACAATAGGCTTATGTACAATCCATTTTTTCCCTTTTGCACTGAAAAATGACAATTGATCAAACAATTGTCTAATCTGTGGATATTCTTGTTTGCATTCAATAAACCCATGTAAATTTTGTCTACAAAAAGGATACTTGATGTCTCTAAAAATTTAGGTACTAGGTTACATATGTGGCAACAAGTAAAATTATTAAAATGAGACGGAACATCAGTCCACTCAGTGACATAAACACTAACTTCTGAGATACATAAAAAATATAACAAATAATATCAATTATAAAAAGAAAACAAACATTTTTGTCCTTTAATTAACTTGCTTTTGGCAAAGAAGAAGCAACCACTTGCTCTCCACAAGATACAAGTGTTCTTTTTTGTTTGTTTTTTTTCATTTTCTTTTACTAATCTTTACCCAATACAAGGCTTAAGTGCCACTCAAGGTAGAGGGTTACTGTGTGGATTATATTTGTACATGAAAGGACAAGCATCAAGAGTATAGAGCTGAAGCTGACTTTAGAAGCAACCAGAAACCCAATCCTAAACAGGAAACAAGGGATAAATCTCTTCAAAAGACTGAGGAGGTGTGTGATCCAGATAATATCTATCTAGGTTTATTTAATGCATGACCAAAAGAGCAGAGTCTGGTTCTCAAACATCAAGTTTTTCATATGAGATAAAGAAGAAAAAAATCTCTTTATATCTGATTTGTAATAAATAAAATTTAATTCTTCGCAAGGTTCTATTGCTAACAATTATAAATATAAATACATTTTAACGACAGTAGAAAATTGGGATATCTACAAGTACAATTACTTTTTAGAAATGGTATACAAGTCATTACTTTACCAAAAATATAAAATACAAGTTCTGTGAACTAAAATGAGGTACACATATGATAAGTCAGAATATACTTCTATTCCATTTCCTATGTATTATCTGTTCTCTTGTATATAAGTGATGCTGTTATCAAGTGAAACTCAAACTGAAAGGGATGATTCTATAGAATTATTCATTAAATGAATTAAATTATTAGTGATTTCCAGTGGATGCTATCGTGAAGTGCCACTGGATATTCCAAATTTTTAATTCAATGTGTTGATGCATGATCAGAATGATAAAAAATAACTGCTAACTGGCACACTGTAAATCACAGTCTATCCAGTGTTGAACTTTATAATTTCAACAATTCATTCAGAAATTTTCTACAACTGTGTCAAACATTCTCAGTATAGAGTAATTGAATATAAATAACTTATGATTCTCTGCAGCCTTGCTGAAGATTAAATGACAGTGTAGGCATACAGGTGATTATCTCCCTTCCATGGAGATAATTCATGTGATGGCCGCTTAGTGAGGTCACTCCATACAGTGGCAAAAGTGGTAGTCAATTTAAGTTTGCTTACAGCAGCCAAACTGAAAGGTTGCTTTCTTTAGCCCGAGCCCTCTGCATGGACAGAGGCTAAATCTACATCCCAAAAGCTTACAAGTCCATGGTGGCATTTCCTCTTGGGAATATATCTTTCCCAGATATAGAAAGAAACTGGTTTGCAGTACTCAATTTGGGAAAACCCAAGACTTACCTTTTCCCATTTGTGGAATATGTCCTCACCTGGGACCCAGTAGATGAATTCAGCCTATTTGAATCTGGAGTCCTAAACATGGTTTCTTCAGACACAGGAGTATCTCCATATTATATGCAAGACTCTTTCTTTTTGTTTCTCCTTACACTCTGTTTTGCTGTGTAGATATATATGATATATTGTTTTCCATGTGGGAAAATTATAAATATAAATACATTTTAATGACAATAGAAAATTGGGACATCTACAAGTACAATTACTTTTCAGAAGTAACTGAATATAAATAACTTATTAATGCATTGCTCTTCAAGTACAAATTGAGCTCTCCTGCCTACTGGCCTATTTCATATAGAAAACATTAAAATTTCCCTTTCTCTCTGCTGTATGCCGATAGCTTATGGGTAGGATCTCTGACTGATGCTAAATCAGTCGAGTTTTGATCCTGGCTTAAAGCAATTGGATGTCTAGCTACACTGAAGAGCTGTGATATAGCGAAACAGTCTGGATGTGGATGTGTATATATATATATATATATATATATATATATATGTTTTGTGTATGCCTTAGTAGTATAAAAGTCTCTCTGAGAAAGAAGCAAATTTGTCATTCTTTTTCCATTCGGCTATTCTGCTCTGTTCATGAAGTACAGCGTTATTATATTACAGATATAATAATTCCTATAATGGGGGAAATTCAAACTGGAGAATAAATCCTTTTACCATAGGTTCCTCATGTTATAATAGTATGAATAAGTTAGTAAGTTAAATGCATAAATAAAAATAAGTTTATTTAATACAAAATATAAATTAAAAAGTTCAAGTTTTTACATCACAGTTCTTGTTTTGTATGCATGAAATTTTTTATTAAACATTAATAAGCATTATGAAAGTGATGATACAGCACAAACCAGAGACAGAGATGAAAAGGAATAGAAATATTGGAAATATAATGATAACTATTTGGACTTTGAATTAACTCTGACCTATTTAATCAACAATGAAGAGAGATTGCAGTGTGCATTATGATAGAAAGTTTTGGCACCAGAGTGAACACTTCTAAGTAAGCAAAAACTTCACTTAGAAAAGTATCATTGAAATATGGTTGGTAAACTATGTGATTATTTTGTCAGAAAGTCAAAACTGAACACAAAAAATACTTCTTTTTAAGCATTTGTCAATACCAAATAAAGTCCACTAGTATCTAACAAAGTGACATATATTCACAAAATGGAAAAAGAAACTTTATACTGATTTTAATAGCTGCTGTAGAAATAATAAATATTAAGAGCAATGAATCTACAAGAAACTATTTTCAAAGATACTTTTAGAAACAATATTATTATTTGCTGAATCCAGCACACAGCAGAATACCTTGATTATAAAATAACTGAAAGAATGAAATGAATTCTGTTGAGATCAGACAGTCATAAGGGTACTAATTTGATCTTTTTTTTTTCAAATTATTTTACCGCAACCAAGGCAATAAAACCACTAAGATGCAAGGGGGTTACCAAGTGTAAGAGAATACAAAAGAGAAAAAAAAAAAAACATTATTAAGGAGAGAGAACAATAAAAGAACAGGAATTAAGATAGAATTGAAATTGCATTTAAATTTTTGAAGATCAAAATTGACTGGAAAGCAAGAAGCTGAAAGAGTTCCACAAACAAGAAGCGCAAGTAAAGAAACTATTAGCATAGAACTTACTACATCTAGCCATTTTAAATGTAAAATGATGAGACCTTGTTGCCAATCTAGTACAGTGCTTAAATTCATAAAGTCTAGGTACCATAGAGGAAAGTTCATCAAAACAATTACCATGAAAGTATTTATAGGGAAGCTATATTGCAGTGGTGGGAAAGTGACTGAAGCTGAGATGCCATGTCAGGACCAATAACATTTCAGATTCTTCTTTGCATTTTATTATGAATCTTTAAATGCTAATGCAAAAAGGGTTCTCTAAGACAATTAAAAGAGAGCAATTTCATTTTGGAGGCATTAAAATTAATAAACCATTGCTTGCACCAGTTAACAGATTGCAGGTCATTTTTTAGATCAACTAAATTTGCCAATTTTACCTTATTGAGGCTAATGGGCTGATAGAAAGATTAGATGATTTGCATGAGTTAAAAACTAGAACTACATAAGAGGATTTCTAACAAGCAGGAAAGCAAGAAGCAACAAGGCATTTATTGTAGAGTTTAGAGAGAACAAGAGCACATTTTTTAAGGACTATTGCAGAGATACCATCAAGCCCACATACATTGCAGGGATCCAGTTTAGAGGTGATAGCAAAAACCATGGCCAGAGTTATATGCATATCATTCAATAGAGACTCAGTTGTAAGTGGAAAATTAGGCAAAGATACTTCAGATAAGTCAAGAGTATAATTTGAAGAGGATTTATCAGCTGATGTTAACACCTCAAATTGAGTGAAGAGATGGGAAATAGAAGACTTACTCTTATTTAACACACTATTACAGAGCTGCTAGTAGTTACAAGAACCAAACTTGTCGGAGGCTATATGGTGCCTTGTTATATCAGCAAATAAAGACATAACCTCTTTGAGGACACATTTACAATTATTACAGGTATCTGTTGTTATCAGAACTATCATGCTGATAAAGCTTGAAAAAGTGATTCCCATGGGCTACAGCAGCTGAACAGGCCAGTGTGGACCAAGAAGAAGATTATAGTTTCACCTAGTATTTCTGAGAAAGTACAAAGGCATCAATATCAGCTAACCAGAGAAGAAACCTGTGGCACAACCCTCAATAAGAAAGTTAAGAATTTCAATCCAAGGGGCATCTTGAAGAAAGATTCACAAAATGAATTTCAATCAGTACAATGGTAACAGAAATAAATCTTGTGAATACGCGGTTCCTGCATAATAGACGACTCAAAAGAAATATCAACAGATACTATAGTGTGATTTGAATTGCCAAGAGTTGTAATGCTTGACAAGAGCTAGGAGAAGAGGTAAGGAACAAATGAAATAAAAAAGCATGTTCATGAGAATTATTAGGGAAACAAGTAGGGAAATCAGTTGAGAGACTGAGCAATGGAAAAATTGAAAGCCTGAATATAGGCAACATCAGTAACATTAGAATGACTAAGCCACTTGTGATGAGCATTAAAATCACCAAAAACAAAAATGTTCACAGATGAATGTAGAGAGCCATTTCTATACTGTTAGAAATTTTGTCTAATATATTACAGTGCTGAGAAAGAAGAGAGTGAAATAAGAAAAAGAGATGGCTAACAGAGTGCAATAACAAAAGTTGAAGGCATATGAAAGAATCATCTGGGGACTCAAAAAAAAAAAACAATTTCCTTGCAATTGGTAGATTTTCATGGATGTGAATAACAAGGCCATGCATATGTATTCTAGAATCTTTTTGACAAAGAGAAAATTCATTGGTGGCAATTGAAGAATTTAAATTAGTTTCACAAAGTGAGAAGATATCTGTAGAATGTTTCAAGAGAAAATATTCTACACTACAAAAATTGGTATGAATACCACGGATATTGAAGAAGGAAAGGTTGAGGGGGTAGACGACTTTTAGTTTCCTAGTTTACTTGTATTTCTTTTCATTGTTGCTGTCATAAAATTATGTTTTAAGTAGGTCAAAATAACTATCACTATTGTCAATGGCAATATAAACTGGCCAAAAGCTGGCTAAGACTGAAGTATATCTGTTGTATAAAGTTGTAGATGCATTGTAAAAGACTATTTTTGTATAAGTATCAATGTAAAGCAAAGGCTCAAAATTTGTTTGATATCTTTGATATATTCATGATTGAGAATAATTTCAAATGGACAAAGTGCATTAAAAATTTGTAGATGGTGATCACTTTCCATCCAGATATTATGGAAGGTTGCAGGAAATTATTTAAAGCAAAGCTCTAGTTATACAGTTGACCCAATCTATAATTCACGGTGAAGCACTTACATTAAAGTATTTAAACCCTCCAGTAAAGTTGAGTCTTGAAATGTGTAGTGAAAATGGTAAACTTTACAAAAAGTTGGCCATTGACAATACAATTTTTCAAAAACATCAATACAAAAATAATGAATCTGAACACACATTTTTGTTGTAGTACTTCAGCTCATAATAGCAATTTTGTGGTAGCATATGTATAATGGTAGGAACTCTACCCATATCTGGAAAACAAGGGACACAAATATACCAAATACATTGTGAATATAGATTTTTTTTTTTTTAACCAACATAGTTGTATGATATATTTGAAAAACTGAATTTGTTCAATCTCTCCTTGCCTGGAAGCACCATGTATCATTTGAAATTAGTAGTAAAGATTTTGTCCTTCAGGATAAAGATTATTACAATAGTAAAGCAAAATGAATGACAAGGGTGGCAAAAAGTGTTTCTAATTGCTGCAGTAGTTTGTGATCACCAGTAAAGTTGACTACTTCCATAAAATTTGTTTTTGAAGAACATTTATCTCAGTTTAACAATTACTTTCAAAAAGATTATATGAAGTTCACATGGATTCCACACCCATTTATGACAGTTTCCATCTAATTTTATGTCTGCAGAGAAAGAAACAAAAGAAAAAGAAAATTGGTCAACATGAGTTTTCGGTCAAAGATGAAGATACTTTGATAAAGTTCAGTAAATTCTAATTTCATTTGCAAAGCCTCATCTTTGTAAGTATTTTTCCAGATTCTCAAATTTCTCTATGTCATATATATCTCATACTTATTTACTTTGATCCCAAGAGGAATTCATTTTCATCTATTAACTTGTTTTTTCATATTTCATACTCAATGTAGCTACTGACCTGTTCCCAAACAAACTCCCTATCATGAAAATAATTGAAATGGTTCAGCATTGTGCCAATGTATGTTCATACACACTGTGACTTATGAGAATATATTGTTGCACTTTTAACAATAGTATGTTATAACTTGAATTGTATTGAAATAAATATTTATGCCTTCAATTGTGTTCTATTGTCTTGCCTTAATTACTGCTTGGAATTCTTAAACTGCTTGTAAATTATTTATATTGCTTGGAATTGATTTCAACTACATTTATTTATTAGCTATTAATAGCTAATGAATATGAAACAAAAGGTAGTTCTGTCTGACTGACATCACATTCCTCCAGGGACCACAAAAGTTATCAAATACAGTATAATACTTCAGTCATAGAAATAGCAGTCAAGAACAAAAGCTTGGTATTACTATTAATCTAAAAGAATTAAGTGATATTTTAGCAACTGAGTAAGTAGTTTGTGATCACTGTATATAAAAATTGCTTTAAAACAAATGGTATATTTTATTAGTAACTAAGTAAATACACCACCTCAATTTCTTTTTCTTTCTTTATCATTTCACCCCAAGCAAGGTGATAATGCCACTATTATGCTGTGGTTTACTGAGAATAAAAGAAGATGTTAGTAAGGGGAAAAGACCATAAAAGAACAGGATTCTAAAAACAGAAGATGGTGATTGACATTGCATTTAAATTTTTGAAAATCATATGTGGCAGGGAAGCAAGTAACCAGAAGAAATTGCTACAGGCAAGTGCAAAGAAAGAAACTATTAGAATAGAACTTATGGTTACATTTAGCTATTTCAACAGCAAAATGATGAGACCTAATTGCCAATCTAGTAGTACACTTAAATTCATATGGTCTTGATACCAAACAGGAAAACTCATTAGAACAAATACTATGAAAATATTTATAGAAAAGATGGAGAGAAGCCAGTTCATGGTGATGGGAAAGTGACTGAAGTCAAGATGCTAGGTCAGGACTGATAACATTGGAGACCCTGTTTTTGATTTTATTGAGAATTTCTAGATATATAGCAGGAGTACCAGACAAAATATGCTAACAGTATTCAATGCACAGACAAAGGGTAGATTTATGAATGTGTAAAATGAATCCTGGTGAGAAAAATTGTCTGGTATGACACAGTCAACCAACTTTCCTAATAGCAGTCCTAGCAATTAAATGATATTCATTAATGAAATTCACGTCTTTTCTTTCATTTTAGAAACTTCATTATCATAGGAAAGTAAACAGTTTTATACAGATAAATTACTTTAATTATTGAAAGACACTTATGAGGGAATTCTGAAAAGTTCTTGTCCTGACCCAAAAGAATCTCTTCAAAAAAATATTTTGTTGTTTAGCCAGATTTGGAGAAATGGGTTGAGCTGAGAACTTTTCAATGTCTTTTTGTGAGTTTACAGAAAAAAAAAAACCCTTTACACACACACACACACATGTGTGTGTGTAAATATTCTCAGAGTGTATCTGTAAACGAGACAAGATGAAAAACTATATTTAGTGAACACATTTCATCCTCTAAGGGACTTTATCAAGGCAATGTAAGCAACCCCAAAGGATAAAATGTATCAGCTAAGCAAAGTTTTTCCTATATATATATATATATATATATATATAAATATAAAAGTGAACATAAAGTCAACACTTATGCAATCGACAGTCTGTTTCATGCTATATGCAATCGTCAGGCCATCATTGCATATAGCATGAAACTATGTTCACTTTTATATTTACACACGCTCTATCTCTGATATTGAGCACTTTATCCCATAAATATAGCACACCTTAAGACTATATTTATATATATATGAATGATAGGATAAAGAACATGTAAGAAACAGATCTTAATCTAACATGTTTCACTTTATTAAAGCTTTGTCAGAGATCAAGATAAAAATGATAAAAAGCAAAGATACGCAGATTAATGCTATGTTGTGTTTGGTTATTTCTTATTGGTTAGGCAAATGTCACATGTAATCAAGTAATAGATAATATTCAAATATGTATGAGAAATATTCTGGATTATAAAGTGCGTAAAAGTTAGCGAGACGCAGCAGGAGTTTTTGAAAAATTGTCTGAAATTGGTGAAATTAAAGTAATGCCCCACATTGTTGCAGTGTAAAAGATAAGAAAATTTGAATGTTTATCTAATCGTAAATATCTTTTGTGTTCCTGGATGCGGGTTTTTAAATTATATATATATATTTTTTTTCAGCAACAAAAACAAACCCAAACATCTTTACTTTACGCAACAAGTAAAAAGAAAATAAGAAATAAATAAAGTGCTATTAGGTTTGTTTGATTTTTATTTGTACATAACATATCAATGGTTGAAGGTTTTGCTCTCTTTTTATGAACCAGTAATTCAGTCTTACAATAATTCAAATGTTAACTTCTATGTTTTGTCCACAAGTTATTTCACTGAGGCTTTTAGATAAGACATCTCTGGTTAAAAACTATCAATAAAACAAGTAGATTCTTCGGGGACATTTCAATTTCAAACAGGAAATTCCAGTTACAGGCAAGCAACAAAAGAATTCTTATGATTTTGGTTGTTAATTTGCTATGGTATTATGTGTCATTATAACAAGGTTTTGTTCAGAGAGGAAACATAAAATTACATTTTCAAATTACCCAGCTAAAATTATTTTGGAACTTTTTAAAAAGTTATTTGAATGTTCTAATTAATATTTTTCTGATGTCATATTTTTACATGAATTTGAAATTATCTTAATAATATTAATAATTTATAAGTCTATAATAATTTTATTAAAATAAAAAAATAGTAAATTGAAGTTGTTACATTATACATTATACCAATTAATATTAGTTTCAGATCAATGTGAAAGTGTAGTGACACCACTTTCTTTTCGAGACTAAAAAACTATTTTGGCTATTATAGTTTGATGGAATCTAGGTGGGGCATAAATGTATATTTCATTCATTTAAACATCTATTATTTTCATTATTTCCGTGCATAAGCATAATTGTATCAACATTTAAGTTATACTTATTGTGAAAGAATACCAATGTTAGGGCAAGTATGAAAAACTGCATAATGTGAAAACTTAAAAAAAAAAAAAAATATACTTGTAAGCCTTGTGTGCATAATATCGATTGCAAATACATGCAAGTCTTGGACAAGTTAAGTACGGTGGTCCATGCTGAAATATGTAACGTCATGGAAACATGTGAAGCTAGGCCATTTTCATCCTTCGCATTTGTTTGTTTCATAAAAAGTATTTGGTTAGAGTAATTTTGTTTGTTCTTCATCTTTATGGGCGATCGGTACGAGGTAGTGGGTTTGCTGAGGAGTTTTTATTGTGCATGTCTGCCGTTGGAAAGTCTTTGCATATTTCCGTAAGGTCATACACATTCTGTATGAACCACATTACTAAACGAAAGTCTTTTCCCACCCTTGAAAATGGTCGTCTTCGTCTTGAATCTTGATTGTTAGTAATTGTTAGTAGCAGCAAATATAAAAATACTAGTCTTCATGATTTCTTTCTTCTCGTGTTCGCGTCCACAATTTTTTTTTGAGATAATTATTTTCCAATGTAGAATAACGGAAAACAATTGTTTCAGGGTTGAACAAATGATATTTTTTTTTTTGTGTCTGTGTGTTGGTAACCCGATCGTGTCCGGAAACTTGCAACTATTTACTAAGTCTTAAGAAGATTTTTAGCATACTTTCGAGTTACAAGGCAGTCTTTTAGTTTTACTTTTTTTTATTTATTTATTTTTTTTTGCTTTAATTCATTATTACAATATTTTATACTTTTGGTTTTGCGACGAAGAATATTTATTTTAAAATTTTTTAAAAGTATAATTGAAATATTGCATTTTTTCTTCCTTTGTGTTCATATTTGATGTTTTCAATTATATTTCCATTTCATTTGTTTTTTTATTTCACATGTCATTTGTCTAATTTTAAAAATCATCTTTTTTTTTTTTAGTTTTTAACGTTATCATAATAAAAACAAGAATAGCTTCATAAATTGCTCCCACCACCACAAAACTCGTCAATAACAAGTATTTTTTAATTACATCAATTTTAATTTTACTAAGCTCTAAAAAGTTGTACCTATCCACTGTAGTGTACAGACAGAGAGTAACAAAAACAATGAAAAAAATCTTTCCCTCGGACAGAGGTTACTGGATATTGCTAAAAAAAGTAATGCAATCAAAATATTCTCTGGTTTAAAGTTTAAACTTTGCAATATTGGTCGGAAGACAAGTTTTTAAGGAAGAATTAAAACAAAAACAGGAAAAAAAAAATAATCTTTTGATCGGACGTGGGGAGGAAAGATTCAGATTTAACTTTTCGGATTGTATTATCTTTTTAAACCATTACGTTTTTTTATTTCACTTTGTTTTTGTTTTTTTTACTAACAAACATGTTCTCCAGTTGTTTTATTGTTTTCTCCCTGTTGCTTGTGTAGTGAGAAAGGAGACAAACGTATCCTGAAATCTTGTTGCTTGATCTGTATTCATAAACTAAAATATTATTCTAACAATAAAAAATACTATCAAACAAAACTCAAAAGAAAACAAAAATCACTTCATCCTTTTCGATACTGGTTTATGAATTTCATTTTGAGTAGGTGGGTACCTGTTCGATGCATCAATCTTGACATAAGTAAACAAAGTTAATTTTCTTTCCAATGTAGCGCATATTGCAATATTATTTACTTTAAAAATGTAAAACATCAGTTCTGAAAAAAAAATCCTTGAATAAGTATTGCCAAAAAAAAAAAAAATAATTAAAATCATCAAGAAAGAGTAAACTAAAATGTTATAATTTTTGGAAGTTTTGAGTGAATAATAAACAAATAAAAAAAATGTAATCTACGATTTAAGTAAAATTTTAAAGTTAAAGACGGTGCAGTAGTGTAATTTTAAAAAACATAAAAAATCCAAACTATTATTACTCGACTGATAGAAATGAAAAATAATAATACGACCTATTTGTGGAGATTTGTAAGATATTCATAAATAGAATAATTATAATATTCCTACAAGATTGTCAAAAATTGTAACACACTATCCTTCCTTCTATGATCTACGATTGGGACAAAAACAAATATTTTCTTACTGATAATAAAACTCCGCTTGTGTCTAGTTATCGTTATAAATGAAGAAAATTTTAACAAACATTAGCATATTAGATTTAGGGGATAAATACTTTTTTATAAATTAAGCAAAAAAAGAACCAGAAGTTGTACTTAAAAGTATATCATAAGATGTGTGCCTTTTTGTTGTTATTATTTCGAGTGGGAAGAAAAGGTTTCAACAGAAGACTCACCTCGGATACCGGCCATCTTGAAAATCATGTACACATTAAAACAATGAGCATCAAAACGAGGCTGCTAATGATGAAATTTTTTTTTTAATTTTCTTTTTTCTTCATTAATATGTTTATTTAACTTCTTTGAAATATTCAAAATTTGTTGAGGAATTAGAAAAAGATACCTAGAGAACTTTACTTAATTACATGTGTCCAGTTTGTATTTATTATCTCCCTTTTACTTGAACACTCTCACAAGTGATAAGACACTCAGAAAAAGAGGAAGTTTTACCTTACCTTACCTTACCTTACCAAAACAGTGAAGTTCACCCTGTACAAGGCGCGGGAGCCACTCGTGGTAGAAGGTTACAGAGTAAGAGGCACAGTTTATGTGGATAGTTGGGAAAGATAACAGTTAACCCAAGATTTGAGCAGTTAAGATTATAGTGATATCAGGGAAATGATTCAGTGTCAATTCCACAGAGCAGTGTTTCACGGAAAGAAGTTGTTCAAGTGGAATTTACTTCTCACTAATGGAATATAGATGGAACAAGGATGGTTTGCTACAATGTCTGTACATGGCGGGTCCTAGCCATGTAGGTTAGAACTGATGGAACTAAGGAATGCAGTTCATCCAAGCACTTTCCATTGCTATGATAGAGCAGTGGGAAGCTTATCACATCCTATCAATGAGAGAAGGATTGCAGGGTGGAAAATAATTTGTCACCCACAAGCATGCAGAGATGCTTTTGGACACCATTGAAACTGGAAAGTGAGGACTGGGCAGTTCCTGCCCAAATATGATTGTGGTGATTATCATCACCATCACACACATACATACATACAGATTATATGACAAGCATTCATTGGCTAATCTCCTCAAAACTAGCTCGCTGATTGGTCAATTCCGACCAATCAAATCACCTGCACGCGAGGAATAATTTTCCCGCGCACAAGCTTTTGGAGCCTGTAACATGATACACCACCTTATATAAACAAAACACAAGTAAGCCTTCTCTCTCCGTTTTCTCTTTTGTCTCCTTCCTTGCTGCCAAAATGTGATCTTCAAGAGCTTGACCTTGCAGTGAGACATAAAAGAACATTACCAACATTCACGCAAGTACGAACTCTTAACTCTTCTGAACTCTACCAACTTTTCCAACTCACATTTCCTAACATGCAACAGGAACTTTATTCTTCTAAAACTACAGTTTAATAAATTCAACTTCATGAGCTCTGATACAAATATTTCCCAAATCTAAGAGACATAACTCTATTAAGCCTTTAGCTTATATGCATGTACATCGAAACAAATAAATTCAAATTTTATGTTTTGAACCATTACGTTCTGTCTTGTATTTTTGCTATGTGCTATTTTACATCAAATATAAATTGCATGTGATCGCCACATTTGATGGTGACCTCCAGCGTCTTTGCTTGTCCTTTTCCACGTCATTCCTAATCAAAGTTAAATAAATGTGATGGGGTCTGCTACATCGGATTGACAATCCTTCACATTTTTATTGCTGACCTGTCGTCTGATTTGCACCTCGTTACATGTTTGGTGACACTGACGTTTGGGAAAGGCCTCATTACATGATAACAGTACTCCATTTTAGGCCTGATCTGGCTCTTGCAAAGGTAGAGAATAGCACAAGGAGTCAGGTATATACTAGAGTGATACAGGAAAACCATCTTTTTTTTCTGCATCTTTAATGATGGATTGTATGTACAAGTTCTACTTGAGGTCTGGGGTTAGTTTAAGGTCCAATAGTCTCTCAAGGCATGGTGCCCTCCCTTTGGGGACATCCATTCATTGTGACTGATAGTAGTTTGGGGTCAAGTTGGCGATGATGGAATGTAACTAGTTTGGTTTTTGTGGCATTGAAAGTAACCAGCCAATTTTTCCCCAACTGAGATGTTAGAGCTAGATTGGATGAGAGATCACCTGTCAATCTCTGGCCATCAAGGGTTTTGGAGGTGCACCCATATATTGTTGTTTCATCAGCACAGATATTCACAAATGAACTGAGTATGCTCTTAAGCAGATCATTTATGTAAAATAAAAAAAGGGTTGGTTTGAAAAGTAACCCTTCGGGGATGCCTGTGTAGATTACTAGGACCCCAGATGACTGGCCATTAACAACTAACTTCAAATACCTACTGTGATTAAAGGATTTTTAAAAAATTGTTAAAATGATCTTTCTTACTCTTTATTTATTAACTTTAAAATATTAAAATCAGTTAATACATAATTAAATGCCAATACCCTAAATTGATCTTAATTATGTAGTTTGAAAAGAACTTGTATAATTTAAGATCTCATTCACTTTTTTTTGTTCAAAGAATAAATAAAGACAGGCCATGTTCATGTTTATAAATCTATTATTGTTTTGATTTTATAATAAACAGTTCTACTACATTTTAGCATACATGAATACATGCATACAAAGCAAGTAATGAAGATAACTGAAATTAAATATTTAAATGTGAAAATTAATTAATGAATAAAACAGATGTTAACTTGAGTTCACCAAAATCATGAAGGAACAATTTAACTATGTTAAGAAGGGATGCTGGAACCAAACTCAATGGTATAAAATCCTCAAACCAATGATCCAATGATACAATAACAAATGAAGGAAAAATATTATAAAATATTAATCACCTCCAAACTAGATCCCCACAAGGCATGGTATCATTGCAATTGTCCTAAGGAAATGTGTTTTCTGAACTGACTCCTGTTCTCACCAAACTCTACAACAAATGCCTTGCTGCTTCTTGCTTTCCAGCTTGTTAGAAATTCACTTCTATATTTCCTGGCATTAAGAAATCTGGTGAACCTTCTGATCTCTCAAATTATTGTCCTATTAGTCTTTTACTTCTATTTGGCAAAATATCAGAGACTCTAATCAACTCTGAATTATATAAGCATCTCACTTCACATGGCCTTCTTACATTTTTATATATCAACCACTAATGTGCTAATTGATATTACTGAACTTGTCTATCAAATGGTAAGGCTTGGGCTGTGGCTTTAGATATCTCAAAGGCATTTAACAGGGTTTGGCTTGCTGAACTTCTTCACAAGCTCAATATTTGATTTAATCCAATCATTCTTAATCAATCATGCAATGAAAATTGTGTTGAACAGTCATGCTTCTAGATCCTTTCCTATTCATGCAGGGATCATCCAGGGTTCTATCTTTGGACCTATGTTCTTTCTTATCTTCATCAACAACTTTCCTGATGTCATCAGTCTCCAACTAAGTATTTATGCTGATTACACAACTATTTACTCTTGCCTTAATGGTAATTCTGGTAGGTCTGACACAGTAAAACTGGTAGGTCTCTCAAAAATTATATCCAGTCAGTTGTTAACTAAAGTAAGAAATGGCTAGTAAATTTTAACACCACCAAAATTAAACTGATACTGTTAATCATCATAGAGAACAGGAAACTTCTATAAAATAACAACAAGGGACTACAATGATCTAATTAATAAAGATTTACATAAGAATTATAAAAAGGCAAATAATAATTACCGCAACATGGTGGAGAATATTGATACTAGCAATAAAAAAATCACAGACAAACTGAAGATTAGTGATAAAGTAGGTAAACTAAATGAAAAAAGTGCTATATAACTTTAAAGGACCACAAACCAGATTTCGAGGCTGCTTCTTGCTTTCCAGCTTGTTAAATATTTAAAACAATTAAAAACATATTTAAAACAATATAGTATATATATATATATATATATATATACACTATTGGCCGACGTTAACTTCAAGGAAAGTAACTTATTACACCTTCTTGGTCTCACATTTTCTACTAATATGAAGTGGAGTGATTATATTGAATTAATTGCTAGATCTGCTGTTAGGAAAGTTGGTTCACTGTAGAGACAATTATTCTTGCCAGAATCCATCTTCTATATTTATAACTCTACCATTCATCTGTGCATTAAATATTGCTGCCATATTTGGTGCTTCTGCTATACATCTCAAGATTC